>QTSX02000724.1:690641-729728 GCA_014839935.2 Entomophthora muscae | reverse complement strand
ACACGCCCAAGGTTCCTGTTAATGCAACCAATTGGCAGGCGGGTCCAGCCACAGTCCCCAGAATAACTAGGGCCCACACGGAAGGGGAAACAGAGAACCTTCCCATGGAACGCAGGCCACACAGAGACAAACAATCCTGCAACCTGACTAGGAAATTTGAGCATTCTATGTTCAAGCCAGCCAATAGAATAACCCCCGCAATTGATGCCACCAAAGACTGGGAAGACCTGGTAAGCAGAAAAACCTGGGCCAAAGAAATTTGTGAAAGTTTTACTATGACAGATGGGCATACTTACACCCTGGACCGCCAGGAAGATGCCCATCACCATTCTTGCAATAAAGTGACATGAATCTTTGGTTCAACCAGATCATACCATACTTGTTATTAGTTCTGTTTCATTTCTAGCCTACGTCTTGCAGTTCTGCACTCCACACCTGCCTACCCCAAGAAACCGCGGACCAGCCGCCCAACTTTTACCATCCACCAGGAGCTCCCTTTGGCCCAGTAAATTTCACTGAGTACCCACCCAACCCGGCGTACTCTGAGTTTACTCTGGAGGAAATCCCGATCCATGGCCCCAAAGCTAGAACTAAAGAGACAGAAATTGTTTACAGAGAAGCTACCAAAGTCATAATACCTCCTCTGCTATTCCAAGACAAGTATAATTTCCTGCCCGTATATTTGGTTCCAATGACACCGCCCCTCACCCCGCGGCATGACTGCCCGCAAGAATCTGTTGCTGCTAGTGAATCCACTTCCACCCAGATATTTGGAGTGATGTACATCACCCTCACTGGATTGATTGATTCTATGGTGCCTGTAAGCGGACCTTGGGCAGTCCTTGGAAAATTGTTGTCTTATATTGTAAAGTTAGCCCCAATCATGTGGTGGGCCCTCCCTGCTGGGCCTGCGGGTTGTCTGCCCGCAAGTTCTCAGGAACCCCCCACAGATTGGATCCCTGACATAGATGCCTAAGGGGGGAGGCATAACTTTACAAATGTACACTTAGGAGATGTGTTTTTCTATAAAATTTCAGACAAGATATTAGAGCACAACCCTAATATGTTCAATCATGTCATTCTTGAAGCCCACAACCATACCAGGCTTTTCCTGGGTCAGAAAGTTGCCGGCATATTTACCAAGCTGGCCCTCAATACCCATAGCAGTAGCCAATCATCAAAGAATACACAGCTGCTCCCTAGTAAGTCCCCAGCACACCAGCCAATCACTGTGATCCCTTGAGAGTTAGTATGATTTCATACATCATCAATTTCTCCAAACCAGACAAGGCAACCATGTGTTCTTAGTACCTCCCACTGCCCCAGTCTCCAGTTTACCCTCCCGTCTGGCTGAAGCCCAGACATCTTTACTTCAAACCAGTACTTCCCCCAACACCCAGCTCCACATCCCAGAAACTAGTTTTTCTCATCTGTTTCCATATTTTACCAAATAAACCTTATTCCACCAAGAATTTTTATTTAATTATTCAATATAAACTGATTAATTAAAAAAAGTTTGGGGAACAAGGTTATTTGGCAAAATATGGGAGTGGAGAGAGAAACTAGTTGAAAGGCTGAGTGTTAGGAAAGTACTGGCTTGGAGTGAGGATGTTTGGGCTTCAGTGGGCTGGGAGGTTGAGCTGGGGACTGGGGCAATGGGAGGTACTAAGGGCATGTGATAGCCTTGGCTGGCTCAGAGAAATAGATGATTATGACATTGTACTCACGCTCAAGGGATCACAGTGATGGGATGGTACACTGGAGACTCACAAGGAGCAGCTGTGGATCCTTAGATGATTGGCTACTGCTATGGGTATTGAGGACCAGCTTTGTGACATGTCAGCAACTATCTGATTTGGGAAAATCCCAGTGTGGTTATGGGCTTCAAAAAGGACGTTTTTGAACCCTTTAGGGTTGACTCTCAGATCTTATCTGCAATGTTGTAAAACAAGATATCTCTCAAGTGTACATTGGCATGGCTGACAGGGAATATTGTCACATTTTTGCTACCAGCTCAAATCTTCTCCAATGCCTCTTCACTGCATTTCATTTGATGGCTCATTAATATGCAGTAATTAGAATTGTCCAAGCTCCAGATATTGAGCAAATCTGAAAGATCTTTTCATGTGCGCATCCATTGATGTAACTGGACAAGGTTCTCTATATGAGGAGCTTTTTTTCAGGCAAGGACTTAATATCAGTCAAATAAAGATAGGATGTCTAAGAGAGGTAAATTTAGGTTGTTTTATTGATATTACCAGCCTGGATGTTCAAGAGCAGTGTTCTATGCCTTGGGGAAGTAGTAAGGTGGCAACTTGTTGGTACTTTGGAAGGATAGAGAAATTGGTTACCCTGGGATGATTATATCAAGGGGTATAGACATCCTGAGGCTATCTGGAGTGATAATACAGCTAGGGTTCTGCTCTGGGATGAATGTTCTGAGGTAGCACCAAAATCATGATACCAAATGGTGTTAGAATACAGTTGGGTTACTTTACCTAGGATGGAGATGAAGATTCTCTTTCTATGACTTTAGGGCAACAGTGGCAAAATTGACTGTAGGGATGTAAAAGTGAGAATCTAAAAGTGGCCATGTAAACACTTTTTAAATTTTCAAAATGGTTTTTTATAATAAAGTAATTACTTTTTCTTGAATTTTTTAGTTGAGAGAATGAATAAAAAGTATTTTATATGACTATAATAAATTTTAATTTCATATGAGCTGTTTTAATTTAATTTTAAAATTTTAAAAGTGTTGACATGGCCACTTTTAGATTCTCACTTTTATATCCCTACAGTCAATCTTGCCACTGTTGCTGACTTTAGGGTAGCTTTAATGAGGTCTTGAAGTTTCTAGGCAAGAATAGATAGATCAGAACCATCATTAGGGTGGATATCCAAAGAAAAAGATGCAGAAATTAACTATATATATGTTTCTGAGAAGTGAAGTTGGTTACTTTGCGCTTGAAAGCTCAAGGCAACCACTTGGGTGAGTAAAAAAAGTAGTATTGCATGAGTTATGCTTGCTTCTGATGACCTAGGTGTAGGTCACTGATGGGGATTAATTCTAGGTTAACTCACTTGTGGAGACTTACTTTCTGAGTCTGAGGTGTTACTGATGTGAACTACCAGAAGGAAACTAGGATGAAAGTCATCTGTAAAGGCTTCAGAAGTTGTTTAATAGCTATGCAGGATGCTATAATAGTATAAGGAGTTTGGAACAGTTTGGGGGAAATTCTTCAACATTTCTCTGGAGTGGTTTAATAGAGAAGGAACAGAGCAAATAAGTTAAAGAAAATGCTGGCATATGCGGTTTGAGGCTTCTTCAAAGATGGTTGTTTACAGCAAAGATAGTGGATTGGTATAACAAACAGTGAAGAGAGGCAACTGGGAGTTTATCAAAAGATGATGGTTGGTTTATATGAAAGCAGAACAGCACACCAAAACTGCAAGAGTAGGCACTCCAAGGTTTATCTAGGAGTGAGTTACCAGAGGATTAAAAGGACAAGTGTGAGAGAGAGAAGATAAACTTAATAAGCTCAGCTCTAACCCTAGTGGGAAAATCCACCAGGATGCCATATAATGTAGCACTGGGATGACCACATCAGACAGGTTTCCAGAGGAACAAGGAAGGGGAAAATTGGGGGAAGTAAGTGTTCATCCCTATCAACAAAATGCCAGTAAGCAACCTGGGCGTACACTTGGAGGCATATTCTGGGAGTCCTGACGGGTCTTGTGAAGAGGGAATATCTTTCTTCTCAAATGGGGCTAACATTGGGGTTTTATTGGCAAGGTAGTTTACAGGGGCATACTCAGGTAGAGCAAATTCTACATCAACACAAGTAAGACTCTTGACAAGGCTCTCCCTGGTAGAGAGAAAGTTGTGAGCCCTACTAGGGAGATAATCTTGCAGATACAGAAGCTTGGTAGTATTCTTCACCACCAAATGAGCTGAGGAAGAAATGCAGGTTCAGAGCTCTGAAGAAGTATACAAGATGAAAAAAGCAGGGACCATGGTAAAAATGACAAACTTGACAACAGGGACCAGAATTTTTGAGTTTTCCGGAAAATTTAGAGACCTTTGGCACTGATAGTGGGGGTTAAACAAGGAGAAACCAGACAACCAGGGGCACTCACAACAAAAAATGAAGGTCCTGCTGTCTTGGGAGGCTTGGGGAAGGCTTCAACAGCAAGATATATAAAGCCAGAGTCAAAAACAAGGAAATTTTGAAATTAAAGTAATAAACTATATTGATTTATAACTGAAAATACAAGTTTTGTTTTGCTTTTTGAAGGTGAAAACAGGTAATATACAACTAAAAATTAACATTAACCTCCAGGAGAACCACAGAAGCCACCATAAAATAACAGATAAAGGTAAAGGTAAGGGAAGCCAATATTTTTTACTAACCATTTCAAAATTAAGGGGACCAAACAAGAGTCCCAAAAAATTGTTTGAGAAGTTTTAAAACTTTATTTGTTAAAATAGACCATCAGGGACCCATAATGGGCCTGCTTGACTTTTAAACTTTATCATTCAAAACAAAAGAGCCCATAAAATGGGGAGTTCCTTGATTGATCAATATAAAAGCTTTTCAACCCTGTTTTAGTGAAGTTGGAAGGCTTTACATTAACTTCTGAAAATACATCTGATTGGATGAGAGAGTTGAAATGAGATGTGGGACAAGAAATTTATGATTTAGAGTGAAGCTAGACTATTGGTGTGGCCCCATTTGATTGGCTGTTGTGAATTTGTTTTAGAAGAGAAAGTACCCAGGCCAGGTGATGATCCAAATTAACAAGAGAATCCTTTACAGTTGAATAAGAGGAGTTGAGTAGGGAAGCAAGAGCTTGAGAAGGTTATGTTGAAAAAGCAATTGTTGACAGTGTGTGACAGTATTTTTCATAATGCTGAGAATTTTCTGTCCCAACTAGGGTTGATTCAGGCACCAAAATCTACACAATTGGTTTTGTGACCAAGCTTTGATTGGCACAATTGGTTTTGTGACTTTGTCAGTTGAGCACAATTCATTTTGTGACCTTCATGTCATATCACAATTCATGCAGATTGGTTTTGTGTTTTTAGGGAGAAGTACACAATTTCAACTGCCACATTTTTTGCCCTGCTCCAAAAGTCACAAAACAAATCTGCATGAATTGTGATGTGACCAAGCACAATCTCATGTGGTTTTGTGTTGTGTCCAATCATGAGTATGCAAGCTATTCCTTTCAACTGAAGTAGATATTTACAAATATTTTGATTGGTGTTTTAATATAATTATCTAAAGAAAACTGTGGTACAATCATATCTATCATTGTAAGGTAATGGCAGGTAAAGCTTTAATAAATTCAATTTAAAAAATAAAGTTCTGCAACTGAACTTCCTCTAATTTTACATCCTGTGTCCCTTCACAAAATGAAATCATCTGTTTCATCCATGAAAACCACCTTCCTTTTATATTTTGTGATATACACAATGAAGTGAGACACAAATTGTGGCCTACTCCAAAAGTTGTGACACAAAATCACATGGATTGTTTTGTGAGCCAATCCAAAACTTCCAAAAAAATGGGTTTGTGACACTGTGTTTGTACAATCGCTGTTTCTGTCCCTTCCCTAGTCCCAACCAAAAGGATAAGAAGTCAGGAAAGCAGTTAAATAAGTCAACCAAGTTGACAGATTTAAATCAAACTGTTAACCAGAAATGGGTTACTACCACTCCATTTTGTCTTCATAATACAATTATCCAGGGGAAATTGACACTGATAAATAGAAGTAATCTGATGATTATCCAACACAGCCTCATTTATCAGAACAGTCATCAAAATATAATCACACAAGGGTTTTTTGCATTCTAGACAAGATACACTTTGGAACAATGAGACAGAATAGGAGCCATGTATTCAGGTGGTATTGCTGAGTCAGTAGTTTAGGTACATATTGAAAATTTTCTCATTTTTTAACTCTTAAGAGTTGGGTCCTCCTAAAATACTCAATAAACTTAAATTATCTCCTGGTTTTAACATCATTTAACTGCATTATGTAGTAGTTCTCCTCTGCTACATTACATACAACTTTATTTTAAATCAAATTATTACTGGAAGATGGGGCTCTGCCTTGGGTACTTTGTTGTTGGCATCTACTAACATTACTCCAATGCCTCATAATCTTGGAGTCTTCACTACTGAATCAAAACTGAGACTATTAATACCTTCTAATGTCACAATTTCTATTCAGAGGATTTTAATAATATTGACGCAGGCTATTTATCTAGGACTACTCTGGTTAGTTTTAAGCATTTGATTAAACCCCAGTATATTTTTGGAAATTTTACCAAACAGTATTTGAAGCTTTGGTGGTGGCTAATCATCAACTCCTTATGGATTTGGGTGGTAATTCCTCACCACTTAGAGACCTCTTTATACTACTCAGTAATTTCCATCACAGTGTGGGCCAAGCCTGAAAAAGTATTTAAAGGGTTGGCAGGACTTTAATTGGATTTCTTTGATTGCCAAGGGAAAAAGGTTTATCTACAGTCCAAGCTGGGAGTACCTTTATATTGAAAGCAACAGGGACTCTAATCTCTATAGGCTCAAACCCTAATGGAAATTGAGGGCAAAATGTTGAAGAAATACAGAAGAAAAAAGTAACTTCTAGTTTTTTTCTAAGGAAAATGGGCAAGTTCAAACGCAGAAAAATGTTAAGGCAAATAAAGAAAAATTTTAGAGCTCAAGAATTGAAACATTGGCAGGTTGCTTAGTGAAACTTTTGCTGTCAAGTTGGATTTTGGAAAAACTGTGAAGAATAGCAAAGAGCTTCAGATGTTAAAGACTGAAGAATGTTAATGGGATTGGTTAGGTTTAAAGCATTTTTTACTGATGGTTTTTCATTAAGTAAATAATTAAAAGCCCATTGAAAAATATTCAGAAAGAGTAGGTGAATGAAATGGAATCAATTGAAGTAAGTTTGGAATCTTATTTTATTATAGGAAAGTGAGAGCACAGAAAGTTTAAGCTTTTGAGAAAACCAGCTTAAAAGGGATTTAGACTAAGGCAAGAGTAAGTTATATAAGGCTGGTTGGATAAAAATGGCCCAGAGGCAGTTTCTGACTAGTGGATCTTAATTTTAAACACGTCCTTGGGGGTTAAACTTAAAAAACTATTCTTCTAAGCAAGTAGAGCTGGTTATGGTAACTTCAAAAGTAGTGTTTGGTCTCCTAAAGTCTGCAAACAGTTGCATTTCCAGAAGCTTTCAAAAGGTATCTTCCTTCTGTTAATAAATACTTGTTTGACCCCTAGCCATTTTATAGTATTGAGATCTTGAATTCTTTCTTTCAGGATATCAAGTATTAGTTAGAACACTGTTTGACGCAGGCAAAGGGACCTACAGGCCAGATGGTAGGGCCCATCATAGGATGAGAGACAACTTGATAACTTAGGATAATGATTGACTGAGCAAGGACCAAGTGCTATAGTTGGGTATCATGGAATCAAACAAATCTTAAGAGTAATATAGAAAACTCCAAATATCTGGGTGGAAGTGGTGTCAGCAGTTGTAGCAATTTCTTGCGGGCAGTTGGGCTGCAGGGTTGAAGGTGGGGTCATTAGTACCAGGTATGAGGGCAGATATTTATACTATTTGTGAAATAGTCTAGGGTGTACAGTATAACACTTTCCTTTGAATTCAAATGTTTCTGATGTTCTGGTTCTTGCCAAGGGGTCAACAATAAATACATTCTCCAGTTAAACTTGGAGTAGGCAGGGTTTGAAGGGTACTAAGTAAAATGTAAGGAACTAAAGAGTAATCCAACTGGAAAGAATAAAATAGGCAAGGGGGCCTAAGGTTTGTTGGTAGAGTTATCAGGGGCTTTTGAGTCTGATGGACAGGAGTGAGGATAATAAAATACTAGAACTAGATAAGGTAGAATTTTCTTAAACAAAAATTTCATTAAACTTTATTATCAGAATGATAATACCATCATTGTCAATATAGCTGAGGTTTTTATACTATCAATTTTTTGTCTCTAAAAATTGCAGGCTTTAGGTCTTCAGGCATTCTTCCATTGAGAAATGGGAACTTGTAGGAGACTTCACAGATGGCTAATTCTGGGTTGGCTGGTGTTAGAGAATATAAGTGGTGACACTCTATTTATATGATCCTATTCTCAACATCACACAGCCTGGCCAAATGCATTGTAGTTTGGATGTTGTGAATTGGTGAAGACTGACACTTATTGGGGATTTCTCTTCAAGTTTTTCTTTAAACTCATTTAGGAAGGCAGCTTCTTCTGTGTAAGTATGGGCCTTTTGTTGTGCAACCTTTAAAGTGGACCTTAATTTATTTTGGGAACCCCTGCCTTGACTTGGCGGGTGGGCTATTAGATAACCTTTAGATTTGAGCCCAAAAAATGCAGGCAGCCAGGCTTGTGGCCCTCTAAGCTGGCAGGCCACATTTCATGGGGACCAGGGTTTAATTCTTGCTTTTGAATTTTGGTTATTATCAGAAGCAAAATATAATTAATGACGCTTTCCCTCACATCTTTTATCCCAATGTTTGGCAAGAAGCATTGTAAATAAAACAGTGTGAAAAGGTCATACAAAGCCATAATCCTAGTGAGGAGTGGGACAGAATGTCTGGAGGAACTCTCAATGATCCCCAAAAGAAATAACTTCTTGGGCAAGGAATTTGAAGCCATATTCCAAGAGATGTACACTCCTCCAGAAGGACTAACCCAGTCTGTTGTGATGGTCCATGGAATAGACACCAGAATCTTGATGAAAAAGATGATGGAAGGGTTCTCTGGGCTCCAGGATAGGTAAAAGGCCTTAGAAGTGGAGTATTGTAACTTGAAGGATGGAATTCCAATACAGACAGGTCTTGGAAAAGATCCAGGACACTATATGATGACCTCCTTAGAACAGGAGCAACACAGTCCCATGGAAGGAGATTAAGTATGATGGGATATGCATCCTTGAGCTGGGAATCTGGCTGCTTCTTGGTAAGCTTTGTGCCACTTCTCTTCACAAGAGCCTAAAACTATTGTTTGACCACTACCTTAATGAATTGTAGGTGGTTGGTAATTTACACAAATGCCATATCACTTTAGTTAAGGCTCAATATCTCCTTGATAATTTCATTGGTTATCAATTGGGTTATTATTTGTTAGATTAAGCCAAGGCGCCAGCTTAAGCATTTTAAAGACTTTTAACTTCTTTGGTATCATTTAAGTTGTAAACTTATGTTTTTTGAACATTAATATAATGCTTAGTTTACTGAAGAAAAGTTTAAGAGTGTAAAATATACAAATAACAAAAATAAATCTTATTTCTATTAACTGTATTTTTGCTAAAAACTCTTTTTTCTATTTTAATAAGCCAAGAATCAAATATATGAGTTGCATGGGAGAGTAATAGCAGCCCCAAAGCCATAATTGCTATTACCCTATCTTTGGCTCATATAATTAATTTCTTAGTTATTTTTAGAAAAAAAGTTGTTGTATTTAAAAGACTATTTACCCTATGTGAAATATAAGTTTTTGTTATGTGTCCAACTTCATGAACATGTCCTACTAATCCTTTAGTAGTATCAGCTCTCTTTGTTTCTCTGTCATCTGTGAAGAACTTTGCACAATAATTTATTTTGGAGTACTCCTTAACATCCTCAAATGTCAAAGGTGAAACATACAGCTCACCATCTTTAATGAAATATGAAAGATTAACATAAAATGCTTTGACTTCAAGCCAGCTTTTTTTAGGCCTAGATTTTCTATCATAGATGTAAAAAAAGGTTTTTTGGGAAACATCTGAATTATTTACAAGTGACTCATATAATCCCTTTCTTTCTTCCTCTCTCTCAAAAACCATTTTAAGATCATTTATATTTTTTTATATACATCTCATTTTCCTTTTGTTTAAATATTTTAGATAATACACCAAAATGACCATCAACAATACTTTTGCCATGACACTCAACAAATCTATTAAACTTAATTGTTCCTTTTATAATTTTAGGTACCTCTTTAAAAAGATAATATAAGAATTCTTAAGATCTGAAATGATTACCATTATCAGTCCAAACTTTAATATTTTTAATATTCTTAAATTTATTATTTTTAAGCAGACTTATCAAACACTGACCTGAAAACAAAGAGTCATGAGATAAAATTTCAGATAAAAAGTCATGATACTCATATTTAATTTTCTCATTTTCTTTAAAAGCAATTGCAAATCCTAATAAAGAAATAGGTATTTTCTCATAAAAACAATTATTTGTCTCTATAGGACCCCCACCTATTTTAAAGTTTTCTTTATAGTCTATTACTATAACACATGAATTATTATCAAGATTATTTATATCACTATTATATTCTTTATTTTGATGCTTATAAAACTTTTCATGTAGGTCAATAGATTCCAAATTTTCTTTAATAGATTTAGGCAATGGCAACTTCTTTATACTCAAATCCTTTTTCTTCATTTCTAATGATTTTTTTAAGTTGCAAATGTTACACATATCAGTTTTCTTTTTGCTTTTAATTATATTATTAGGAATAAGCTTATAGAAAGTGGAAAGTGAAATAGAAATATTGTTTTTTATTTTCATATCTTCATAAATTTCTTTTTTTGTTTTCAATAAGGAGTATTTTATTTTAGTTGAGTATTCACTCAATTCTTTTTGTAATTCTTCATAAATCAATCCAGGGAATTTTTTTAGTGAATTGGCTGGTTGGAAATGAATTTTTTTATGTGTTTTAAAATATTTTTTATGTTTTCTTTTTTTACTGAATCATTTTTTCCTTTTTTATTTTTTGAATTTAATGATACTTTTTTAGCATTTTTTATTTTTTTAGAATATGAATACTCATTTTTTGTCATTTTAAATCCACAATCCCAAAGCTCTTTCAGACTGTAGCTCAATGTAACCAATGCTCTTGGGGAAGAGAGGTGCTTGGCAGGGGACTCTGACATCAATTCCTTTAGGTTGTTAAGGAAATCATCTATCTTAGAATTTTGTATGACAGGTAAGAAGGTACTTTTTCCAAACTCTGTTTTTAATAAGAAATGCTCAACAAAGCTGTTAATATCACTGCCAGCAGTAAAAAGGAATGCTTGTTTAAGCATAGAGATTCTTTCTCTCTTAGTAGAAGCCCCCAGTGAGAAAAAGGGTGTCATCTGAGGTGCAAACTTGATAGGTTCCATAATGATGGTGGTTGGGTTCCTTGGCTTGGTTCAGGCAGTTCTTGCTTGGAAATAGATGTGCAGTTATCAGAGAGGAGTAAAGGTTTGGATTGTAAAGTAAATTTCTGTAAAGTTGAGCTGTTTAAATACCATGTTAGCTGAGCTTTCGCACTACAGGCATAAATCCCCAACTGACCCCCAACTGATCTCCTTAATTTATCAATATCACCCCTGAAGTCTGATATCATTGCTTATTTACCCCTTTTTATATTCTGGTTAACTGTTGATATCTTGGCAAATAGTATTTCAATCTTGCTCAAACTAGTATCATTAGAAAGCCCTTAATCTCAGCTTTCAGAATTGTGCTGCAACTTTATATTTCAATGCCAATTTAGTATCTTGAAGTGGCTTTGAATGTAAGCTTATAAAATTATTATTTGAAATAAAATATGCTAATTAACTCTTAAAATATGATCTTTTAATCAGTAAACTAAATTTAAAGTATAAATTATTATATAGCTTACTTCTAGTAACCAACTCAAAAACCTTTTGTTTAAATAAACTTAAGTTTATTATAACTTTTAACAGTTCTTAAAAAATGAACTTTATATATCTTAAATCTATCAAAACAAAAATGTTATTTTTAATCACATATAAATATTTGCTTGTATAATTAAAGTTGTATCTTATTTTTATAGATACAATGACTAAGATCATTTTCTATTTAGTTTAAATAAATTTCAACCTTTATAAAATTTAATTAAATAAAGCAAGATTTTGATACATTCTTTTTTATGTTTGAATTTTTTATACATATTATCTCTAGCATACAGTATAAAAATATAATTTTATTAATTAGTTGTATAAATATATTTTATTAATATTAAATACTTAAGAATCTGAAAAGAAAACTTTTACTCTCTTATAAGTTCTTATTATATATTTTCCATAAAATCTAACTTAAGAATAAATTACTTATGCTAAATGAGATCACTGAAATTTCAATAAAAGTTTGGTTTTAATTTTAGTTTTAGTTTTTTTAACTTTTTACTAGATTTTTTATAAAAAAATCCGAAATTATTTAATATTTATTTATTAAATATGCAAAAAAAGCTGTCTGCCCTCTTTTTAAAAAGAGGGATTCAAAAATTATTATATTTTAAATTAAATATTTTTAAAAAAGCTAATATTTTAGGCAACAATTTAATTTCCAACAAAAAGCATTGTATCAGTTTTTATTGTATTTTTATGTTTCTCTTTTTAGAATGATGTCATTTTGTACTAATCAGCTTTCAAGAAATAATGGTATATGAAATAAGATTGTTACTAGCTTTTAATACAGTTTAATTTAGCTGTAAGTAGAAAATGATTAATTTAACATAGGTTTTTATATTATAAGGATTAAATAAGATTATTTTTGATAAAATTGTCATAATTATTTAAATTTATTGATAAGAAAATTAAAACAAAATTTTAAAGTGTTAAGTAGCACAGTTAATAGGAAACAGATTAATCTAACAAATAATGACCCAATTGTTGCATCTATCATAATAAACTAACAATTACACAGCATATAACTGCCATATTCACTATAATATTTTGGTGATTATACGGCGTATGATTACTACACTTAATAGAATATTAGCCTAGTGATAATACGGCTTGTAACTGATAATGATCTGTGTTCAATGATTAGCCTGATTATTTGTGGTCAATCAGCCTAATCTCACATGTCACATTTAGATCAACTATCTACATATTGACACAGTGTCAACATGAAGACAGCTTAAATGCTCATGGTTGCCTATTATCATGATATATGTTTCTGATCATTCATCTTATTTTAGAGAGTGTTGAGTATATACTTCTGATAAGTATAATAAAAAATAAAGGGGAAAATTAAGAAGAGAATGATACTTTATTAATATGAATATTAAGGGTTAATAGTATCATGAGTGTCAGGATTTTGGGATATTGACTAATTAACGGATTCAACCAATTATTGCAAGCCAGCTGTCAATCACTCTTTGGATAGTTCCAACAAAATAATGCGGGCCAGCATTTAATCACTCTTAGGAATGGTTTCAACAAATTAATGCGGGCCGCAGGTTTGTGGAATCAATGATCAAATCATATCCTGGCACCAATAAATCCATGCATTACAATTAATGAATGGAACATGCAATTACTGCTCATTAATTAGTTCCCTTCATCAAGCACCTCAATATGCACTTCACAATAATTATTATTCTAAACTTAAATTGTATCCTAGAATAAGAGGGCCGACATAAGAACTGTCATCTGCATTATGTCTAGCAGAGTCCAACATGGACTGGGCCACCAGGCCAAAACACTCTAAGATAAAAGGCTCTGAGCCTATTGTATTAGAGTAGCTCTGATTAGTGTAACAATTATCTTGTGAACTAGTAGCCAACTGTTGGATAGCTAGCCCTGGATAGTGGCCCAGGCAGGCAGCTGAAAAGAGATTCAGCTGTGCGGCGTGTCTAGAACAAACACAGTAAGCCAAGGAATTTGTCAAGCAAGCTTCCACAAAATCCACCCTGAAAAGGCCGGGCCTCCTGCCGTGTTGACCTAATTCTACTTCAGTCTCTTCCTAGAGTTGTGAGCTAACTCAGATAAAACGCGGGCAGGTGGGCCGCCTTAAAGCCAGTCCATTAGAATAAAAGACTGATGATTCTGTATTGACTTGATGATTGATCCAAGTCCTATTTCCCTAATATTATCCTCTCTTAGGCTTTATTAGTAGAGCAAAAGATGATAATGTTGTCATACAGTATAATTATCTATAGTAAAATATAGAGACAACCCATGAACTGTATCCAGAAGTAGGAAGAACTGTCCCAAATCCTCCGGGCTTTGGGACCAGTCAGACTTGCTACTTTTGCAGAAAACAAAGTATTCCGGACCGCAGGTTATGCCAAAGTCACAGGTTCTCTGTACTTTTCTAATGTTAGAAGACTTAGGATATCATCTGGTGGATGATAAAATACCACAGTCCACAGATTTCTGACAATGAGAAGCCACATAACGTTCATGTATGTCATGGTAGTCATAGGACTTGTCCAATTAGTGTTTTGCTTAGGACTCAAAAGAGTTTATTCCTGTATTAGATAGAAAATTGATCATAGTACCACTGACTTAACAATTATTTGAGTAATCACTCAGGGAATTAATTCTCCAATAGGAAGTAGTCTAAGGTGTTGTGACAAAAGCTAAGTACCATGCTTGTATGCATCTAATTCTTAAAACAACTGAACAGTTTTATTTGTGGAATGAGTTAGCAGTGTGCTTTGTCTTTGGTTCCTGTTTCAACCTATCACAACCAAATGTACTATGTTTCCAATTTACATAGTAAACATATGTACACCAAAAGATGGATGAACCCAGTTTGTTCATCTTTTTAAAATATTTTATCTTGCCTTGGTTACATTCTTCTATGGCTTATATTGTTTGTTGTACTGCTGGGCTATTTTGCCCAATAACACCCTGAATTATGTTAATTAAGAACATATTCTACAGTGTTAAATATGATTTGGTTAATTTTTAACTCATCTTTTTTACAGAGGAAATAAAGTATACTTATCCTCCCAACTATAGAAACTGCTATCCTCTATTTTACCTTTTTATAAGATAAAATGGTTTTTAAAATATCAATAAATTTGAAAAATACTTCTGCTGATTAGAAATTCATACAAGAATAAGGGTTTAGTGGAGCTGGGGTGCTGAATGTTGTGTACTTGGGCACAGCCAAGGAACAAAATGGAAAATCCTAACAGTAGGATTGGGGTTTTACTAAGCTGGAGGTTGGTCTTCAGGGACAAATAAGGAACTTACCTTAAGGCCCTGGGAATGATAATTATCAGAAATATCCCCTAGACAATACTGGGGAGATGTCATCAAAGTACAATAATAAACACAATCAAAGTGTAAATATAACTTATTTTATTGGGTGAATCAAAAATAATTTTTATATGGCAAATGTTTACCACAAAATATTAAAATGATAGATAGATCACTGGCCACTATCATAAGTGGGTCAAGGATCCCTCATGTCACCAGTTAGAATGTAAATGATTCCTTAACCTGATTTGGAGTAAAACCCATTTGAGCCAATAAAGGGAACTGAAGGATTTTGCACTTGAAATGCAGCTCTGCCAAAGGGAAAATTGATAATGCATGAATATTGGGATTAACTTGTTGCCCCCCTCTAGATTGGCCTCTGGGGGGTGTACTTGTAGAGAAACTTGATATGGACTAGGGAAAAAGGGCATCTTGTAGTCAACAGTTTGACAGTGTACTTGGCACCACATTTAAAGGTCACTTCAAAAGGGCCAATCCATAGGGAGTCTAAATTATGAGCTCTTTCTCCTACTTGATGTTGATAGTAGAGGACCAGGTCTCCAACTTGGAATTCTGGGAAAAGAGAGCGGCCAGTGTTGCTTGGTGTTAGCTCCAGAGCCTTTGTCTTGTAGGCAGAAACATACACAGAAGCTTGGATGTCAATTATGCAATTGAATAGACCTTTGATGTGCTCTTTAGGGTTAGAGGCAGCATCAGAGGTGGAGATCTGCATCCCCAAGAGAGAGGGAGTAGTAGCCTCTCTTCTGTATAACATGGCAAAGGAAGAGAAACTGGTAACCCTGTGTTTGCTGAGGCAATAGGCAAACAGATCATGTGTAAAGTACAAATCCCAGTTGGCAGCATCAGAGTAAGTTAGCTTCCTAATGATGGATACCAATATAGAATCAGCCTGCTCCACAGCCCCATTAGTAGAAGGATTGTAAGGGGCTGAGAATGATTGGTGCATCCCTAGTGCTTCTACTACAGATGTTACCAAGCAGGCGTTGAAGTTGGACCCATTACCAGATATTAGGACTTGAGGACACCCATGGCAATATAAGACATCTTGCAATAGGAAAGCAGCAGCTGTCTTTGCAGTGATGTCTTTAGTAGGTCTAGCTTCTACCCGTTTTCTGAAATGGTCTACAGCAATTAGTATGAACCAACACCCAGATCTGGATTGTGGAAGAGGGCATATCACATCAATACTAACAGTATGAAAGGCATGTTGGGGAAGTACCAGTTTAAACTCAGGGGAGGCAGCCCAAGGCCTCTGTAGCTGACAGTCATGGAAACTAGCTATAACATTAGGAATAAACAGAAGGAGGCTTTCCCAGTAATAATGCTTCTGAAGAAAATTGTAAGTCTTAGCTATCACTCAATGTCCAGCTTCACAATGAGCTTTCAGGATAAAGGACAGCTTTAGACTTGGTCAAACATGAGGGAAATACTGGTGCTGAACCTTGCTGGACAGTTGTTGATTGCAGATGAGGGTATCCTGGGATAGCTTAGGTAGGGCCAAGAAAGTATCTTCAGTTTCAGCTTCCTATGATGAGAAGTAATCAATTAGTTTTTATAGTCAATCAGCCTAGTGGGTTGAAGAACCAGGATAGTCATTTGAGAGAGTCCATTGGCATTCTGATGCTGTATGCCCAGAAAATGGAGTACATTAAAGTCATAGCCTTGTAGTTGGAGAGCCCATCTACCCAGGCGTCTCTCAGGTTCTTTCAGTTGTTGTAGCCATTTGAGGGAGGCATGATCCATGACAACAGTGAAGTGTGTACTGTAAATCTAGTAACAAAACTGTTTGACAGTGTAAAGCACATCTAGGAATTATTTTTTGGTCACACTGTAATTCTTCACGTGCTTTTTTAGAACTCTGGAGGTATAGGCTACTTGGTGGTCTACACCCTCATCATTGAGTTGTGTCATAATGGCATCAATAGCAAGGTCACTAGCATCAGTGTAGAGAATGAACGCTTTGTTGTAATCAGGGTATAAAAGGATAGGAGCATCTTGCAACTTCTTCTTTAGAGTCTCAAAAGCCTGCTGCTGACTGGCAGTCCATTCAAAAGAACATTTTTTAAAAACTGGACCAAGGGTTTGCTGATGTCAGCAAAGTTGGATATGAACTGTCTGTAGTAGCCCATCATGCCTAATAAGACTTGGACTTCTTGCAAAGAAGTGGGGGGAGAATTTTGTTGATGGCTTCTACTTTCTTGGTCAGAGGTTGTATCCTGGTCTGAGTTACTTCATGCCCTAAAAACTCCAGGTGATCTTTAAAGAAGGCAAATTTGGAAGGTTTTAGCTTGAATCCAGCTTCTCTGATCTTGATGAACACCTCTTTAAGATGAGTCAGATAGTCATTAAATGTGGCACTAAATACAGTGATATCATCCAAATATATCAGTATACAAGAAAGCTTAAGATAACACAATATAGAGTCCATAGCTGTCAGGAAGTAGGTGAATTAAACTAGTCACTACTGAAGTCATTACCTCTCTAAACTTTAAGCTTTCATTCACAATGGTACTATAGTACTCTTGGATGGATAATCAAGTAGTTTGGTATAACTGGTGATTGTTTAGCCTATCTTTGGGGCTCATTGGAAGATGGGCTGAAAGACAATAAGAACCCCATATTAGAGGTAATGCTCAGAGGATCTGTGACCCATTACAATTGACTTCCTATATAACCCTTCCCTTGATATTTATAATAAAGATGGGTATTTACATAAATCATACTTTGACTAAAAACATTAGGTTTAGAGAAGATATCTTAACTTAGTATGAGTCTTTATAAGTTCATATTTTTATTTGAGCAAGAAATTCACTCCAGCACTATAGCTTAAATACAACAATAGCCCTCTGGAACATAGCAGGGGCATTGCAAAGCCCTTGGGGCATGAATGTAGGTTCAAATAGTCCCTCAGAAGTGATAAGTGCGGCTTTCTGTCTTTCCTTGGGAGAAAGTTCAACTTACCAGTAGCCAGATGCCAGATCATTAGCCGAGAAGAACTTAGAGCCTCTAAGGAGGCAAAGAGCATCATTTATGTGCAGTAGAGGGTAGGAATCCTTTTTAGTTAAGGAGTTTAACCATCAATAGTCCATGAATATGCAATGACTTTTGTGAGAGAGGGGGATAAACTAACTAAGTTTGGCTCCCACCCTGGTGAGACAAACCACCAAGATGCCATCCAATGAAACACTGGGATAGCCGCTCTAAAGGAGGGCCATAGGGAGGAAACAGAGGACAATTGAGGAAAGTAGGTGTTTAATCCCATCAACACTATGCTGATAAGCAGCCATGTCATGTATGTGGGGACACTCTCTGGTGCTATGGGCAATCTCTGAGGGGAATATTGCTTCTCCAAAGTCAGAGGCAGAATAGTCTCAAGAGTTTCCTCAGTGTAATAAGGAGCCAGTTCAGGGTCGGGGAGGTAGTAGTCCAGGTCATTGCAGGTAAGGCTTACAACCAGAATCTCTCCAGAGGAGAGAAAGCCTATGGCCTTACCTGGGAGGTCATCCAGAAAGTGAAGGAGCCTGGTGGTATTATTTACCACAAGGCAAGCAGAAGAGGAGATTTGGGTCCAGAGGTTAGGAGATATGGCCCATATAAGTAACAGAGCCAGTGCCACAGAAAACACAACAAATTTCATGACTGGGAGTATCATTTTGATAAGCTCCAGTCAATTTAGAGTCTTTGGGAGAGATTTTTGGGGTTTTAAACCCCAAAAAATGTAAAGCAAGGGTAGCTACAAGGAGAAGAGAGAGAACTGACTTATCTACCTTGGCAACATCTTGTAAGGAACTGCAATTGACTTTAGGCGTAAAGTATAAAGAGACAGACTAAAAACAAAGCAAAATATAGAAAATTCAAAATAATAGTAAGCCTTTATACTAACTTCTAAATTAACATAAGATCCAAAATTGTCATCTTTGAGAACAAAAGCAAAAAAGAGCCTTAATAAGCACTAACGTCAAGCTTAGAAGCGCTGTAAAGGTGGCCAAAATCAAAGGGACTGGGACAGAGGTAACAAAAACTAGTATTTTAACTAATACTTCAAAATTAGATTACCAAGTAAGAGCTATAAAAACAACACAAGCTAGTTTAAACTGCAAAGCTTAATTATTTTTAGAGAATGTGCAATCAGGAGACCAGAAGTCCCCTTGCTTGATTTAAAGGGAAGGTTTTATATTTCAATGGACAGGTGACAAATTCAAGTCATCTGGTTGGCCAGAGGAGAAATTTTTCATAACTGAGCCAGGGAAGGTGGGAGGTTTCTTGCTAATTTTTGTCTTTTTATCTGATTGGCTGGGTCCCTTGGGTGGGTTTGTAATCCCATTTCCTTAAAGTGAGTTTGGATTTTTAGACAACAATATGGCCTATTTTGATTGGTTATCCTTGATTTTTTTAAAATCAGGCAACACCATGCTAATAAATAGTTCAAATTAATTAGTGTTTCTTTCCAGGGTGGAGCCACAAAGTCCAATGAATCTGTGGGGCAAGCCAGCAAAAATCTTTTGTCCACAGTATGAGCCAAATTCTTCAAAGAATTGAGCAGTTTAGCTGGTTTTTGGGAAGTTCTCTTAGTGCAATGGGGGGAATTGTCCTGTCTAAGGCCAAAGGGGGGAGTAACTTTACATCTTACATCCTTCTTTTTTAAGATGAGCAAGGGGAGACCCAAGGACTCTGAGAAAGAGCATTTAGTCCAGCATCCAGCAACTGCTTGAGTTCTTTAGACACCCGAGCATCCTCTACTCTGCTCTTTCTATAGGGTTTTGCTTGGAAGGGAGGAGCATCACCAGTTTCAATCTGATGGATGACACCTTTAGTGTGATGGATCCAGGTCTAACCAGTAAAACTTCCTGTTATCTTTCCCTTGACTCTTGTTACTGGTACCTTCCTGTGATAAATCTTTGAGGAGCTTTACCTCCAGGGAGGCAATTTTGTGAGACAACACTTTATTGTCATCTCTCCAACAAGCCATAATTTTGGCACTCTTTTCCTCTCTGTTTCTTAACACCTCAACTTCACAATTGACTCTGTCCTTTACTTGTTGCAAAATTTCATTGAACCCTAACAGCAAGTTCCAGGAGTTCCATGCATAAACCCAATTTCCTTGTGCTGGGGTTTCTTCTCTGGCAAAATAGTCAGAGTATAGTTCTTCAACAGCCGCTTTCACTTCTACCAAAGATTCCTCAGGTGCAATCTTAGAGACCTCTGGACTCGCCCAAGCCTCCTCAAGTGAGCTGGTAAGAAATTCCTTTCTTGTAGCAGCGGCCTCAACACAAAGCACCCTGAATTTTGCTCTTTCAAATAGTAATAAAGAAGACATGATAATTAAAAAGAAGTTGAGGGGAAAGCGTCAAAATTGACAATATATCTTTATTTAAAATTAGCTGTTTTCACTTATATACTGTTTGGGGCATATTTGGCTGAAAACCCCTCCGGTTCCTGAATCAACCTATGATTCATATCATGTGGTCTATGACATTCAAGTCATCCAAACCTAGACCTTTACCTAAAAGATCACCAATATTTCTCAACCTATGAGAACCAACCTACAATGGGAAAAGTCACCTAATTCCATTCAACCCAATGTAACAATTCAGCATGGAGCTTCCCCAGCTCCCGGCACCAAAAACCTGTGGATTACACATCCCAAAACTCAGCTATCAATGTTCCAACTGGGAAACAGCTGATCAAACCTGAATTCCTAGGCATCACTACCTTTATTCAGTTATTGTTATATTTAATGGTTTCCTAGCGTTTTACAAACATGTTAAAATGCTTCAAACCCCAAATTAAACACCACCACAGTGTTTTTGAACCCAAATTTGGGGGTTTACCTATTGTCAGGGACCCACTCTTGGGCGGCCGGCCCGCCAGTTTTGGAGGTAACTTGGGCCGGGTTTTTTGCAGGCAGGGCCCACCACAAGATAGGGGCTAACTTTAAGAGGTAAGAAGCAGACTTTCCTAACCAAGACCACAGGCTGGCAGCCGGTACAATGGTGTCCATCACCCCAGTGAGGGTGATATACACTATACCAAAAAGCTTGCTGGTATGATTGGTTGGCAGGTCAGGGGAAGAGGCTGGCATTGGTTTGGGTGTTACAGGTGGTTCCATATAAACATTATAGGCTGGGAGGTAGTTGAATTTTCCTCTAAATAACTTGGGGGTAGAGAAAATCCACAGGCCTTGGCGGTTGTATCTGACGGCAGATTAGATGCGGGCTAATGGGTCAAGTTCAATGATTTTCTCTGGTGTGAAATCCTTATATTTGGGCTTTAATGGGTAATCAGTAAAATGAACAGGCCAGAAGGGAGCACCAGGTGGACAGAAAACTGCGGGAAGAGGGGCAGGAGGGCTGGGGGATCTTGAACTTAACTTATAGACGGCAAATACAAAATATGGTAATATCTGTATGAGCCAAAGTAACATAACCTTTATTTAAAAATGGCAATAAGTTTGGAGCACGGGGTCCTTGGGTCTATATAACACCCCACCTCCAAACTTAACATTTTCTGTTGGGGGGTCATTAGGGCATTGGGAAAGAAAGGGTCAGGGGAATCAGGGACTTGGGTTTAAAGGCAGCAAAATGGTGCTTGGCCCAGGAGTTCTTTCATTGGTTGTGACTCCCAATTTAGCTACTTGATTATCTTGCTCTAGCATTGTGGTCATGGGGCCAGGTTGCGGGCCGGTGCCTCTTCCTTGGGTTGGCTCTTGATTGGTTGCTGGTGAAGACTTCAAACTCATGAAGCTAATAGTTGTTGCCTGGTTGCCTCCATTAGGTGTTGTGATTGGCATTCCACTTAGTGCACTAATTTCCTCGGCTCAATCTGTTTCACTGGGTGGGCCATCATCTTAAACTTTGGCTTGCAGGGGCTCAACCCCAGAAAAATGTGGGTGTGCAGTCCTGTGGTCCATAGACCCTGCAGCCCAGGGAAATCCAGGCTCCGGGTTTGATTCCCGCTCTTGGGCCTGGGTTTCCAGAGGAGGAGAATTGTCAATCCTGACACCTATTGTTAACCATAATCATACCTCTTGACACATTCAAGGCAACTAACCAATATAATTAATCAATTTTGAGATGCCTAGTCTCCAAGATTGATTCAGCTAATCTTGCCTCCTGTTATTTTATTGAATATAGAGACTAAGTTTCCAGGAACCTTTATCTGAAGAATTCCAACCAAAACTAGCTACATAAAACAAACAGCAAAAACAGAGCAACTTTTTATTTTGGAGTATTTATTAGGCTAAATACTTAACAGTGACTGTTGTACAGTCACATTTAGCCAGACCATAAATGGTACTGTCTTTGGCAATGATGTCAGCAAACTGGTTGAGAAGGTCAAGAACTTATTTCTGTTTCACAGGAGACAACTGTGAGAAGTCCTCAGCACCAAACAAAGACAACACTTGAGGTTCTTCTTTGGGCAAGCTGAAATTACAAAAAGTACCAAAAGGGTGTAGCAAGAGAACGTCAGGCTTATTTAAGAGCCAGTTGTAGCCAACCACTTAACCTCTAGAGACATTGATAGGTAAGGAGTTGATTTAGCCACAAGTAACTACAAAGCATATTTGTGAGAAGAGTCAATAATTCCTGGGCAGAGATGATGCTCATTACGCACTAGAGATGAAGGGGAGTATAGCTCTAAGAAGGTGCATCCAGTCAATTCATACAAAATCTGGGAGCTAATTATTACTTGAGACCCAGGAAGAAACATCACAGCTTAGATAGCCAAGAGAGGAACTCCTTCATTTGAAGGGCAGGCTAGAGGAAGTCATTTCATATTGGAGGAGTGTGTGTGGTACTTTAATTTGAAGATTCCAGAGTGGTATTCTAGGACACAAATTTTGAGGTATTTACCAGGCATATTGATGAGTTCCTCAAAGATGAGAGGAAACTTGTACCCAAGGATCAACAGGTATCCATCCTTCATGTTGATGATCACATTGTATCTTGGAGGAATTGGTTACCAACCAAAAGATCATAACTCTCATTCTCCAGGACTATAGCAGTGGCAGCAAGGAGTAGCTTGCCAAAGCACATAGGGAGAGCCAATTATGCACTAGTGGCCTGTGTCATAGATAAGCCAGCTGTACCATAGGTCTGATGATAGTTGAGGTCCAGAGCTAGCTTAAGTTTCTTTAATAACTTGGAGGACACAACATTGACTGGAGACCCCATGTCATGCCCTGCCCCAAAGGGCAGGCTTTTTAAAACTTATCATATTTTATTGGTTTTCAATTGTTTCAGGAATTTATACTGACTTTGTTCTACCTTGTTAACCTTGGCAATCTGCCAAGCCAATAATTGTAGAAGCTTCCAATATATTGCTATTATGTCTAATTGATCTAAGAAGCCTTCATAGAGTAGATTTGGATCACTACTGCAAGAACAACCAGGAATACAATAAATCTCCAATTATGACTGGTTCCTGATTGGCTAGAGTTATTCTGGAATACTCTAGCAAACCGCTGGGTTAGTAACTATGGGTTTCTCCAAATATCAAAAGCATGTGATCAATTTGCTTAGCAAACCACCAGTGCTATTGCAAATCAATGCAGGAAAAGTTGCTCAATAACAAAATAATATGTGCTAAAAATAGAGTGATAAATTATTGCCGCCACCTCTGGCACGCTTATAGATTATGCTCTATTCTATGACAAACAAGTACCCAGCGCATGGTACTATGATATGGAATTCCATGCCAATGCATGGATGCCTGACTCTGGGGGCTGATGCTGGCAGTCTGGGGACAAAAAGTCTGATCAAGCAAGAGTTAGAAGCGCCAGTGTCGTAACTGTGCTGTTTTAGCAGAGTTACAAAGGGAAAATATTTAGAGGATAAGTAATAATCAATATTGTGAGATAGTGATTATATAGCTATTGTGAATCAATGGATAGAAGGAATATGATTGGTGATCACACGGCTGGATGGAAGAGGGGGTGGCTTGATCCTGCTAATGACTCAAGCGCCAAATCAAGTTATCCACTGTGAGGGATCATCATTTGTTCATGTTGATTAATTTGGTAATCTGAGTTGACTTCCGGGTCTGGCTTCAAGTGGCCGGGTAATTGGATTGCAGGTCACAAACCTGCTTGGTTGGAACCTTGCTGGAGGGTCAAGCCTGCAGTTTTGACACCAGATGATCTTATCCTGGCAAGAGAGTGCAAGCTCTATAAAAGCCCTTCCGTTGGACTAGTGGAAGGCAGACAATAATACCCATTTCCTACTGTAGAACCTTTTCACAGTAGAAGATATCCAAGTTCAAAGACTGTTGTCAGTACTTGGAGAACTAAGCAAGCCGCCCATATAGTAAGCCGCTTGAAAGTTGCCTCCCTTGCCATTGCTTGCTGTTGCAGTGCCAAGGAAAACCCAGACGTTGCAAGTAACGCCTGTTGCTATACAAGCTAATATCAACATAACAACAAATAAATCCTTATTACTCAACAAAGCAAACAATAGTCAGACCGCCAGGTCTGAGAGCAGAACTGGAAGTTCTGACAAATTGATTTAATCTTTCTTTATTTTTTAATATTGAAATTTTGAATTGATAGTTAATATTTAAGTATTTTAAAGTAATTTACCTTGTTTTACATCAATTTGCGTTTGAATTGACATTGTTGTTATCACCTTTTGCTCTTTAGCTATTCTATTAGCTTTATATTATCTACTTTAAAGTTAGAGGAATTTTGATTTTCACTCACCTTTTTGAAACTCCTGGTTACATCACTGCCGCTTTCCCCCAGCTTCACGTTGCAGATTAACTTCAAACTGGTTGTCTGTTTCCCCTTTCTTTCTTTTGTCATCTCTAAACTTCCCCAGTTGCTCCTCTTCTTGACTGCTTTCTCCCTGGCTATTAATCTCAACTGAAAAGGCTTTTCCTTCTATAAATAAAGAGCTTTTGAAGAGTAGGCTTTAAGCTAAAATTCTAAGTGATTTCTACCCTTCAATTCTTTATCTAATTTAAAACTTGAGATCTTTTAGAAATTTATACATTTTTATTAAATTCATTTTAAAGTTTAGCCGTTTCTTTCCTTAAACAAATGGAACTTGTAAAACAACAAGCCTTAGGTTTGTTGTATCCATTATTTTCCCTTAAGGAATCTTTCAATAGTTATATGTACCAATTTGCTGATGGGGATATCCAAATATTGACATTCCCTTAGTTACAAATTGTTCAATATTAAACACTTAATTTTATCTTCTTTGCTTATAATTCTTAAACTCTATCACTCCTTTTGTAACCCAGTATAGGTTTTTAGCAGGGTTCTGTAAGATTATTTTGCAGACAGTTCCCACATTTTTATACCTTTTAAATCTGAATCCTAATGCCTTACACGCGCTAGTTTATAGCCTTGCATCACTATGGGCAAGACCTTACACCCCATGTCAAGAACAGCTTTAATCTTCACCTTTTGGATGAATATCTCTACTATGGTAGTAGTATTTTCAAAAGAAGAAAAGATAGCCAAGAAATCTTGCACCTCAGTCAGTCCCTTGTACCATTCCTCCATCATAAATCTAAGACCAGGGAAATTATTATAAATGGTCTGGAGGAAGAGAAATATTAAAACATTCTAGAAGAAGGCATCAGCCACTTCTGTAGCTTCTTTAGAGGTTTTTTCTAAGACATACAATTTTTTGGTCTGTGTAAGGTATGGTCTTGACACAATTCTTTTGTCTTCAGCAAAAGGCTTTTCAGTGATAGTAGTCTTCCCAGAGTGTAGTTTGTAAGGGACTGAAATGGTTTTGGGTACAGCTAAGACAGAGCATCTATAGGCATCTGGGTCCTTGGCATCAGATTCTTCTATATCAGAGTCATCTGAAATGTCATGAAAAAGAAGAAAAATTGGATGGGGTTGATAATTGGATGCATCATCAGCGGGTCAGAAGGGAATGAAGGGAGAGACTGCAAAGAGTTATCAACCAGTTATGTCTCCACCTCTAGTGTGACTGATCCAGGAAATTCATGCTTGCTTTTTCATTATCCCAGTCTGACTCTTTTAAAGTTTGACAGGGAATCCTTTATGTAAGCTTTGATGAGCTTGGATTCCAGTCAAGCAATCTTGGTGTTAAACTTGTTGCCATCTGGTGATCACTTCCACGTTTTTTGCTTCCCATAGTCTTAGCTGCAGACCATCTCTTTCATTCCATGGTAGTCCTATTTCAGCTAAAAGCCAAAAACACAAAGCATAAAAAGATTGAGGGGAAAGCAACCATTGTCACACATAAGTATCATCTTTTATTAATTATTATCATGTTTCCATTATATACCAATCAGGGTAAATTCAGCTGAAAACCCCTCCAGTTCTGGAATCACACCTGGATCCCTATCACATGGTTTATGACATAATGGCGTAATCTAATCCAGATCTTTACCAAAAAGATCTTCACACTCTTAACCTATAAGAATGTGCCATAATACATTCCAGAATCACCTGATTCTTTCCGTGGAAATGTATTGCTTTGACTTGAAGCATTCCAGACTTCTGGCGCCAAAACCATGTGAAATATACACATTCCTGATCCAAGCTATCCTTTTTCCAACTGGGAACCAGCTGATCAATCCTGAATGCATAGACTCCATTTTCTACATTAAGTTATTTTTGCATTTAATGGTTTTTGCCTTAAAAACCCATTAAAATGCTTCAAAACTTGAACCAGGCGCCACTGCAGTGCCCAGGAACTTTCCCAGGCGGCGCCCCAGCGCCTGAAACATTCACTGGGCAGCACCTCAGCGCTTTAAAAATCATTTAGGCGGCGCAGCGGCGCTTTTAACCAAATTATTTTTCCAAAACGGTGCTTTTAAACCACAATTTTGGGGTTTACTTTTAGCTAACCTTAACCAAACTTCTTGACACAGTCAAGGCAATTAAACAATATAATTAAATCCTCATTAATTATTCCCAGCATATATTAATTAAACTTCCCAGTTAATTAATCTGTTTGAAGACAACAAGTCTTTACTTGACACAGTCAAGTCCATTTTGGCCTTATAATTAAATCCTCATTAATCATATTCAATGGCATCAATTAATTAACCTTCCCAATTAATAAATTGTGCTTGAGACACCTAGTCTCATAATCTGAATAGTTCAGATGATTCATTTCAGCCCTCATTCAGTAAAGCCTAATTGATTCCCGGGTATCAATTAACCTCCATGGTTAATTAGACGGTTTGAGACACCTAGTCTCATAATCTGAACCGTTCAGATTATTCATTACGGCCCTCAATTATTACAGTCTAATTGATTCCTGGTTAATCCATTACTACACTGAAAAGTCTCTCCAAGGCCAATCCTTTTGTTTTGAATTTCAACTTACAAAATTCATCACAATTCAACCTCTTTGTGAAACCACAGCCCAATGTGACTGTAGTACGGTCACATCTAGGTTGACCTCTCTTTTCCCGCTGGGTCTCTAAGGTCAGCTCCTTCAACACAGGGATTCACAAAGACTTAAGAGTGGTGGCCTAACTGACCACAATTATGACAGACTTGTTGTTTAGGCTGGTTCTGGGCATTCATAGCTATTATTTGAAGAGTGTGGTAATTTGTGCCAGACACGGTAGTTCAAATCTCACACATCACAGAGACAGAGTTAGTGAGATGCATATCCTGAAGGAGATTATTGATACTCTTAATAGACGTAAGCATTGCCTTGTGAGCTTTGAAGTGCAGACATAGGAGCTGGTTGACCTTGAGAGCTTGCCGCAAGCAGTATATGCTTTTTAAGCAATCAACTGCTTACTTGTTATCAATTTTTTATCTTTCACATAGAACCTATCAGCAATCTCAGCCAAAGTTTTCTTAGATTTGAATTCAATGAGCATAAACATGTCCTGCTTCACTTCCGAGCTGAGACCTCCACCAAACTCACCTATCAGTAGTTGCTTCATTTCTTCCCAAGTGGTAATGAAGGGAAGTTTGGGTACCATCACTTCTTGACAGGTAGGATGAAGGCAGTTCAAGATGTGCTCTTTCTTGATCTCATCAGAAGCTCTAAGCATGGTGTTCTTGTACATTGTAAGGAAGGCAGAAATAGTGAACATATTTGGATCAAACACTTGTTTAAAGGTAGGTTTAAAGTGAGTCTCACAAGTCAATCCATCATTATTGCTGTCAACCATATTAATACAGGGGAGAAATTAGCCTCCAATTCTTTGGGAGGTTGTCTGGCCCACAACTGCCAAACACTTTCTTCTAAAGTTACTAAAGTGTTGACGTTAAGGTGCCAGTTTCAGCAGCGCGGCCTGTCTGCTGCTCAGTGGTATCCAATTGTTGTCCTTGGTATGTTACCCCAGTTGAGAGCTCAGCTAGTTGGGAGGTCAAAGAGGGGCCAACAGACAAACAAGGGGAGAATTGCCCACTGACAGAATCAATCAAACCAGATATCTCCTGGAAGTTTTTGTCTAGGGCACCATGATCCTGCTTCATATGGTCAGCTCTATTGGCCAGAGCAATCAATTCTCTGGTGCAATGAATGCAAAGCTGTACAGGCACCCCGGGCAACAGCCATCATTTTCAGAGGGTCCTGGAAAACTGGTAGACTATGTGATGACTGTTTGTAGCTCCAGGATTTCTTGTTAGAGTTCAGCCACTTGAGTGGTGACTATAGCCACCTGAGGATCAGGTTGGGGCATAGCTTCTGGAGGTGCTTGGCTTTGTGTAGTGGGGCGCAACTCATGGGTAGTGTCCCACAATTCTTGTTCTTGCCTCATAAAATCTTTGGACGAGTGACCACCAGCAGAAGGTTGGCTTAGCTTGTCCACGCACACCTGCAATCCTTGGATAATAGTGATTTCAGCAGCCTTTCCCCATACTAACGCATCCTGCATTTCCTGCATACTTTTTGAGGCAACCTCAGCCAAGTGTTGCAGTTGCTCAGAAGTATGGACACAGAATTCATTGAGCTGTACAATCAACTGCTTGAAGTCAGTGTGGTAGGTGTTAAGGGCAGAGTCAGCCTGGGCCTGCTAGGGTCGTTGTAGCTGGTGGAACTTGTGGAGGCATTTGCAATTGTAGTCAGGGACAGAAGAGCACAGGTGTTTGATAGATTTGGTTAATTGATCTTGGGAGGTAGTTGAATCTCTCTGATTATTAGATACTAGGGAGAGCAGAGAGTATATCCACTGTTGGTAGGCAGAGAACTGCTCCCAATGGTTGGAAACAGCGGCATAAAGGGAAGAAATCTTGTGGATGTGGAGCCCCAGTACCATCTGATGATGGACAAAATTGGGTTGGACAAAGGGCAATACCAAGCAAGTAGAAGGATCTGCTTTTGAAAGGAGGTAGTGTGAAATACAAGGAGAAACTACCATCTTGTAATATTCTGTAGTTTTGAACCAGGCCTTTAAATTAGGAACAGCTCCTCCACAGGCTAATCCAAGGGCCACTGAAGTGATTTGATCTAAATTAGGGGTACCCCTGCGGGTAAGCAACAAGACAAGGGCCATTAACCAAGTTCAGGATGGTAGGAGTGATAGGCAGATTGGCAATGTCTTCTTCCATTGGAGGGCTGGAAATTTCAAGCAAAGACAGGTCCTGAATAGGCGGAAATGAGGTACCAGAGAAGGTAGTTTCAAAGAAAGTAACCAAAGGGCTTGCAGCCCCTGTAGTGAGCACCATTTTTGTTGTGTACTTGGGCGCAGCCAAAGGACACAACAGGAAATCAAAACGGTAGGATTGGGTTTGTACTAAGCTGGAGGTTAGTATTCAGTAATATATAAAGAACTTACCCTAAGGACCTGGGAATTTCTATTGTCAGAAATCTCCTCTAGACAAGACTAGGGAGATGTCATCAAAGTACAATAATAAACACAAAAAAGTGTAAATAGAACTTATTTTATTGGGTGAATCAAAAATGTTCCTTATTTGGCAAATGTTTACCACAAAACATTAGAAGGACATATAGATCACTGGTCACTCTCATAAGTGGGTCAAGGATCACTCATGTCACCAGTCAGAATATAAACAAGTCCTTCACTCAATTTGGAGTGAACCCTGTTTTGAGTTGGAAAAGGGAACTGAATGATTTTGCACTCAAATGCGGCTCCATCAAAGAAAAATCAATCATGCATGAATACTAGGATCCACAACACTGAACTGGTTTTTCAGTTGCAATGCCATACACTTAACTGAACCGCGCCCAGCATCATGCCAAACCTAGGCCCAGCCAGCTTGCAGGCCGCCTGTCCAGTTGACTTAGCGCCCAGCGGGGCGTTGATTTTTGTGACCTGCATACAAATGTGATCTGGCTGAGAGCCCGCCTTTGATCAAAGCTCCTCACCAAAATTTAGGCTATAAAATAATTAGTGTTGCAACTGAACCAATGAGGATTCAGTATTTAGAATTGGGGAAGACAACAGTCCAATAGGAAAGGACAGAATAATAAGAATAAGGTATTGTTTATTGTAGAATATTGTGATTAATATACCATATGGGGAAAGCCACAAGGCCACACGGGGGTGGCATGGTGGGAAGTTACATGTAAGGTTCAAAGCCGAGGAATAACTTGTGTGGGGATCAGCAAGTTGAATTGGTAGCACTCCTAATTAGGATGATGTACCCACCATTTGATATTGCCATCAGATTAGTTCATGTCGTTAGATACGTCAAGGGGCGACTCATTGAGCGCCCCCTGTGTATTGTAAGATACGTTAGCAGGCAAGTCTAGAAACTTGGTTGCAACATTAGGTCAACCCATGTCTCCAGGACCTATGCCAAAGCAGCAGCACAGCCAATGGCTGCTCAGTCAATCTCCCAGTAGAAGCTACCAATAGGAAACCCTCAGAAGTTGGCTGGCTGAAAGCCACTGATGCAAATTCCGTTGGACATCCTGAGCTGGGTAACAATACATAAGAGCAGAAGAGACTTGATGACATACTCTACCAATACAACTTATGGACAGCTGGCTTGGCCTAGTGATCCAATGGCCCTCAAAATCCCAGAGAGATCCCTGTCCAGCCATAGAAACCCAGCACAGATCTAGCCTGGCAAAGGGGTCCTTGCGTCACCTGTCCATAACCAGGATTCATTGCCACTCTGAAAACAAGGGGTTGTGAACCTGTGGTTTGCCCAGACTTTATCTGTCCATTTTTAGGGTTATATCCCCCCCACACACCCTCAGGCCCCTGCTCCTGCAAGTCAACCCACTGACCTGCCTGTAGACCCAATGTCTGATCTTTACCAACCCTCAAAATCACCCTTTGGCCCAGTACGTCTCACTGGATATCCCAATCCCCAACTATAAGGACTTTCTTCTAGAAAATACCTTACCATGGTGGATCAGGGAGAGAGAGCTCATGGTAATTGATTGAATGGGGAAATTTGCACAAATTGGAATGGTGTTACCAATGAGGAGGTGACAGGGTAGACTTAATTGCAGGAGGAAGCCTTTAAAGGGAGGGTCTGGTAAAGTGAAGCCTGCTGCAATGCATATATAGAAGGGGGAGGCTCTGGTTCAACTCATTGCCAAGGGTAGCCGCATAACCAGCCCACACCCAACTTGGGGAGGCTTGAGCTGTTCCAGAAGGAGTGGGTCTCCAGGATTTCTGACCGGCAAGGATTTGGGTCCGGATATCCAGCTGCCAAAAATCCTGTGGAAGGTGTTGGAATGAGTGGACCCTAAGGAGAAATATTTTGTTGGGTTGAAAGTACCAAGCTACCCAGGTAGTTTGCTGGAAGTTGTGCTACTTGAGGCTCTTGGGTACATCTGGAGGAGGCAGTCACCTTGTGTTTGGCATTTATGTAACTTACAAGTACCACCAATGGTGGTGGGGTATTCAGTTGATTTTCCTCCTAGGAGGTTTGGGTTAGAAACCCAAGCAGCGGGAATTGGGGATATTGAGCATGGGGCATATGTTCCCCACTTGGACTCAATTCTCTGTGCCACTGACCACTTGCAATCAATTGTAATGTTTCAATTTTCAATCAACGCAAGCAGGTGGCACTTTAGGGATGATTTTCCAGGTGACAGCGCTTAGACCTGACCACACCTGGAAAACAGACATGTACATGATATATCCTATTGTCAGATCCCTTGTTCTGGACTAGAAAACCTCTGTGAGTTAATAGAGAAATATCTTGGCACATCATCTAGCTGCTGCTGTTTAACAGCAGATAAAAAGATCAGCCTGCCTACCCTGTGTCTATAGATCCTCCTCTCATGCCCAAGCCTGACTGCCCTCTTGCTCCTGCCATCTTAGTAAAAGCAATGGCCACCCAGCTCTTGAGTATCTTGTATATCACTCTCACAGGATTTTTGGACGCAATGATGCCTGCTGCTGGCCAGTATTGGGATACTCCCTCTCTTATGTTATCAAGTTAGTGTCAATCCTGGGGTGGACCCTGCCCAACCTGCTCCTCTAACTGATGGGTTATCCCACAGGCCCAGTACCCTGATAGGTTTCTTAATATTCTGGTTGAAAAGTTGACCTTTTTATGGGGTATATATTTAGGCAGCTGTACAGGCTTTAACTTGAGTTTGATGTTGATCACAAGGTGAGCTTGGCAATGAGGTGCTTTGTTTAGACTGATATGCAGATGGTGAGTAATACTGATTTGCCGGAACCAAGCATTGGAATCAGTACTCGTGATTATATCTGATGGGTTGGGGTCTGAGTAGGGATGCTTCAGCTCAACCCTGGCTAGCTTCCGGCTAGGAGCCGCTACATAATGAAACAAATCTCTTCATATTCAAACACTTTAAAACAGATGTTGGTAGCTAGGGACCTAGAGCCAGAAACTGACCACAGCTGCCCAGGGCTTGGCTGAAGCACTGTATTTCTGAGTAGCTCGTAATGTTTAGTCAAGCTGATTGACAGTTCGTTGGAAGGCTATATTTTAGGAAGTCAGATATATGGAGTGGGTGGAGCTTGAGAAAGGCTATACATAAAACTATTTATGAGTGCATATTTAGGCAACATACATGGGGTTGAGTGGATGGAGGGTAGGGAAGGAACAAAAACAGCAATTGTGCAAACACAGTGTCACAAAACCATTTTTTGGATGTTTTGGATTGGGTCACAAAACAATACATGTGATTTTGTGTCACAACTTTTAGAGTAGGTCACAATTTGTGCCTCACTCCATTGTGTAGATCACAAAATAGAAAAGGAGGGTGATTTTCATGGATGAAACAGATTATTTCATTTTTTGAAGGGGCACAGGATGTAAAATTAGAGGAAGTTCAGTTGTGGGACTTTATTTTTTAAACTGAATTTATTAAAGCTTTAGCTGCCATTACCTCACAATGATAGATTTGATTGTACTGAAGTTTGCTTTAGATAATTATATTAAAACACCAATCAAAATATTTATAGATATCTACTTCAATTGAAAGGAATAGCTTGTATACTTATGGTTGGACACAACACAAAATCATATGAGGTTGTGTGTGGTCACATCACAATTCATGCAGATTTGTTTTGTGAATTTAGGAGCAGTGCACAAAATGTGGCAGTTGCAGTTGTGAACTGCCCCCTAAAGACACAAAAAATCTGCATGAATTGTGATGTGACATGAAGGTCACAAAATAAATTGTGCTCAACTGACAAAGTCACAAAACCAATTGTGCCAATTTTGGTGCCCGTCCTAGGGCTGCGGCGGCCCAAAAAGGGATGATTACGGCAAATGCCGTAATTGCCCCGTTTGCTCTTCCCCATCTACGTCTTTTGATTCCCCTATGTTGGGGGAATCTGAAATGACCAAAATAAAAGAAGGTGGTGGAAGGCTTTTCCCTTTCCGGATTCGAATTAATTTTTAATAAAAAATCACAATAAAATTTATTTTCTATAACTATTCAAATTTTGAATTCGCTCATTTTAAATTTTAAAGAATAAAAAGTTTCAAAAAATATATTTTTTATTTTAAAAAATAGAATCTGAATAAGAACACCCTTCTAAGGGTTAGAGGGAAACGATTCCAAAAGAATCTTTTTTGAGAAGATTCTCTTGAAATTGTTTCCAGATTTTGGATGGGTGCTTCTTTTAAGAAAAGGAACCACCCATCCAAAATCCGATGCAACCCTAGCCCATCCCAACCCTAATAGAGGGGGAGCTGTTTTAAAAAAAAGGTATGGTGTAACATTTCATATTGTAAGTGTTAGACTTAAACTGATCGGCAGAGTAGTTGTACTTGGATGACTTCTGATTACAAAGTCAGAATGGTTGGGAATATGATTTTATTGAGGAGAGTGATTGCGCTTATATGATTGCTCTGGGATAGTGAGGACAAACTTGCAGGGATCGGGATCTGAGATATAGTCGATCAGAAAAGTATGGGAATGTACAGATATTTATGTGCAGGAATGTACTTGCTTGCCATGGCAGGTGGATTGGGTGTTTTGCACAAGTGAACTGATATGATTTGATTAATTGAAATGTGTGGTTTATTGGGATCACAACGGGTCTTGTTTTTGAAATAAGAAATAATATATTTTACATTTAAAGTTGTAATTTAGAAAATAGAGCCAATGAGCTGACGCTAAAAGTCGGTCTGTGGATTCGAAACCTGCTTCAGATAAACATATTGAAACTTAGATCTAAACTTGTTAGCTCAGATGCTTTGTTGGTATGGTTTTTAGTTAAAAGATTAAATTTTGACGTAATGCTTGGCTCAATTTGATTGGCTAGGTTTACTTTGAGTGATTAATTTAAAATCATATTTGATAAATCACAGGCTTAAACCTGTCAACACCTGCACTATTTAACCACACAAAACTCAAAGTTGTCGCCATGAAGTTCTTCATCCTACTTGCATTCGTCCAATGCCAGAATCTAATCGGAGGGGTCTGCCTGGTGGAGAATGATCAACTATTGTTGGGATACTTCGTTGCACGGAATGAGACAGACAACTGGACACCACAGCATGGCTACGGACTTGCCCTTGACGAGGAACAGACAATCCCTGCTAACGGCATCTTGGCCTGGAAATATGTCGGTATGTTTCCACAAGCAGGCCATCTGATGGAGTTTGGCTCATACGCACTGGTAGAAATTGTAGGAGGTTACTTTACCTCTGAAAAATGGGTTGATCTAGAACTACCTAGTGGTTTGCTACCTACATTTCTAGAAGACGACTCTAAAGGCCCAATCAAGCTAATCTTTAATTCGCCTATCACCGCCGAAAAATACGCGGATAACGTGCTAAAAGACTTGCGCATTGGATGTCCATACAATGGCAACATCTACTTCATGTTCAACCTTCACACCAAAGTAGGCGACGAACTTCAAGTACTTCTCAAAGCAAACCTCAAAACAAAGGAATTATCAAACTACACCACCCAAGGCTCTCCTCCCCTCTACCAACAGGGACTCTCGGTTTTCCAGAAAGAAGACATCGTCTACGTCGCCACCAACAACTCCATCCACGTTCTAAACATCACCACAGCATATTGGACAAAATACTACATCCCTGGCTTTGTAGCAAAGACCGGATGCCTTTACCTCCAAGACACCACGCTCATCCACGCCTTTGGCACCATCAACCAAGAGTACGCTTTAAAAACACAGTTCATTGACACAAACACCTGGCAACTAACAAACACATATTCCCCAGACCCTGTCACATCAACCAAATACATACCATACGCAATTGGCGCCCTTGCCATACTAAACATAATCCTTGTTTCAGCACTCGTTTACAAACTTGTGAAGCGGAAACGTCCTCCAAAAATACTAACCAATAACGTCTGGGCTGAACCCAAATTTACCTACTCTATAGACATGTCCCTATCCACCCCCTCCGTAATTTACTCCACCAGAAAGACATACTTGAATCAGCCCGCCCATCAAACCCAATAACCTCTGTTTCCAACACATTTCTATTTATCAACTGGAACTATCCGAATGACAAGAAACTTTATCGAAACCTTCTATCAAACATTTAATATCATAGACCACATTTGGTCATATATTGTGCAGATTTTGTAAATTTGTCCTCTTCAAGACCAGTGGAACAAAAAATCATCAATTACCTTATATAAAAGCGAGGTTTCTGTCTAGAATTTTAACTTGAGTGCACTCGAAATGTAAGAAACAAAATTCAATTGATGTATCCTTACAAACATTTTTGAACTTATGTAGGTGGAATGCGGCTTAAATTATTTATAAATGAGAACATAGGCTAATTGAACTTTAATAAATTTTATTTAAATGCTTGGGGTTTTAAAGTGTGGTTCATTCCTTGGAACCATAACAAAGAGGCTTATCTGTTTAGATTTTCGTCTCCGGAATGTGTGGATTAAAATCGACAGAGAAGAAACATTGTTTAAGAATGAAATCGAAGATTGTGTTTGATTTGCTAGACTTGAATATGATTGGTGGCGCATTAGATGCATCAAGTGTTTAATTCATACCAATCAATAGCATCACATGAAATAATTCCCCCACTTCCATGCCGCAATCAATTGGAACCGCTATCGCACTTTATGCCATAATCCTAACTTCTGATTGACTTTAAATAGCCCTAGGGCTGCTTCGGCCAAGCCCCGGACAGCCGCCGTCCGTTTCTGGCTCCTGGCCACTAATACCAAATATTTATTTAACAATGTTTAAATATTGAATAATTCCACTTTAGCTGTATGGCCTAAAGCCGAAAGCCAGCCGGGGCTGAGCCGAAGCATCCCTAAATAGCCCCATTTCACAATAAAAACGATACCTTTTTTTGTTCCATATCTTCTCATTGATTAAGACTTAGTTGGAACTGTGCTTCTCCCTGTAATCAACAAACAGCGAAATAAGCAAATACTGCATCAAAGGTATTTTATTGGTCATTTAAACTCTATGTGAGGATTGAATTGACGAGAAAAGTGGGCTTGATCACTTTAAAGGGATCTGATTTTAATTAGTTATATAAATGTTAGTTTAAGTGAGATATCCTTGACAAGCACATTTTAATTTATTTATTTTAATTTGCAATAATAAACATTCCACTCAGATGCATCACCTGAACCAAGTGATTGCATATTGTATCAGAATTAACACGGCTTACATTTGAAACATCCTAATAATGATTTCATTGAAGTAAACAAGCATTAATATTAAGACCAATGAATTAATTTCCTTAAAATTTAGAGTACTGTAGATTCAGAACCTAAAGGTAAAATTGTGGGATTGTAAAATCCTTGGTTCAAATTTCAAATCACATTTGTGGGATGGGCTTTTTTAATTAAATTAAATTATTTGTATTTGTATTTGAATTTTTAAAAATGCGGGAACTCATAGACACTTTGCAAAGTTCAAGTCAAACTGCATATTTCCAATGGACAAAATGAATTAACTGGAATCAGTTTTTAAGCGTTCAAATCCATCAACCAATTTCATTAAGTTTACTATGTTTTTTGAAATTGCAGGATTGTCAAATCCAAGAACCAAATTTCAAATCACTTTTGAATGCTACTAGTAAACTCAAATAATAATTGCAAGAACTGGAATCCAAATTTAATGTATAGTAAGCACACTAGGAAACACCAACCCAAATAAAGAAGCTCCACTCTGGATAAAATCAAATAAAAAATTCAATCTTAATAACAATGTTTAGACATAAAAAGTGATTAAACTTTAAAATCATCCAAACCCAGAAAGGATACAATATTATACACTTCAAATCACGGATACTGTAAATTCAGAACCTGAACGTAAAAATGCGGGATTGTCAAATCCTTGGTCCAAATTTCAAATCACTTTTGCAGGGTAGCCTTTTTTTAATTAAATTGAATTCTTTGTATTTTCATTTGAATTTTTAAAAATGCAGGAACTCATAGACACTTTGCAAAGTTCAAGTCAAGCTGCATATTTTCAGTGGACGAAATGAATTAACTGGAATCAGATTTGAAGCGTTCAAATCCATCAACCATTTTCATTAAGTTTACTATGTTTTTTGAAATTGCGGGATTGTCAAATCCAAAAACCAAATTTCAAATCACTTTTGAATGCCACTAGTAAACTCAGATATTAATTGCGGGAACTGGAATCCAAATTTAATGTACACTAAGCACACTAGGAAACACCAAGCCAAATCAAGAAGCTCCACCACAACTAAAATCAAACTAAAAATTCAATATCAATAACTATGTTTAGAAATAAAAAGTGATTAAACTTTAAAATCATCCAAATCCGGAAAGTATACAATATTATTCACTTCAAATCACTGATATAGAAAATCTGTTTTTATTCAAGGCTAACTCAAGAGAAAATAACTACCCACAACTAAACCAATAACTCCAAATAAATACATATTTAATATAAGATATATTTTTTTATTTTATTTTTATGGACTTTCACTTGCATTCCCAACCCGCTCCTGCACCAGCCCGCGGGGCAGCCCGTCCACAAGGGCGTCCCAGAGGGTCCAAGAACAGACCCAGAACTCAACTCAAGGGGAGTCATGCCAATACACAGGCCTCCCAAGGTGTCATTGCCAGCCAACCACCTCCCGCATCTCAAGCCAGGAACAGTAGCCTCAATCCAAGACAGAAGCTGCTCTCAAGGCCTGCAATCAAAGTCTCATACACAAAGGTCACCGGGAACACTGAGGTTACTTACACCTCCACTGTATACCCAGTTGTCACCCGGCCCTGCACTCTTGACCCAAGAGTTGCTACTTCCTGCCCCCACGTCTTTGACACCACCTATGAGTCATTGGCCACAACTGATGATCCACATGTGCCTGTGTCATATGCCACTATTGACAGCGCCACTGCAAGCAAGCGTGATCCCACCTTCTACACAAAGGTCCCCATCCCCTGTGTTGAGCCTGGTAACCAGGATGCTGTGGTACCTGCCAAGGGCTGGCGTTGGTTGATGGATAGTGAGTGTGAAGCTCTCCTCAACTGCTTGAATGGGGGAATGGAGGTTTGGGATATTGCGTCCCGATTTGGTGTCACAGCCAGGTACATTGCCGACATCAACACCAAGTATGGCAATACCGGGCAAATTGCCAAATCCACCAAAGAAAAAGAAGGCCAAAAATCCTTCAGCCCGTACACATTGACGCAATCAAGCAGCGGGTAGCCAGGGATTGCCACCTGGACAC
>QTSX02000723.1:0-118246 GCA_014839935.2 Entomophthora muscae | reverse complement strand
GAGGATTACTATCATCAATATTAGAGTAAATGACAAAGTAAAAATAAGGCAAAGAAGCTACACTAAATCAAAACAAATAATAATATTGACCTAATTATCATTACAGAAATAAAGGCAAATACACTCACACAAAAACCAGTCTTAAAGCCAGATCATGCCTCATATATGTGGTCAAAGAAATGTGAACTGGAAGGATTATGGAATGATTATGTAGAAATTGTTGTTCTGAGAGATAATGTATCCATAATGTATGTGGATATTCATCTGGAGGGAAGAATATTGATTGTAAGCGTGAAAGACACTAGAAACAATAGAGAATTGACAATTTTTATGACTTACCTTGAGCCAGAGAGTAAATGTAATAAGGAGAAGTGGTGTGTGCTAGCATTATTAGGTCTCTCAGTGAAGACAATATTCCTGTTTAGCTTTAATGTATATAAAAATGACAGCCAAGACATATATCTGTGCAGAACAAGATGGCATTCATTCACAAGTCTGATGAAGAATTTTCTTGCAGATAATGGAGTGATGGAGACAATTTAGAGCAAAAACTTAGACCTGAATCATCTTGCACAATGGGGATATATTGAAGGATTTCCAGTTTCTGGGGCAAAACTAGATCCTACTATGGTGATAGGTGATATAGCATAAGAGTTCACACTATAAAGGGTTCAGGTAGACCATTTCTTGGACCACCACATTGTCTACATTGATTGGGACTCTGGCTTCATTAGAAGATTAAACATTATATAGGTGATATAACTGTCAATTTTCCAAAATCCAGGATAAAAAATGGAAGTGGAAGCAGCAGTTAGCTGTGTGGCAATAGGTCCACTAGTGAGACCAGCTTTATAAACTAGTTTCATGTAAATTTACTCAAAAAGGAGACCAACAGACTACATTCACTTTAATAAAGGACAAAAGGATTATGATATTAATAAGCTATACAAACTTAATAGAGAGTGTAAAAAAAGAGCCAAGAAAGACATTCTGAAGCTTAATTTTCTTTACTGACAGATCAAGAAGCTCCAGGGCACCATTGAAAAAAGATGTAGAACAAATGCCATATAAAGATTTCAGTGTAGCTTTGGAATAACAACAAATGACAAACTCTGTAGTCTGGCTCATAATAAATGGGGTTCTACCTTCACTGAAGTGGATGTGGGAGATGACCAGAAGTCTAAACAAAAGAAGATATTCAAAAAGAATATTTTTGAGTATTAAAAGATGTTATACTAACACTAAACAGTAGAGAGAGCAGATATAACTTGGTTGGTGAGAGCAGAAGGATCTGATTTTAAGCAATGTAAGTCTGCAGAGGGGGGAAAGTTGGTGAGTTTAATCACATTGGAGGAGACCCTAGCTACAATTAAGGAATCACTAAATAGAAAAGCACCTGGTCCAGATGGTGTCCCAGAAGATGTGTACAAGCTAATATGGTATTTTTTAGCACCTCACTCAACTAGTCTCTTCAATTTTGTCTCAGAGACCAGGACTCAATTTCAAGAGGGGAATAAGGTTTCAATCTGTCTGCTTTTAAAAAAAGATCACATGAGCAATGCCAATAATTGGAGACCTATCTCTTTTTTAAATGCAGATTAAAAACTCCTCAACCAGATTCTATATAATAGGATAATGAAAGTAGCAGATGAGATCATACATCAAATGCAGTTTGGGGTTGTGCACAGGAGATTCATCTAGGACAACATTTAAATGGTCTAGAACACCTTGCAGATCAAATTTAAATTGAATTGAGGATTCCTCTTGTTCCTGAACATGAAAAATGCATATGGTCAAGTGTCCTGGGAATATCTGTATGAAGTCATGTGGGTGGTTAACTTACCATAAGAGTAGATATGCTAGATTAAAATATTGTACCTTAAGTTGAAGGCTAGGGTGATATTCAATAGTGATCTGAATATGTCATGGAGTTCTTCCCTAACTACATAAGTTATTTGGAGGACTCTATGCCAAACACCAAATAAAAGGAAACCAGCAACCAATCTTTAGACACCCAGGTGGAATCTGGGGTTGACCCAGACAGGGATTAAACCCAGAACCCTAAAAACAACCCAAATGTTAGCTTACACTCTCCAGATCAACTTATATTACTTTTTTATACTGAATTCCCCCATTCAACTTTTGCTTTCAACCTTGGTTTTGTTTTTGAAAACATTAGTAACCCTCTTAGACACGTCACTTACCGCTCAAACCCTGATTGGCTGATTTATTCTTCCTTTTTGCTTTCAAATCCACTGGTTACATTCCTGGACCTGGCTCTGTACATGATCTTCTCAAAGATTAAGCATTTACACCGCTTAATTATCTCTGATCTTGTGGTTTTGTCTTTTTCCTTTGCCCTCCCCAATATCTTAATGATTATCCTTAAGGCACAAGTTGAGGCACAGATCATACAGGTATTAGTTTCACTCATAATAATCATGAGAATCCTCTGCAAATACCTCTTATTTCCAATAGCCACTTAAATGTTCCAGCCTCTATTTTGAGGTTATTTAAGTGAGCCATATTTATCATTTTTACTTTTTCCAACAATAAATACTTATTTCTTCTCTACATCTGCCCACTATTTATCTTTTGATCCCTTATTTGAAACCATGAAAGGAATTCTATTCCTGTTCTGGTTTCTAGTTCTCCTGCCTACAGTTGAGTTGGGGCTTGAAAACCCTAAACCCATCACTGACTGGCACAACTCCTTTACCAATGATTCCCACCAGAAGGAGTCCCTGGCCAATAGGTGGTTCAAGTATCCTTCAGGCCACTGGGGAAGAAAGTTCCATTATGGTTGCACTACCACTCCTCCTCCTTCAGTTGAACCTTTGCTGGTTAGACCCAAATCTTCCTTCTACCTGTTGACCTACCTGGTAGGTTATTACCTGTTGGGTTGCTTTAGCTCTATGATAGGTAGATTCACCTATCTAAGTCACTTTGGCTACCTTGTTATGGTCACAGTGCCCATTAGTTTAGTCATTACAGTACTTAACTTAGGGGCCTTGACCCACCAGATTGGGAATTTGTTTCCCCTCAAATGGGTCCCTGAAAGACTGACAGAATCAAGTTTCATCAGGAACTGCAACAAGTGCATCCACTATCCCCAATATTATTTAACTTTATAGCTAACCTGTTCCTGGTAGCTTTTAATGCACATTTAAAGGGTTTAGTTCATCCCAGCCCAGCAGAATTTAGGATAGCATCCTTTTCAAATGATATCATTGTGGGGATATTTTCTAATGAGGGCAACATGTTTATACAAGAGACCCTTTAGATGTACCAAGCAGCATCAAACAGAAAGGTAAATTCAAAATACAACATTGGTGAGTGTTGTAAAGCCTGCTTTCAAACTCCCATGTGTGCTTATGCTTGTTTGGACATATGCAAAATTTTGCCACTTGGGAGTGCGCTTTGACTCAGTGGACATTGACCTCCAAGTTAATGAACAGATACTCTTAATTTTATGGTTAACAAAGATTAATGTGTGGCAGCACTGTTGATTCAATGTTATTGAGGAGGTTACAGCCTTGAATATCTTCATTTATTCTAATATGTGGTTTGTGCACACATAGTTCCTTTCTCCAGACACTTTGAGAGAACATTAGCAATTGTATTATGTAAGTTCTTATGGAGCACACTTAATATGTCCCTAAGTTAAGATGCTCATTGTTGACCTCCCCATATCAGCAGGGGGACTAAGCCTGATTGACCATGTTCAACACTGAAGACACATGTGGGAGAAGATTGTTTGAAAGCTTTTGACAGCACATGTGAAATATCAGCAACAGAAAGTGCAGTGAACTGGGAAAGGGCCCTGAATATTCCAAATATGTTCACATTCAAATCAAGACAATGGCTTCTTACTTGTAAATGGTACACAGCGCCTAAAGATATATCAGAATAATGGAAAAGATGCTTTGAAATAATGAGGGCCAATATCTGGGAGGTAAATAAAAATATATGCCCTAAGGAACCAACCAATTAAGATTCAAAAGGACTTGAACCAAGGGACCATAACACACAGATCAACAACAACTTGGACTGTATAAGTGTGATCACTAAAAGAAGGGAAAATGTATCAAGATGTGGAAATAAAGTGGGTAAGGACCACAAGCCTTAACTTGAACTTCCCAAGATGATAAAAAATGACAAGTGGCAGTCTGTCTGGTGACAGTTTCCCTTAAACAGGTGACTATACTCACTTCTATCCCAATGGTGACCACTAATGCTCAGACTCCAACCTGGAGGCTGTTTAATAAAGCATTCTGGAAACAATTGAAATTCTCAACAGACCATCCCATTTTACAATGTGGCCTGTGTGCATATCAGAATGCAGAACTAGAACAAAAATTCTTTGGATGTGTGGTAGTCACCTTCTTCTGGAAAGTATTGCAACAATGCTGGACTTATCTGTTAGATCCACCCAAAAGTTTGACATTGTCTTCATTTAAGACCTGAGAAGAGAGCCAATAGTTATAAGAGCAGTAGTGTACAACCTGTATTTTGGACTATTCATACCACCAAAATTTAGTGTTATCTTTGACAATGGGCCTAATCAAGTGGTCATTATGAAAGAGAAGTATCAAACCCTGATGGATAATACAATGATAAGGACATATAAGTTTGGACACACTGTTAAGGTAATAGGAAACACATGGACACCATTTTTGAATCTTCCTGGCTGTTAATAGACAGAGAAATTCAATGAAAGGACTGGACACAGAGGGCCTCTGATATGCAACCCCACTCTGTTAGTAATCCCACTTCCCTCCCCCAAGGCCGCATCTCTTTTAGACGCCACTTCAGAACCTTAGTAATTTTTTTACCTTAAAAAGTTAATTCAATAGCATAAATATGTATAATTTATTAATTTTAAATTCAACAAATTATATTTGTTTTTGTATGCTATCGGGAGGTTTCAAATTAAGATATCAGAAGTAACAAAAAGTCAGTTAATTGCTTAGTTCACTTGACAAAAATCTAAATTCTGTCAAACTTAGTGAACTAAATAAATCCTCAATGTAGTCAATTTATTCAAAATTAAAGTTGAATGATACATCAATCTAAATAAAATTTAACCTTTAATTTTAGTTTATAACATAGGTGTCCACATAATTTTTCCCTTTAAACTATCTCATTATAGTATTTTAACCCCACTGTTTTACACATAAATAAAAAGAGGAATTAATATACTGGAATATTTAATTACTTTGATTTATAATAGAATAACTATATAATATATAATATAGTCTTTAGGGGAAAATGCCTCATAGTTAATGTATTTTTCTTTGCAAATATTGGTTTTTGCTTCTTATCTGATAAATATTACCAGTGAGATCTAAGCTTTTAGGCTCAGTTTGATAGTTATTTTAGTTTTTGATTGCTACCCACCTTGGGTAAATCCTCAAGGTGTCAGACCACTGGTGGATGAGAACAGCATAATAGGCCCACCGCCCTGAGTTACTGCATTAATCAGGGATTGCTCCCAACCAGTGTGTTTGTTGAGGCCTTAGTGCACTATTCCAAATATCTCTAACAGTGTAGATTGTGCTTGCCTCAAACAGCCTTGCTGCTTTTCAACACTTTGACAATATATTAATACAAAAATAATACTAGTCTAGCCCTCAGACAAAAAGGTGGCTCAAAGATACCTATCCCCAGGAATTCTAATCCTTTTTTACTTGACACCAAAAGTCATTTTTGTCTTTACTGCTATGGGACCCAAATTTACCTCCTCTTGTTACTGAGGCACATAAAAGCCAATTCATACACCAAATGGCTTAGACATCATATTTTACACTGTTATATGTAATAGTAAGTTATTAGCAAAACATTCACATTAGAGGGCCTTTCAAAGGAAACAGTTCATTACTACCTCCACCTCACCAATAGATCTTGACTCTGGGGCTTAGGTGAGTTGGATTAAGCCACACAAGTTTTATTTGAGTTGAAGTTTCTTTAGGGGATCAAACCTCTGTTTTAGCAATAGCAAATATTTTAAAAGAAAAATTAATTTTTGAATTCACTCATGAAGTATTGGATTTGCTTTTGGTGGAGGAGAACTTAGCAGGAAAACACTGCAATATCACAGGAATGTCACAAACAGACAGCAGCTATAGTTTTTAGAGAAAAGGCAACAATAGAAAAGTAACTTGTTTTTTTGAAACAAGATAAATCAAAAATAAAATTTTAAGCTTTTCTTAAAACAGAAAGAAAAAAGAACAGTGTAAAATAGGGTAAAATTTATCAGTGAATATGAAGCACTTATATAGTGTAAAAAGTATTTTTTACTCATTACAAACACAAAAAAGATAGCTGGATAAAATAATCCATAACAAGAGAAACACTGATGAATGATAAGTGGAAATTAAAATAACCAAATTTTGAAAGGTGTTGTGTTTGGCTCCTGGGGACAACATCCAAGAGGAAACAGTGAGAAACTTTTATTACAAAAGGTTTAAAGTTTGAAGCTAGCCTTAAGTTAGCCTCCAGGGAAAAATTAAGAGGATATAACCTAATTCTCTGGAAAGATAAAAGAGAGTTTTCTTTTAATGAAAATGAAAGCAAGAGATTGAAGAATACTAAAGCCAACACAAATTTGAATAAAATTCTCTTAATTTGGAGTGATAATTTTTTACTTATTTAGTAGACTGGCAGCAAGCTTTGTTCACTGTATAGAAAAGAGCGCTGGTTGGGTTTGAAATTGTACCAGGATTATAATAACTAAAGTAATGCAATTTATAATATATAAATATTGTAGTTGACACATTTGAGGAGAGAAGGCAACTGTTGAAAAAAAACCAAACTCAACTAGGTATTTACAAGTATCTCAATTTTTGGGCTATATCAAAATAGCATTAATAGCACAGTTTAAGACATCTTCCCCTCAAAGATTAGATATGGGAGTTGATAATTGCTGATGAAATTGGCATGTACTTTAGAGGAACTGTGTCCAAAAGAAAGAAGATTTAAGATATAATTGAATCCTTTCTTAAAAGTGATCTCATAGGGCCTAATACATAGAGAGTTATTTTTGTGCAAAATCAGCAATACAATTCTGATAATATAAAACTAGATTAATTATCTCAAACTTGGGGTGGGAGGCTCTGGGATCATTGAAAGGTGGCAGCTATAGGTATTTAACTGTATAGGCAGAGGTGTAAGCATAGGCTTGAATGTCAATAATCTGGTCAGTCAGTTCTTTCACATGAGTCTCTGGGTTATTTGTAGCATTGAACTCTACTAGTGGGGGTCCTAGTATTGAGGAGGTGGTAGCTTCACGTCCATACAGAATGGTAAAAGGGGATTAACTTGTTAATTGTTGTTTGCTTAGGTGGTATGAAAATAGAGCAGCAGTAAGAGACATATCCCAATCTTCAGCATCAGTGAGGGTGAGTTTCTTCATAATGGCAACAAAGATGGAATTGGCACTCTCAACAGTCCTATTAGTTGATGGATTTTAGGAAGCTGAGAAGGATTGATTAGTGCACAAAGCTTTAAAAATGAGTGTGATTAACCTAGTATTAAAGTTGGCATCATTTTAAGAGAGAAAGGCCTGTGGGCATCAATGCCAATAAAAGATATATTAGAGTAGCAAATTAGCCATAGTTTTAGGGTGATATTCTTGATGGCCCTGAATTAACTTTCTCCATAAATAGTCTACAGAAAATAGAACAAGTTTTCAACCATAGCAAGAGCAGGGAGGGGGATGGCAGCATTCATAATCAGTGTGAAAATCATTCTTTGGAGGAATTAACTTGAATTTGTGTTATGAGGGTTGAGGGCGCTGCATTTGACAAGAATGACACAAAGAGATAACATCAGGGATGAAGTGACTCTTATTTTTTAAGTAGAAGTTCTTACATTGTCAGCTGTAAGTCTTGGATAAGCCACAATGTCCAGTATCAATATGGGCCTGAAGAATAATGGCTACTCTCATGATAGGACAGACATATAGGAATTACAGGTCCCTGATATTTTTTAATAACTGATGATCTCAAATGACAGTGTCCTTGGATAGGACTTGGAGTGCTAGACATATATCCTCAGTTTCAGTAGCTCAGGCATAAGGATATCCAATTAGCTCATATAATCTATCAGAATCAGTGGGGTGTATAGATAAGAAGGTCATTCTCAAGAGATAATCAGCTGTAAGGAATTACATTTCTTCCTCTAAAGAAGCAACAAATGCAACTCAATAATTAAATTAATTGGAAAGTAATTGATTTTTAAGATAATGGACAAAAACTGTATTTAAATTTAGAAAGAAAATGCAAAAGCAAAAAAATTTGAAAACCAAAAATAAATATTGGTTTAAGTTTGAAATTGACACCAGTTTTTACACTTGAAAGCAAAATAAATGTTATTAATGAACCATTAATTAACAACAGCTTCAAAACCACCTCTGAATTTAAAATTTGCACCAATCATGGTAAATATAAATACATCACAGACAGTATTGAATTAACTGGAGACCTAAAAATCAATTATACTCTGATAACCACCTAATCCTAGGAATTAAAATACATCCAAGCAATCAAGATATGCCACCCAGACCAGCAAAGATGTACCCAACCTGCCAAAAAATTAAGCCCTTACTTTTTTCTGCCTTGCAGGCTGCAGCTTGCTGCAGGCCTGTAAGGAATTGTAATAGCACCAGAATTTTGAGGACCAATGTGTAAAACTTTCACTCCTCCCCTGAATCTCAATAAGTATTTCTGCTGATGATTTCCTCAGGAGCAAATTGCTTCAAATTTTTTACTTTCCTTCCTTAAATCATGATTAATTTTATACTTTCTAAAATAACTTATTAGTAATTGAAATTATGTTTTGCTAAGAATAAAGCCACCCATCCTAGTATTGTTTTTTGATTGCTCCTTGTATCCTGCCAAGCCAATGTGAACTTCAATCCTTCTGAACTTACTCCTGCTAAGAAATATTGAGATTTCATCTGGTACTGATTTGGACCTTGCCACTACCATGCTCTTTATGTTTAAAACACACATTTTCCTCCTATTTTATATCATCACACTCCTTGGTATGTTTTGAAATACACCAGCGTTTATTACCTCTTGAACCATTTTAATTCCTTCTGGCAGAGATTTAGATTGCTAGGGCATCTACCCCACATGTTGATGATAAGGATTTCTGTAAGTTACACTCTAGTCAAGTTTAGCCTGTATGTGATTCTCCATTCTCTTGGGGGAAATATCCCAATGAGTTACTCCCTGACATCAGCATTCTAGTGTAGAGCACCAGTTCTATGCACCACTTTGAAGTCATACTCTTGCAAGTGTAAGGCCTAACAAACTAACAAACCTTCAGACTCTTTGAGTTGTTGTATCTATTTGAGCAAAGAATAGTCTGTAACCACAGCAAAGTGAGTCCCATATATGTAATGAAAGACCTTCTTAACAGCATTCAAGAGAGCCAGATATTTTTCCAGTATTTCTATAATGCTTTTCATGCTTTTTGAGCACTCTAAGTGTAGGCTACTGGTCAATCAACTTCATCTTAATCTAACTGGGACAGGATGGAGCCTATTACTACTACATTAGCATCTTTATATAAAATTAATTCCTTTTCATAATCAGGGTAGAATAGAATGAGCCTCCCTTGATCTTGATTTTGAGAGGTTCAAACAATTGTTTTTGGATATAAGTTCACTCAGAGGGAAAATTTTAGAGAAATTAAACAAGAGGTTTGCTCAACTTGGATTAATCAGGGATAAACTATTGATAATACCCATCATGTCCAGGAATACTTGAAATTAACATAGGTTTGTGGGGAAAACATCTTATCAATAGCCTCAACCTAGTTGTTCATGGGTCAAATATCAGTCTGAGTGAAGTCATGCCCCAAAAATTCAAGTTGGTCTTTAAAGAAAGAACACTTAGAAGGTTTTAGCTTTTGAAAATCACCAAAGATCCTGAAGAAAACAGCTTTGTGATGTTCTAGGCAATTATTAAATTAGAACTAAACACTTTTATATCATCTAGATATAAAAACACACATGATATCTTAATATCTCAGATGGTTGAGTCTATTGTACATTTGGAAGGTAGATGGCACATTAAAGAGTCCTTGAGGAATTTGGGTGGATTCAAACATGTCTTCATATGTAATGAGTGTAGCTTTATCTTAAACTTCTGGGGATAAGTTGAATTGCTAATATCATGTGGATAAAAATGTGGCAGAGAAGAAATTTGAAAATCCTCAATCCCCTAAGAGCATCATCAATTCCGTGCAAGGTATATGAGTCTTTCTAAGGGAGAGATTTAAGGCAGTGGTAGACCATTACACTCCTATATTTCACATACTTCTTTTATAGAATCAATAGTGGGATAATAAATGCCTTTGGGAAGTTTCCAGCAACCAGCATTAAAGGGTTATTTTAGCTCCTTGGATACCTGGGCTTCATCTACCCAACTATGATGGTAAGGTTTGGTGTGGGAGAAGGGGAACTACCAGTGTCAATCAGATGGATAACTCCTTTGGCTAATCCAGAGTCATTGAGGCTAGAAGCAAAAATGACCTTAAGCTGGTCTAACAGATTAAATACATATTTTTGTTGTATTTGGGACAGCTGGAGGAAATTAGTGGCAGTAAATAAGAAAAACACTTGAGGATCTTCCTCTGGTAAGTTGAAGTTACTAAATATCTCAAATAGATGAAGGAGGCATCATGTTCTACATCTAGTACACTTTTGTGCCCTACCACTTGCCCTTGAGATACATGTATGAGGAAAGAATTAAGGTTATCTAAAAGTAACTACATGGGTTCCTTATAAGGTTTATCCAAAATCCCAGGGCATAACCAAGCTCCTTAAAATCCAGAAATTCAGAGGAATGTAACTCTAAAAAGAACTTCCCAGGTAGTTTTTAAGAGATCTGAGAATTAATAATGGCTTGTAAACCATTAGGGATAATTTTGGAATCTGGTGCCAGCAGGAATCCTTTAGAAGCAGGAAAGGACAGAGGAAAAGATCACATATTAGAAGAGTGTTTTATGTATTTGAGCAATAATATGTCAATTAGGTACTCAATAACACAAGTCTTAAGCCGCTTGTCAGAGATAAAAGGAGGATTTTAAGAATTGATTGGGCCTCATAACCAGAAAAAAAGAGGAATATATCATAAAGATTAACTATCTCATTTTACTCTCCTAGAGATTGGATACCTACTATAAAATTGTAGCTTTTATTCTATAAGATAATGACAGGGTAGGCAATAATAAGCTTCCCAATCTCATTATCAAATCAGAATAAGCTCCACTGACCCAAGTTTGAGTCATATCAGCTGTTCCATAAGACTGGGTTTATTTAAGGTCTGGTGCTAACTTGAGTTTTTTATCAGCTTAGAAGAAAATACTGTAACAGGTGAGCCTGTTTCCAAGATGGCCTTAAATTTAATTTCTGAATGGATACATCTACATGGGTGGTATCTTTTCTAAAAGGAGGTAAGACAGCCAGTACATCTTGCATTGCTTCCAGTTCTTTCTCCCATGTTGCCAACATGCATTTCAAGGCAGAGTTTTTCTTGTATACAGTTATCAAAGATAGAGATACAGAAATATTATGGAAGAGGGCCTCATTTATATCAGCTGCTTCCTCAGAGGTATCAAATAGGACAGGAGGGCAATGGACCTGAGCTAGGTAAGGGAAGGCTACCATAGCATTAGCTTCATTGGATTAAGGCAAGATGAATCAGTGATCCTTCCTGATTGGAGCTTATAAAATACAGACACAATTTCAGGAACAGGCAATAAAAATAGTTATAAGTATCACTAACATTATAATCATAATCTTTAAGCTCAGAATATTTTGATAAATCACAAAAAATAGAGGATAGTGGGTCCAGATAACAGGGGTAGCTCATCATCAGTGGGAGAACCAGGAGGATACTTGAAAGGTTATTCAACTGAGAGAACCTCTGCCTCTAATTTGACCTCTTTTTTACTGCCTGCTCCTTTGGGTTGCATCCTTCTACTTGAAGGCTTTTACAAGAACAAGAGTGGTGATTTATAGGGCCACTGTTATGACATCCCTGACGTTTGGTTTGCCCATTTGAGCCCAAAGTCATAATACAGAGAGTTCAGAAAGTGATGCCAGCATCATTGGTCTTACTTTCATATACCAAAGTCCACTATGTGTCAAGTGCATGTCTTGCAGAAGAGTCTTGATGCTCTTAATTGGGGTGAGAAATGTCTCGTGTGCCTTAAAGTGTAAGCATAGAAGTTGGTGCACTTTGAGAGCCCTAGAAAAAGAACTATATGTTTCTCAAGAAGTCAACTGTTGACTGGTGATGAGTTGATGACTTTGATGTAAAAGAGGTCTGCAAACTCAGCCAAGGGTTCCTTAGGGTTGAAAGCAATATGCATGAACACATCATTTTTAACCTCCAAACTAAGGTTACCTCATGGCTCTTCAATTAGTATTCTCTTCATATTTTCCCAAGTAACAATAGAGAGGAGCTTGGGAACAACAGCTTTATGAAAATTAGGGTGAAGACAGGTAAGAATTTGCTCATTCTTGAGATAATCAGTGGTCCTTTTAACAAAAGCTTGTAAATGGACAGGACAGCTGCACTGGTAGATGTCTTGGGGTCAAAGATCTGCTTGAAGGTAAGCTTACAGTTGGGATTGATAGAGGAAGAAGTAGACTGACTATTATCACCCACATTGAGAATATTGATGCTAGAAGTCCCTTTAAACTCAGACTTAGTGGCAGGTTATCTGGTGCATATAAGACAAAGTCTTTCATCCAAAGTATCTAGAGTGGAATTTTATCCTCCAATGTATCTAGTTGTTTTTGATACAGTTCTAATCTCATCAATCTGTATTTATTGAGAATCCAAAGTGTTTGCAATACTGGTGATACTATATTCATAGGAACAACTTGGGAAACAAGATGAGAGATATTTTTGTTCATGATCTCAGTCAGTCTGGTGAGATTCTGAACCTCCTTCTCCAAAGCATCTTTAATATGTTGCAACATCTACAATTACTCCCTATTGGGAAACTAGTTCCCCAAGTGACCGTCCAAATGACTCCCAAACTAATCAATAGGTTGGTGGCGCTAATATCAGTTAGCCATCTGTTATGAGGATCAAACATTTTGAGTCCTAATTGGAACAACACTTGGGCAAACCTCATTTCTTAGATGGAACATTACTTGTATAAGCCTTATAACTACCATGTTATACATGAAAATTATGTGGCTTCTCATGATACTATATAATCCTCTATATTCATATTAAATAAAGTATCATTATCTTCTTAATTTTCCCCTTTATCTTGTTTATTATACTTCCAAGAAGTATATAGTTGACAAATATCTACAACATTATTAGTAACAGAAGCCAAGTTTTTCAATGCAATGGCACAGTTGATGAGTGACTGCCCTTCTAGCCCAGAACTGCACCTGTGCTCTTCAGTTCCTTGTTATATATCATCTTCACCTTTGCCTTCAGATCCAGAGGATGGTTATTCTTGATCAGAGAGTTGTTGATTCTGATAGACAATCTCACCTCTTAATGTGGCCATTTAATCTACTAATATAATTTTATAAGAACCAGGTACAGGTTCAGAGGTAGGTATATTAGTCTGGAAAGATTGGCAAAGGCAGTAGACTTGAGTTCAGCAATGGCCTTTCATATCTTGAGCTCAGAAGCAGAAGGGTTTTTAGGAGGAGACAAAGGTGGCACCAAAACTTTGGGAGCCACTTTATCATTGACATACTTTTGGACTTGAAGCAGTGTTTTTACTAGAGCAGCCTTATCCAGCCTGCACCTATGCTACATCTTGCTACCCCACTTTTCTACACAAGCCCCAACCAACTTGAACTGGCCATTGTCATGTTCTTGAAATTGGTTGATCTCCTTTACCAAAGTCTCAAAGTCTTGGCAATAGCACAACCAGGTGGCTTCAATTTAACTTTGTCAGACAGTGCAATGACCATCCAATTAACACAGGCGCACATCAATATCCCCAAGGAGCAACAAAAAAAGAGTATTAAGGGAAGAGGTCAAATGCTCTTGGAAAGCTAAGGAAATACATTGGTTGTCAGATATACAAGCAAAGTGACTATGTGTCCATTCTTAATACACCATAAACAGAGCATGGTTATTTGTCACCACAGCTTTCACTGAAGCCATGAGTTGGTTTTGGGAACCCAACATAGCTGATAGTGCACTAAGGCAGGCAAGATTTTTTGATTCAATAGCACATCAATAGCATCCATTGATTCCCTTAAACTTGATTTGAGACCAAAGTCTAACAAAAAGAAATACAGTTCTTCAGAAGAATACACAGGACAGAGACCAGGAATAAAATGTATGGCCACTGCGCCATTATAGAGCAGGGAGAGGGTGGTAGCACTTGCTTGGTCAAGGTCAAGCAAGAAAGTAGTTTAGGGCTTTACAAGGGCCCAGACAATATCTTTATTACCCCAGATGTTCAAGAAAATTCAGAAACAATTGGTTCAAGGGAAAGACAAGAAACCTTAGGAGATCCAGGTACTTTTGTGACTATAAGAGAAGAGCCCAAAAATGCATGGGGAGACAGAGTAACCAAGGGGCTGAAAGCCTCTTTGTTAGGCATCATTTTGTTATATTTGGATCTTGGGAAAGACATCCATGATGAAGCATTGGGAAACCTTTAATACAAAAGGGTTGATGTTAAAAGTTAGCCTTGGTTTATCCTTCAGGGAAAAATTGAAGGGATATAACTTAATTTCTTGGAAAAATAAAGGAGGGGTTTTTCAGAAAGAAAGAATAAGATTGAGGTTTATAAAAGCCAAAAAAAATGTGATAAAATTGTCTTTATTTAGAGAGATAATTATACATATATAGTAGAACAGAAGCAGGGATCATTTACTAGATAGAAAAGAGGACCAGAAAGAATAATCTTGTATCAGGATCAGGATAACTAACATGGTACAATCCAAAATGTGTGAATATTCCATTTGCATCAGTTTTCTTTGAGCGGATTGGATCCATGTAGTGGTGTTATTGTCATTTTCTCCTGCAAACAATTCCAGGACAGCACTTCACAGACATTGGGCTACATGGGCGGGCATAATGCTTTTGTCAACAACTTGGGCTGTAGTGATAGGGGTTTGAAAGAACCCCTGAGCTGATAAGGCGTTGAAGGTGGGGACCAGCATCACCATGTTCTGGTATACTACATACTCTTCTGGTATCTTGGTCCCTGGCTGTAGGGTGTCCAGTTCATGTGAAGCACTGACATGATTCATTTGTATATTTGTTGACTGCAGCAGGTATGAGTAACATGAGGAATTTTGAAATGGAAGGTAGGATGGAGAACCTACCTTTGCTACCAATGTTGTAACTGTAAAGTTTTAGCAGAGTTACAAGGGGGAGATATTTGGAAACTAGATAATATTCTTTATTGAGAGATAGCTATTATATAGTTGATGTTAATTGTGGATATCAGGAACATGATTGTGCTGATCACTCAGTTGAATGGTGAGGGGGTGGCTTGATCCTGGTAATGAGTCAAGCCCCAAATCATGCCAGCCAGTGTATGGGATCATTGTTTGCTCATGTTGCTATTTCTGGGAATTTGAGTTGACTTCCGCATTTAGCTACGGGTCACTGGGAAGTTGGATTGCAGGTCACAAACCCGCTTAGTCAGAACCTTTACGGGGGTTGGCCCAGTTGTTTCAACATTGGGAAATTTTAAGTCTATTGATGAACTTTTTACTGCTAAAGAATAACTTTGGGCTTTGGTTTATGTTTAAAGTTATCAAGAACAGTTGAGCCAGAAATCTGAGATATGGTTTCTGTATGATGTATACCACCAATCTTTTAAGAGATGAGATGGTTAAAAATTTAAAAGTAGAGAGAAATTCTGAGCCAAAAAGGTTATATACCATTAATATTACATAAATAAGTTCACAAGATTGAAAACCTTCCTATTTGAAGTAGATTAGTTTTAATAAGAAAGGTGCAACTGATGATGGCTATTGGAGCTGAAGCATTAGTTTATTAAAGTTGAGTTGAGAAAAGAATAATTAAATGGTTGGGTTATAATATTTTAGATGGTATATTTAACTTGCATATTTTTATTTATATTATTTGAAGTAGATATATATAGTTGTATGAAAAGGATAGGAATCTAATTGGGGAAATATCTTCTGTCCCAAGTTTGATAGTTTATTTGGGTGCGCAACTGAATCTTATTTATAACTCGATTACCATTTTATCAATCTACTCACATTGCTTTCAATTCTATGTAATTTAATGCACAGCTGCTTTAACTTATTCTTTATCGATTATATTTAAGCTTTATTTCAACTATGAGCTTGTACCCATAATATTACTAAGTTGCATTAGTACATTCGAATCAGGTGCGCCTATAGCATATAATTTTATATAAGAATTTATTCATGGTTGGTTTTAAGGAGTGTCATCAGTAGGGATGAGAGTAAACAAAGGTAAAGTTATGCGGCCTGAACCCTGGCTGGTACTGCACAGAGCCCCTGCCGACAGGAGTCTCTGGGTTTAGCAAGGATTTGATGTCTATCCTTTTGTGGGTGTACTTGGGAACAAAGTAGTTGAATGTATCTTGTTGCTTAGGAGGATGGCGAATGCTAAAGCCATGCTTGACTCTGAGATGCTTCTTCAAAGTCGAAAGGGGGGGCATCCAAGGCGTATGGGTAGTGACAAACTGAGCAAGAGAGACGATCATGCTTTACGGGATAATATTGGTAAACTTTAGAGACCATTTTGCCATTTACTGCATGGCACGAGGGATTATATAGTGGCATCTTAACAAGGAAACACTTATTCCCAGGATTTCTTCCCAAACGGAAAGAAGGAATCAGCCGACAATCAAGTGGATAAATCCTTTTAAATAGCAGATCCTAGCTGCTTCTATGGAACCAATGTCTCAGCTCCCTCCTATTGGATCTTTAAATCTGTCCACGATCAGCGCTGTAGGAGGTACCCATGAGAATTCCCAAAAAAGTAACAGCCATCCAGTTTGCCAAGCCTTTGCTCATCAAATACAGCCATGCTCGAGCTATAATAATCCCTCCCCTTCAAACATATGACCAAGTCACGCTCAAAGTAAAATTGGCCTCTCAGTTTACCCTAAAAAGTTCACCCGCCCCTGAAACGAGTGTAGTTGAAATCCTCACGGGTTAGTTTTAAAATTTATCTACCCAATCCAAAAATATAATAACCATAATATAATAAAAATCACCCCAATGTCCAACCCTTCTAAACGGGTCGATGATATCCCGTCGACTGACCTCCAGTCAAGTTTTCACTGCATCAAATATAAATGCCAAGCTAAACACCACTTTTTGTATCAATACGATGAAAGTTCCTTGAAACCAAACAGTACAACTATCTAGATTTCCGACATATCGATAAAGATAAGACAACCAGAGTTCACTATTTTTAATCCTTAATAAGAATAGCCTACAGAACAACAAAGGTCCAACTTTTAGCAAGCAACTAAATATACCCAATATTTATTTACGTTAAATAAACCATCTCTAAAGAACCCGAAAATCACTTATACAGCATAAAATCAAGTTCTCAGCGCGCTGCTGTGGTCATGGAATCAACGAGAAGGTTACATGGAACCAGGTTTCATCTCTCCAAGGATACCGCAAGGTAGCGTTAGAAAGATTTGACTGTACGTTAAGATATAGTGGGATAAGGCTGGTTCTTACGGTCGTTTAGGTTCTAAGACAGAGGGATTAGCTTCTTGACGTTGACGGTTTCAAAGGAAATACTCGGAGTGAAACCAAGTATTTACAATAAACTTCAAAGGAGCTAGAACCATAGATTTATGATAATACTTGTGCCTTTATTTCAATAAAGATAGAGCTTACATGTTCTTAAAACACATGCGAATATGAATTTATTTGGGGGTTTGAGAGAGATGGATTAAGATTGTGGCTACTTGAAATGTTGACTTTACGACAAGCGGCTCGGACTGAAGTTCAGTAACTCCCCCGTTATGCTACAACATCGACCAATTCGATACAGGGTTGAATAAAAGCTTCAGAGATGGCTTCACTGAAGTACTCAGGGTGCAGCGCATTAACACCGCACCAATTACGGCATTTGCCATAATCAACGCATCTAAGCCGTCGCATTTTCGGATTTCGGATTCCCCTAAATTTGGAGAATCCATAATTTAAAAATAAAAACGGTGATATACAGCTTTCTGTTTTCCAAAAGAGCCAGATTTCATATATTTATTTAATAAAGTTTTTATTCCTGAAAATAACCGAGCACAAATTTTCACCTTTTATTTTAAAATTTGAAAGAAAAAAGATAATTTTTATTAAAAAAATAATCCAAAATAACATCTGTCTACAGATGCTGTACAGCTATTATTCTGGTGTCAAGTATATACATATGAGAAGTACATAAAGAAAAATAAAGAGGAAAATTGAGAAGAGAATGACAAATTATTTGATATGAATATTGAGGGCTATATAGCATCATGAGAAGCCACATGCTGTCCATGTATGTCATGGCTGTCATGTGGTTTGTCCAGGTAGTTTTCTGCTTAGGACTTGAAAGGTTTGATCCCTGTATAGGATAGACAGCTGATAAGAGTGCTGCTGTCCTAATTGGTAATTGAAGGATCACTTGGGGAATTAATTTACCGAGAGAGAGTAGTTGTAGATGTTGCAACCTCTCTCCCTGAGGTGCTGGAAGGTGGAACCTTATTTATTTTCTTGAGATCAAGGGAACCCAGGCTCAGTATTGGTCTAGTTTTTCAAATGTACCTGGTAGTCACAAGTTGGGTTGTGCAACTCTTGCTTCACATAGGGGGAGTCAATCATGATTTTCAGGACCCACCCACTTGGGAGCATCCTTCCAAGATAATGAATGATGGCAGAAGGGTTGATTCCTGTTACCAGTGAACCCACAGGAAGGGATAACATGCCTATATAAAAAAGCTCACCAATTAATCTTTATCAACCCAAGAGAGATTAAAATGGCCCAAGAATAAGTACATCCCCAGGTAGCTCAGCAAGAAGGCAGAAGCCAGAGAGTGGAAAACTTTGGGTGTTTGGAACTTGGGTGTTGCCTGATAAGCATTAGGCTTTTCTTTTATGGGTGGACTTTCAGACAGAGGAGAGGCAGTATACCATACACATGGAATAATGTGGCACCAGGATTGGTCAAGATATTGAGGATAGGAGAAACTAGAATCAGCTCTAGTCTCTAACAATACACTGCCCCAGATGGCCTGTAGCAGAAGTAACCAAACAACCCACTTATACCCAAGTGGCTTTCCCCTGGGAGTCTTGGGCAATCTCATGGTAGTTTTGGAGTAGATTGGTTGCAAGAGTAGGTCAAATTTTTGGTTAAAAGACTTTATTTGTTAAACAAGTAATAATCTAAAGGTTATAAGCCTTATATAGTATGTTTAAACAGAATTACTGTTGGGTATGGGGAATTTGGGGCAGTCTGGAACAGGTTGGGGCAGTTTCAGAGAGTTATCAGGAGACAGGACGGTCAATAGGATTGTAGTTTCAGCTTGTAATAAAAAACATGTTTTTTAAATTGTTGTCCATCATATTTCTCACCAAGTGCTCCTTAAGAAGCTTGGGTGCATCAGCAACTTACCCCACATGTGCTGGGATAAGGGCTAGGAACAAAAACAGAGCTGCTAGACAGAGCAGAAATAAAAAGTGCAGCACCTGACTGTAATGATTCCCACTTAACTCTTAGGAGTGTGAAATCAAGATCCAAATAAAAAATTGACACCCTTGCTTGGCTACAGCTTTAATCTACCAGTTACAATCAATCTACACTGAAATTCTTATTACCAGCCTCTAATAGTTGGCTGCCTGTCTCAGCAGAAGACCCAGGGTTGATTCCATTAGACCATATAATTCAGGTAAAATACAGACATTATTACATACTAATAGTCCCATTTTTAAATTACTAGAAGTTTTTCCTAAGTCCTCATCATTGATTGCTATGTCAACTGGTTTAATCTCATCAGTGATGTCTGGAATAATTTCAAGATGATTCCTGACAATGATGCATACACTTTTGAGCATCTGAGCACCAATTCCTTTGATGAGATAGGTGCTATTGGGCTTGATCTCCATGACAACTCCTGGCCCTTTTAATACTGGTTCCAAATTGAGCATATTGTGATTGACAACCCAGGCTTTCTCTCTGACTTGGAACCACTCTTATTGGAGTAGAATTGTTTCTTTATAACTGGTAATTTTCTTCAGCTTCCTGGTCTTTCCTGGCATATTGCACATCAGGGTCATTGTCAGCCATTACTTTCTTGGGTAAGGGTTATCCAGGTCCTTACTTAGTACTGACAATGTCAGGTTTATGCCCTTAGACAAGTTCATACAGGCTTTTTCCTGTATTTTGATTGAATCAAGTTTAACATACCATTAGCGCTGTAGGGAGAATGTCAGCCCAGATTCAAGGGTCATTTGCAGATAGTTTACTGAGTTCCTCAAAAAGGGTGATGTTCAATCTTTTCACTCTCCCATTAGCTTGTGGGTGATAAGGCCTGAAAATTGCGTGATTTATCCTATTCTTAGAAAGTTAGATGTTGGTGTAAATGGCAGTGTGTTCTGTCCCTCCGTCTGTAATCAGGAGTTCAGGCTCTCTGAACTTGGCTATGATCTCTTTATCAGTAAACTTTCTCACATGATTACCTTTGTGTCCTTTTGTTGCTTTTGCCATGGGCTACCTAGTTGCATAATCAATGGCTGTGATGATGTACTTTTTATCTTTGTTGTTGCTGGGCATGAGTCCCACAATTTCCAATGCCCATACCTTGAAAAGTTGGGTTATTGATACTGGTCTTACTGATTTGGGAGTGCCTTAGAGCAGGCATACTTTTCACAGACTTCTCATTGGTCTAGCACTTCCTTGATGCTTTTCAGCATGTTGTGTCATTAGTAGCGTGTCTTGAGGTATTAATGCAAGTTCCTGCTATGGGCGTGTCCCATATCTCTGTGATATCAAAGGATTGTGTCAATCTTTTGCGTTGACGGGATGTATGGTTCAGTATTGCCACTTGGAAGTATTTGGTGTAGTGTACAATATACTCTTTTGAACAGATGGGTCATTATTTTAGGGATTATGCCATTTTCTAATGCACATGCTGCTCAAGTCGCAGCATAACACAGTTCAATTTTGAAAAAGTAACTAATTACATATTTTATATTTAAAACATTAATAACTCAATGAAAAATTAATATTTTTCACACTGTAAACTATCAAAATGATGCTAAAAATCTTATCTTTCTATTGGTGGAAAGATTTTAATATGTATAATATGCTCAATATTAAAGAAAAAGTAATTTAAAAGAGTATAATCCAGATTTTATTATATGATTATGTCTAATGATATAAAGTATATCACTTCAAAGCTAATAAATACTCTTTTTTAATATACAACAGCTTTTTTTATTTGACGAAATTAAAGATAAGATTGATAGCTTTATTTTTGCATTTTTTTATTTAAAAAGCTCAATTATTTAGGATTTTATGATAGTTTGAAGTTAGGGTGTTTTTCACTGTTTAGATTGATTTTAAGGTTCAAGTGAGCTTCTAACCTCAAATTAAGCATTCTTTAAATGGAATTCTTTAATATTTTATCATTTTAAAAATATGCGGAAGAGTTACAATTAACTGAATACATCATTTTAATTGATTTGCATTGATTACAAAGAGGATATGATGTAACAATAATGTTTAGCTGCTTCACATGCATCACTTGTGCATGAAAACTGGGTATTTAATCAATTCTGCAAACATAAATTCAAGTTCAAACTATAATAAAAGCTATCACACCATTTCTTTCAGAATGGTGTCATTTAGCTTGGTATATAAGAGCTAAAGCACCACAAAGCTTCTAATCCAAAAGACCTCATTCAAAGGCCAATTCTGATCATAACTACTCCAACATTAAGGCGCACTTCAGAGATCTGACCTAATTACAGATTCAAAATACTACCATGTCCTCAGTTAAATTTACTTCTGCCATGCTAACCTTTTTTTCCTTGGGAGCTTCAACAAAAAGAGAGAGAATTGCAATGTTAAAAAAGGCATTCCTATTTATTGCTGGTGATGATCTTGATAATTTCATCAAGCACTTCCTTACTCAAACTGAATTTGGTAAAGCTCAGTTCCTGCCAACTATTTGAATTCAAAAAGACAATGAGTTCATTGAAAACTTAAAGGATCTCATGAAATCTTCTCCCCAAAAACATCTCCCAGCCTTGCAATCTCTGGTTACTTCCAGTTACTCTTTAAAAGAGCTTAATGATATGGGTTTTAATATAACCAAAAGGTAGTTTGAATACTCAAGAAAAATAAATAAAAATAAAAATGTAAGTTTAAACAAAAAAAGCCAAAAAAAATAATAACTATTCATTAAAAAAAGAAATAACTAAAAAAATAATTAAAAAATTGCTGGAAAATTCTTTTGAAGCAAGCCAGTTTACAAAAAAAGTGCCTGAAAAAATTTATAAAGATATAGAAAAAGAGATGAGTAATTACTCAACTGAAATTAAATACTCTCTACTTAAAATAAAAAAGAAATATATGAAAATATGAAAATAAAAAATGAAATTTTGGTTTCAATTTCTACTTACTATAAATTAATCCCTAAAGATATAATAAAAAGTATAAAACAAACTGATATGTGCAATATTTGTAATTTAAAAAGTTTGCTAGAAAAAAAGAAGGAAGAATGTGAAAGTAAAAACTTGCCATTACCAGAATCTATAGACAATGACTTAAAGACTATTAATCAGCACCAAGACTTTTATGTTCATCAAAATTGTGAATATAAAAAAGATATTAATGAATTAGATGATGAGTCTTGTGTTGTAGTTATAGATTATAAAGAAAACTTAAAGGTTGGAGGTGGTCCAATTGAGACCAATAATTGTTTTTATTTAAAAAAACCAATCTCATTATTAGGGTTTGCATTAGTTTTTAAGAAAAACAATAAAATTAAATATGAATATCATGATTTTTTGTCTCAAATATTATCACATAATTCTTTATTTTCAGGTGAGTGCTTTATAAAAATTCTTAAATTAGATAGATTTAAAAAAATAAAAAATATAAAAGTATGGACTGATAATGGAAATCATTTTAGATCATATGAATTTTTATATTACTTATTTAAAGAGGCACCTAAATATATTAAGGGTTCTATAAAATATAATTGTTTTGTGGAATGTCATGGAAAAAGCATTGTTGATGGTCACTTTGGTGTAATATCAAACACATTAAAAGAGAAAGAAAATCATTTTTATATTAAGAATATAAATGATATTAAAAATATTTTTGAGCAAGAAGAAAAAAGAAAAGAGTTATATAAATCAGCGCTATCAGGCTCAAATATTTCTCAAAAGTCATTCTTTTATATTTATGAGAGAAAAGTTAGGCCTATAAGGAAAGAGCTCAAAGTTAAAAATCTGCGCATTAATATTTCATATTTGATGAAAAATGGGAATTTGTATACTTCACCTTTAACATTTGAAAGTTTCTCAGAATATTTTGAGATAACTTATCATTTGAAATCACGTGATGATACCAGAGAAACAAAAATATCAGAAGATGCTAGTGGTGCACTAGGGCAAGTTCATGAAGTAGGGCAGCTTACTAGAGGGTGTATTTTAAATAGAGTTATCAGTCTTTCAAAAACAACAACATTTTTTTCTGAAACAAACTAAGAATATTTATGATGAGCCAAAGATAGGGTAATAGCATTTATAGCTTTGAGGCTGCTATTACTCTCCCATGCAACTCATCATAAATATTTTTGGTTTGTAGTTTGTAGTAGCACTTAAGATATTTTCATTAATACTATAAGTTGCAATTTTCAATTCTAAAATTGATGATTTATTTTTAAAAAAAATCATCTAGGCCCAAGATCAATTAAAGTTTTTGAATTTGTTGATTGTATTTTAAGCTTTCTGAATAATTTGAATATGAATAATGCAATTAAGTTATAAAAGAATAAATCTGGCGCCTAGGCATAACAAGAAAAATAATGACCCAGATGTTTGTTCTTGAGGAATTTCTCTTGGATGTACATTAGTGTGCCAGGTGAGAACCCCTCTTGGAGATTCATCATGATTAACATGGGCCAATCAGGGTCCCCATCAGTGCATAGAACATGTTTACAGTATAACCTTGATAGGGCGTCTGCAGTAAGCATTTCTTTGCCTGATTTTTATTCAATTATCATGAGGTATCTTTATATAAGGGTCATCCATTCAGTTTGTAGTCTAGATAGGTGTTGTTGGGTTTTAAATAATACCCATGATTTGTGGTTGGTTAGCAATTTGAATATCTGTGCTCCTTTAAAATACCAACACCACTTCATTAAACAGTGGATAATATATATCAATTCCTTGTCATGGATTATGTACCTTTTTTTACCTTCAGACAACTTTCTTGATTCATAAGCCACAAGGAGAAACCCCTTTTCTGTGGGTTGAATCCTAAGTAATCCTCCTGTTATATAATCTAAATCATATTTATCTAGTTTAGTTATCCCTTCCAGGTTGGGATACTGTAGGATGAGGCTGTGTCAATTAACTATTTTAATTGTTGGCAATGATGCTCTTTTAGCAGGGTTCAAACAACTTTTGTTTTTTATCAGTGATCACAGACAGGGAGCAGTCAGAGCTCCCCAACTATGGATCAATCTCCTGTCATACAAAACCATCCCCAAGAACTTGTTGATTTCACTCTTGTTGTGTGATACTAGTATGTCTGTGATGGCTCTTACCTTTTCTGGGTCAGGCTTGATCCCATCTCTACTGATGATGTGGCTTAAAAATGGGAGCTGGGTTGAAAAGAATTCATATTTGAAAGGTTTGGCTATAAGCTGGTTACTCTTAAGTGTATTCAGTATCATGAAAACATCTTTCTAACTTTGTTCCTGGTTGGTACTATAGAAATTATGTCATACAGATAGACCATGGCTCTTTTTCTAATGTGGTCTTTAAATACTTTGTACATGAAGTTCCAAAGGTATTTAGGGCGTTTTTCATGCCAAAATTGATTTATTCAAGCTACCCAGACATTAATGAAATGGTATAGTGAGATATGCAACCAGGGAATAAAAAATTTAGAGGGAGGGGAGAGCAAGAAAACCTGTGGTGCAGGAGAAAACTCTTGTCAGAAAGGGGGGCTGGGGCAGAAGGAGATTGGGGTATGGGGACAAGGGGGGTGAGGGGAGTGGTAGTGCACTGGCCAGCTCTGGAGGAATAATGATGAAGGGAACTCAGTTTTTATAACCAGGAAAGACAGGAATGGTCTCTAAATTCAAAGCCATGGGTTAACTCTTCTTGTCCCTGGGGCTTCCAAAGAATGCCTGAGTTGAAATCCAAGACAACTTATGGGCAATCAAGACCTGGTGGATCTGGGTGATGGCTGATTCTTCATCAAAAGAGTGGATGACTGAGCAGTGAATGGCCCACAGCACCACATGGAAGATTGATTCTTTGTAGGAATTAGGAACTTTGGAAGGGGCTCATACAGGAATCAGTCTATCTCACCATCATGGAAGGAAGAATTATATTATATGGGTGTCACGGTAAGTTCCATAATGCCAGGGATTATTTGGCCAAGTAGGGAAGCTCAGAAATCCAGAAACCCTTTAACAAAACTGACTGATTTAACAGAATTGAATCAAACAGTTGATCAGAAATGGGTTACAGCTGCTTCAGTTTGCCGGTTGAATCCAATTCCCCCCTGTAAGCTGACATAATTTATGGGTCACCTGATATGAACTTATTTATCAGCATGGTCATTAGAATTTTGTCACTCAAAGGTTCTTTGCAACCTGGACTAGATACTCACTTGACAATGTGAAAGGAATAGGAGCCCAGGATCCAGGTGGTATTGTTTAGTTGATTTTTGATGTATATTGAATAATTTTCACTGTTTCAACTCTTAAGAGTTAAGTCCTCCCAAAATTTACTCAATAAAAATCATATCTATCCCTTAGTCTAACTTTGCTTTTAAAAATGCATCCTGTAGTTGGATTGTTATGCTATATCCCCTACAACTTGATTCTCAGCCAGATCATTACTAGAAGATGGGGCCCTGCTGTTGGAACTTTGTCATTGGCACCACCCAATGTTAATTCCATGCCTGCCAATCTTGGAGTTGTTCCACCTGCCTTAAAAGCTGAAAATATGATTGTATCTCAATGCCCTGAATTTTATTCTGAAGACACTCTGATGCTTTCACGAGCTATTTATCTTGAGCTACTTTGGTTAGGATTGATTATTTACTTAATCCTAGTATATCATTCAGAAATTTTACAAATTGGTATCTGAAGCTGTGTTGGTGGTTAATCATTAACTCCATGTGGATTTGCGTGATGATTACCCACCACTTGGAGACAGCTTCTTACTATTCTGAAAATCTGTCACATTACTCAACTCTTTCACATCTGAGTTTTGGAAGCAGTTTGTCATAAGTTTGTGTTTCTTTTCTCCTGCTCTGTTGAGATATCTGCCTTCACCATGTTTATTTGGATCAGTTCTTTTCTGAGTTTTCAGTTTGGACTTTTCTTTAATTTGTGGTTTCCATCTCCGGTTACAGTTGTTGAGACTGGACCATATGTTTCCTATTTTTGCCGCGCCATGTTACTTTGGTGTCTGGATTATTTTCCTGTTCCACCCACTGATGAAATTTTGCATAAAGTTTTTTCAGCTTTATCATTCTATTTTGGTTCTAGCCTTAGTCATAAATATCAAGTTTACCATGTGATGATGAAGGTTTCAGAGGATGCTCAGGAATGGTTGTTGTCCGCGGTGGAGCGCAATCCACATGTTTTAACTGAAAGTGCATCTCTGTACCCTTTGTTAAAAAAATTGTGTGGATCTATTGAGGAGCTCAAAGTATATTGTAATTTGTACGCCTTCCAACAGGATACTACTCTGCTCTCAATATTTCTTCCTCAGTTTCTTGCCTACTGGTGTACAATCAATGTTCCTGAGGTGAATAAACTCTCAGTGTTGTGGTTAGCAGTTGACCAGACTGCCCAGGATCTGGCAGTTTGGGATTCCAATTAACCACAACTGAGGCCCTGGTAAGTCAAATTCTTTCTCTGGTCTCAAATCTGTTGAAAAAAAACAAGGTGCTATTGAAACCAAAGCCAAAAAGCTGCCGCACACTCCTGGTTTTCTAGTATTTGTTCTGCAGAGGCTTCATTCAGCCAGTGTTGGGATTGCTCTCCCTGTGTGTCTTCTCAGTTGCAATTGGATATCTTGAAAAAACCCGCCAAGATAAACAAAGTGCCAGTAGTGGACGTTCCCAAGAGTTTGTTGGCTATGCTTCAGCACATTGTACCCACAAAGTCTTTAATTGTCAAGTACAAGGAGTTGTCTTTTTTCCATATTGATTGTGATTGTCCTGCCCTTCCTGATGCTGTCCAAGAAATGATTATGCGTTATTTTCAGAAGCACCCTGCCTCCTTAGCCGCTGTCTGTACCACTGAAGAGAAGCAAGATCCTGCCAAGGTTGCAACATTTGTGGCAAATAAATCTACTTCTGGTTACTTCTTGTTTTATGGTAGCATAAATAACGGCCAAACTATCTATCAGCCAGCCATTTTTTTGGATACAGGTGCTTCCAAGAACTTCATGAGTGTTGAGATTGCAGACTTGTTGCAACTCAAGTATCATCCTGGAATGCTAGTTAGGGGTGGAAACTGTCAAATGTTTCCCACTTTCAAGCTTAAGAAGCCAGTGAAATTTGTAGTTGTGGGTCAATCTTTTACTGCAAGGTTCTCCATATGCTCTACTCTTATGTATCCAATTATCTTAGGAGTGGTTTAGTGGCAGGAACATAATGTATCAACTCTGCTAAAAGCAAATGAGCTGCAAGTGGACCACTCTTTGGGTATATCCATTCATATTCTGTTGTTAAGTATTTCAGAACTAGAGCAGTCTTTCAAGAAAATCCAGTTGGTTCCTGTTCCTACACCTGTAAGTTTGAATTTACCAGCATGCCTTCAACCCTGGTCCACGGCATTTGACACAACTAGGGGCAAGGTCCTTCCCAAGCACACTCAGTTTGAATTTGACTTTAAGGTTACTGTTGATCTGATTTGTATTGTGTCTCCTATTTACCCTTTGACCTTAAAGAAGGACACATGTTTGGAGTAGTGGACTCAGGCCATGTTGGCAAAAGGATACATCTTTAAGAAGGCTTTGTAAATCTGTTATCCATTGTTATTTGCTCAAAAATCTGATGGGTCTCTTTGTCCTTGTGTTGATTACAGTAATTTGAACAACATTACAATTATTGATCCATACCCTTTACCTCTTGAGGCACAAATTTCTTGGTGCGTCAAGAGAGCAAAGATATTCTCAAAACTTGATCTGTTGAATGCAGTCAACCAAATCAGGATTTCAGAAGGAATGGAATGATTGGGAGCATTCAGAACTAAGAAGGGTATCTTCCAATTATGTGTTATGCCTTTTGGATTGAAGAATGCCCTGGCTTGCTTTCAGCGGTTAATTGATTTGGTCTTGGGGGATCTCCTGGGTGTATGTGCCATTACGTACATGGACGTCATCTTGGTGTTCTCTCTGGATGAGGAGTCACATAAGGCCCACCTGCCAGAAGTTGTAGAGCGCATCATCCAGGCTAATTTGATCATCAAAAGGAGTAAGTGTGAATTCTTTAAATGTAAGGTTACCTTCCTGGGTAATATTATCTTTGAGGATGGCCACACTATTGCCCTGACAAGGAAGCAGCGGTTCAAGAGTATGCTACGCCTGTGACAATATCCCAACTTTGTAGTTTCTTGGGTACCTGTACGTTCTTGAAGAAATTTACCCTTCACTTGTCAAAAGTGGCTGCCCCCTTGTATTCAGCAAGCAGAAAGACAACTTTGGTCTGGACGCCTGAGTGCACAAACACATTTGCAGCAGTCAAGGCTCTTTTGTTGTCTTCACCTGTGTTGAGAAATGTGGATCCTGAGCTTCCTTTTGTGGTTTCCACAGATGCCTCTAAATATGCTGTGGCTAGTATGTTGCTATAAACTGCTGGAAATGGTGTTGATAGACCTGTAGGGTGTTTCTCCTGGAAGATGGAGGCCTGGGAACACAATTACATGATTTACAATAAGGAATTGTTGGCAGTTGTGGAATCTTTAAAGCATTGGCATCACCATCTCATGTCAGTGTATCATCTGTTTGTACTAAGGACCAACATAAAGCTCTTCTGTATTATCATTAACCCAGGGTTATCTTGGGTTGTCAATCCAGATGGCACGGTGATCTGACAAGATAAAAGCTCTACTAAAAGTTTATTAAGGGAGCTGATAATCACTTGGCAGATGCGTCAAGCAGAAATCCTTCACATCTCCCAGCTACTGGTATGGACGTCAGGTTCAACACACACACTATGATTCCATATAAGGCTGTGGTTCTTTTTGTATTAACTCTGCCTGCTACGCTTGCTAATAGGTCCTTAACCAAGGGCGCAGACTTATAACTATATTCCAAAGTTAAGTTTTTGCAACCTTTGTCCAAAGGTTACAATAGGTTATTGAAACTAGCATGTGCACATCTGGTCAGCCAGCCGCAGGGTTATCACAAGATAGGACCAATTCTATATCACCAAGGGTGCTTTTGGGTCCCAGAGGGGAAAATTTGGGATGAAATCACGGAGGCCTATCACATTTGTCCAATGGCAGGCCACCAAGGGAAAAACAAAACAGTGGAACTAATTTGCTGACAGTTTTTTTTTGGAAAGGATTGACAGTGTAGGTGGCGGCTTACATTTGCAACTTCCTGGTATGTGTTTGATCTAAGGCAAGAAGGAACAAGACTACTGGTTTTCTGGATCCTTTACAATCAGCTGCAGGGCCCTGGACGTTGGTGTCAGTGAATTTCATCAGAGAACTTCCAAATTCTGACGGGTTTAATGCAATCATGGTGATGGTTGATTGCTTCACAAAAATGGCACACTTTGTTCCCTGTTCAACCAAAATTACTTCAGTGAAAACAGCTAGGCTGTTTGTGAATAGAATCTTCTCACTGCATGGCATCCCAATGGAGATTGTGAGTGGCTGCAAGCCTCAACTCATTGCTCAGTTTTTGGAAGCTTTTACTGGAATTTTGGGTATAAAATTGTGTTGTTCCAGGGCTTTCCACCCCTAATCTAATGGAAAAATAGAGAGGGTAAACCAAAGTTTGGAGGTCTACCTGCGCTGCTACACTAATGCACAACAAGACAACTGGTGTGCTAACCTACCCATAGCAGAGTTCACATATAATAACACCCCACAAACATTGACTCAGGTTTTGCGCTTCTATGTCAATGTGGGTTACAATCTCTCATCCAACATGGGTTCTTGCTTGGTTAGCAACATAGAAGCTGCAACTAATCAATCTGCTGCATTAAAGCGGGTCCATCAGGAATCTCAGGTTACTCTTGCTGCTGCTGTGACAACTTACAAGGAATATGCAGATTGCAAGCACCAGGAAGGTCCAACCTACCAGCCAGGTGATCTGGTCATGGATGCCCACAATATGAAACTGAAGGTCCCTTGCTGCAAATTAGGTCCCAAGCAAGTTGGTTCTTTCAAAGTTGATTGTCAAATTGGTCCCTCTGCATATTGGCTAGATTTACCCCCGGCTTTTAAGATTTTTCACATCTTCCATGAATGCTTGCTTACTCCTTTTAAGGGTACTGAGATACCTTATTCCCAACCCATTATTGTGGAAGGAGAACCTGAGTATTAGTTAAATTATATTTTGACTTCCCGTAAGAATTGACGCCATCTGGAATATTTGGTGCCATGGAAGGGTTATCCTGATTCTGAAAACTCATGGGTTCCCCACTATGATTGCTCCAATTCCCCAGATCTTATCCAAGAGTTCTACAATCACAATCCAACCGCCATTGATCACCCCAAGCTTACCTTAGCTGCAATAAAACTTCCCCCTATGCACAAAAACTTCTCCTTTTCCCATCTTCTGGGTGGTGGTATTGTGCCCCAGGCTAAAGCAGAGGGTAATGTCACGGTAAGTTCCATAATGCTGGGGATTATTTAGCTGAGTAGGAAAGCTCAGAAAGCTCAGAAAGCCAGAAAACCTTTAACAAAACTGACTGATTTAACATACTTGAATCAAACAGTTGATTGGAAATGGGTTACAGCTGCTCCTGTCAAAACAGCAGGCTCAACCCACCAGCAAAGTTCCGAGTAAGCGGGTTCATGATCCGCAATCTGATTACCTGGCCACTTGAAGCCAGACTAAGAAGTCAACTTGAATTGCCAAATACAACAACATGAACAAATGCTGATCCCCTAAGGTGAATACCTTGTTTTGGTGCTTGACTCATTACCAGGATCAAGACACCCCCTTCATCATCCCACTGTGTGATCAGCACTATCATGTTACTGTTATCCATGACTCACATTAACTATATAATCATTATCTCCCAATAAAGAATGCTATCTAGCTTCTAAATATTTCACCCTTGTAACTCTGCCAAAACAGCGCAGTTATGATACTCCAGTTTGCCGGTTGAATCCAATTCCCCCCGTAAGTTGACAAGAATAAATTGATGTAATTTAAGGGTCATCAGATATGAACTTATTTATCAGCATGGTCATCAGAGGTTGATCACTCAAGGGTTCTTTGCAGCCTGGACTAGATACTCACTTGACAATGTGGAAGGGATAGGAGCCCAGGATCCAGTGGTATTGATTAGTTGATTTTTGATGTATATTGAATAATTTTCACTGTTTCAACTCTTAAGAGTCAAGTCCTCCAAAAATTTACTCAATAAAAATCATATATCCCTTGGTCTAACTTTACTTTTAAAAATGTATCCTGTAGTCAGATTGTTACGCTACATCTCCTACAACTTGAATCTCAGCCAGATCATTACTGAAAGATGGGGCCCTGCTGTTGGAACTTTTTTGTAGGCACCGCCCAATGTTAATTCCATGCCTGCCAATATCAGAGTTGTTTCACCTTCCTTCAAAGCTGAAAATATGGTTGTATCTCAATGTCTTGAATTTTATTCTGAAGACACTCTGATGCTTTCACAGGCTATTTATCTTGGGCTACTTTGCTTAGGATTAATCATTTTACTTAATCCTAGTATCTCATTCAGAAATTTTACAAAACGGTATCTAAAGCTGCGTTGGTGGTTAATCATTAACTCCATGTGGATTTGGGTGATGATTTACAACCACTTGGAGACAGCTTCTTACTATCCTGAGATTTCTGTAACAATGGGTGGGTGGATGCAGGAGCAGGCGGGTTTCCATATCTTGATGCTGGTGGGGCAGAGTAAAATCTATGAATAATGATGTCTTCTACACCACATCTTGCACAGACGGGGTTAGTGAAGTTGTTTTTATATGTAGTCATGTACACCCTGTGCAGGAATTTTTAAGTATTAGTTCTCATTTTGAGGTTGATCATGTACATGTGGCATGCCTGCCAATAGAACTTGCTTTGTGGAGTGTAGCTTTATAGTGAGAGTATTCCCAGGGCTTCAGGGGTGATAGTGTAGGAGGGGGATCAGGAACCTTGGTCCCTGGATGTACCAGGATGCCCATTAAGCTTGGCTTCCAAAACGCTGGGCTCTTCCCCCTGTTATGCCAAAGTTAAGGATTGCACATCCAAAAGAGCCATACTTTGTTCTGAAAGCTATTTTAGGTATGTCCTCTAGTTTAACGCAAATTTGGTGATAACCTGCTGTCAAGTCAATTTTTGTGAAGACTTGGGACCCCCCAGAGTGTCAAAAAGGTCATCAATCAGGGGAAGGGGATATCTTTTCTTAATTGTGACCTTGCTGAGCACCCTGTAGTCTATGATCAGGAAGAGTCCGCATCTTTCTTTGCTACAAAAAGGACAGCACTCTAAAAGGGGATTTGGATGGTCTATGAGTTTTTTTCTAGAACTTTTTCTGGGTAGGCTTTTAATACATTGTCTTCTTGTGGCGTTAGGAAATAGATGAAGCATGCTTTAGGGATGATTCCTTAGAGATCAATTTTGTGTTGTATACCTCTGTTAGGGGGCAGACCTGGTAACTTTTCTTGAAACACGGAAGGGAATTCTTGTATTGACTGTTGTTGTACTGGGTCTTGCTCAAGTGAGGTTTCTGTATTCTTGAAATGGATAATATTGTACGTGCAAGTATCCCAGTCAATTTTATTGGCATCCTTTTCTTCTTCCATTTTAGTAAGCTTTACAAATATGTAATCCCTTATGAGGGTGTCAAAGTAAGTTGGGTATACTTGGTGGTTTACTTCTTCTTGTTTTATAGTGAGGGTAGCGCTATCCCAGTCAATATGAGGTTTGGTCTTTCTCATCAAGTCCAAGCCAATTATAACGTCACATTTGGGGATTGGTATGACTGGGCCACTAAGAGTTGTTTGTACATCCCCTATTTATGCCAGTAAATATTTTGCCTCTTTAGTGACTGCTGTACTCCTGTTCTCTGCCATAACAAATCTCTTGGCATGGCTCTGGATTGTAGGTAGTTTCATGAGGTTGGCAAATTTCTTGTCAACAAGTGACTGTTACGCTCCAGTGTCAAATAGTGCTGTTCCCTGATATCTGCAAAAGCGGAAATAATAAATGAGAAGCTTATTTTCAGTTTGGGCAGCAAACATTATAGGATTGCTGAAGGGTCTTGGATCATGGTAATTGAGTTCATGTCCTGTTCCATGTGCAAGTCTTGAAAGGTGGGGAAGGGAAGCTTGCTTAAGCATTCCCCTGAGCTTTTCCCTCTTTGGTTGCATTTTCAGTACACATCTGGTTAACCTGAGTTGTACTATTTCCGCCTCAAGGGTAAGAGTTATTAGCTTGGTTGTTTTTCTTGTTGGGTTGAGGGTCCTTCTTTGCTGAGAGACTCTCTTTTTGCTTGTTAGGTACATGTAGGGCGTCAGATTTCTGTGCAGCTTGTTTCCCTTCCAAGAATATGTCTTGGAGATTCTTGCAGCAGCTCATGTCAAACTGATGTCTGATGTGTGTGAGGATACTATTGTAGAAGTCTAAACATGGCCCAGCCTCATTAGAGTTGATGGTGTTGGGAGCTTGTTCACATATGTCTTTATATGCTGTGATTTATTCCTCAATGGTTTTCATCACTTTGAAGGTTCTGAGTTCTGTTGTGATCACAATGTTGGAGTCCTTTATGATAAATTTCTTCAGGAAGGCAGTTTAGAACATGTCCCAGTATTTTTTGTGGCCAGGGGGTTGATCAAACCATTCACTTATAAAGCGTGTTGTGGCCACAGTAATGTGTAAAGCAATTTCACTTGCCCAGAGTCTTCAGGGATATCCTACTTGTGTGAACATGTTTTGTATGGTTTGAACTAAGAGGTTGGTATTTTCACGGCGCAGCCCTGAGAATGTTCCAATTTCTGCTGAGCAGAGGGGCTGAAAAATAGTAGTTTTCAACCCTGTTGAGATAAACAAAAAATCTCAGTCTAAAAACAAATTCAAAGTGATCCAAATCTATTGTAATTTAACATAAATTACATAGCTTTTTATTTTGTTTTTAGACTGAGATTTTATGTTTATCTCAACAGGTTTGAAAACTACTGTACAGTGTTAGGTATTTTAGGCATGTCCTGGATTGAAGATGGGTTCAGGGCTCCTTGCGTGCTGAGCAAGTTGTATTGTTTGGTTGGTAAAAGGACATTGTTGAAGACAGTATATCTCGTGGGTACGTCTTGTCCTTCTTCATATCTTCTCCAGCCAGTGGGGAGTGTCATCTGCTGGGTTCTTCTCTTTGGAAGAATATTTCCTGTAAGTTGCATAGGTGTGGATAACCTACCTTTGCTACCACTGTTGTGAATATGCTTCTGAGAAGTATAATAAAAAATAAAGGGGAAAATTAAGAAATGATGATAATTTATATGATTTTAGAGTATTATATAGTATCATGAGAAGCCGCATACTGTTCATGTACATCATGGTAATCATGGAGCTTGTACAAGGAGTTTCTTATTTAGGATTCAAAAGGGTTGATCTTTGTATTGAATAGGCACTGATAAGAGTACCACCAACTCAATGATTGGTTAGGAAATCACTTGGGAATTACTTCCCTGAGAGGGAGTAATCATAGATGGTGCAACAGTAGTTTTTCACTTTATTGCAATATTAAAAAATGATCACAGTAGTGAAATTTTTGGCTGATATTGATCACCCTAAGAAGAAGCATCACATAAAAGGAAAGGCTGCCAAACCTTTAAAGTCAGCAGAGGATCTTAATCTGGTTATTGAAAAAAATGGGTGGTGGTGGCCCCAGTGGAGAAGCTCATGGAGTCTGTGAGATTCGATCCAAGAATTTTGATGCTTTGAAATTTAGATACTTTCACCCCTTACGCAAAGGCGGCCAACTGGCCAATTGCCCAAAGGACTCAAATTATGACATAATAAATGCCAATGTTGAAAAAGTTGGAAAAGGAGGTGAAAACTTTTCTACTGACCAATCAGATGATAGCGTAGATCTGAAGGATCCCCTTAACACTCTCCCTCCCCCAAGCTGAAAACTTGTTTTCAGATATTCTTACCTACCTTCAATAAAGACTATCCCTACTCTCAGTAAAATTTTCATTATGGCCAAGTATATGGGGGCCAAGCTTCCTCCATTACCTCCTACTCCAGTCTTCTCTTGTCTTGGTTGCAAAAAGCATTGGTAAAAACTTGTGTTTCCTTGACTTTGTTGTCAAGTAATCACTACTTTTCTGCTTCTCATTTGTGTTTCTCACTTGCAGTATTGGTGCTCATTTTTATGGCTAGTTTTCTGCCCCTCCTTTGAAGATTTATTGGATTAAAGTTTCAGTGTGCCTTTTTTGTGGTCTTGATGATGGTGTGGGGATTATACCCTCACCAATTGCTTTCCATTCTGAAATGCTTTACACAACTTTAACAAAATTGGTGTGTTTTGGAGGTAATTTCAAAATACATTAAGTTAATATAACATTACACATGTTCTCCTAAGTTATTTCAGGGGACAAGATTGAAGCACCTAAATAAAAGTGCAGTGATCCTTTGGTTTTTCTTTTGAATGTTTCTCTTTTGAATTTTCTCCTTCATACCTCTTCCTCCTCCTTAAATTCTTTAAAAAAAATTGGCCCCTCGGTTCACCAGGGGCCAAAAAACTTTTAAAAGGTTTCTGCTACATCATAGGAGTGGATCATATAAGATCTGATACCAATGTAGAAAACCTTTATTTTCTCCCTCTATTTTCTTCTCTTCTTCTCCCCTTTCATATTCTCAACCATCTTCTATTATATATTTTTACTGTATGTATTAGAGTGCTATGAATTCAAATTAACTAGGGGTTTTGATTAGCCTTGTGGATAATAGTTCACAGATGGATTCCTGCAAAAGCCTTTGATTTTGCTTTTGACCTGTAGAGTTTTCTTTACTCAACTACAGATTGACATCGATATATGAACCTTTCAGATACTTATCAGCCTCTTGCCACTTGTAGGATCTCCACCAAGGCAACTAGGATCAAACCTTTGGTTATAAAATTGAATTTCCATTTCTTCAATAAGATAAGCTCATTTCCGCTTATCAACTTTGACATTGAATCTTTGACGCTCATCTTTCATTTTCTAGGAATATTTCTATTCCTCATACTCAGATCAACCCGGCTTAAAGCCAGAACCTCAAGTCTTACAGATTTAAGACTTTTGCCCAAGTCCTTTATGATGTCAAATACTGAAGCGTAACTTAACACATCTATTGTGTATCCCAGGGCCTTAAAATAATGCTGCTTCTTATTCATCAATAAAGAAAACAGGTACTTAGTTTGACCATTGTATCGTATGTAAGGTGCTCCTATTATCCTCGTTATCTTGAAAGATCTACATGAGAATCCAAGTGGCAATAAATTGCTGGTTATCATTATGGTACCAGATGAGCGCCCTGTCCACGGACAGATATAAAGTTGACCTTGATAAATCAATCCAATACATATTCTTGTATTCTTAGGCTGGGATTGCGTGCCATTGGTTTAATCAAAGTTCTTATTTGAAATGGTGTCTTAAAAGTTAATTGCAGTTGTATTTATTTGAAATAAAATTGCATATCCAAGTATAAAGTATAAAATATAAATCTAAATAAGTGGAGTATTGCTATTAAATCTAGTAAAGATAAAAAATCATTTTTAGAAATTGATATTTAATTTATTAAATCCCGCAAAATGCAGAGCTGATCTGTAGCCTTAAAATAAACTATCATGCATTAAGATTAGCTTAATATTCAAAGAGATTTATTGTCTTAGTTCTTTTAGTATGTATTAAGGGGAAATATGTATCAAATTAAGCCCAAGCATCTGATTATGCCGTGAGCTTGATTACAGCCTTTCATTCTGTATTTCAGCATCTAGAGCAGCTAGAGCCATCATGTTTGGTAGCATTTTGAGCAAAATATTTCTGAAAAGCTCATATAGATACTCTAAATTCTATGAAAACCGTTATATTGAATTATAATTATATCATAGCCAGTTTACTCCACCGATGTTCTTTTGGGATAAAGCTGTGGCAAGCAAGGTTTACTCTGAAACAATATGCAGCCACTTGGATCAGGTGATGCATCCAAGTGGAATATTCTATTATTTCACTTTGGAATAGATAGATTCAAAATTTCCAAGCCAACCATCCTGTACTTAAACTAAAATTTATGTATCTTTTTTGATTAAATTTGTTAAAAACTGATCAAGCTCTCTTTTCATCGGTCAATTCAATCATCAGCAGAGTTTAAACATACAATCATATAAAAGGATCTTGAACAATTGCTGCTCCCTTTCTAATTTCAATCCACCCATTCTAGAGTTGGGTAATCTATACAAATAACCCTCTTTGATATGACTATATGAGGTTAGCTACTATTTTAAAATCAAGTACACGGACAAAAATTTATTCAAGTTTGCGCGGCCTATGTTCTCAGTTTACATAATTCAGGCCACACTCCACCCAATTCAACTTTTTACTGTCAAAGATGCATACAAGCATGGGCCAGATCGAGCTTTTGGCTTGGTCATCGACTTTCAAAATCAAATTTAAAGAAAAATCAGTTCAGTCAAATCCCTTACGGCTTGAGCCCACTCGAGGTGACGTTACAGACAGACTCACTTTTATATATATTAATAGGACCATTTCCTATTTTTAAATAAACTATGAGATAAATTTATGGCTTGAATTTTGAAATAGTGGTGAGATTAACAGAATGGTTTGTATTATTGAACATTATCTGAATTGTATTTTATTTTAAGGGTTGGTATAAGTTATAGCTATTTTGGTATGGATGGCACTTGTGGGGATGGTGGTTCGCAAATGGAGCATGGGTAGACCTGAGTTGAGCTTGGTAACGGGGTGTGCCTCGAGCACTGGGGGATTCCGGATTCAACAGCGACTGGATATCGATCCTCGTATGATGATGCTGGGGGATGAAGTAGACAAAGTTGTCCAGCTGCTGGGGGCTGGGGGGATTGCGGATACTGAAGCCATGCTTGACAAGGGGATGCTTCTTGAGTGTGGATAGTGGGGTATCCAAGGCGTACGGGTAGGAGCATACAACGCATGAGAGTCGGTCCTCTTTGATGGGGTAGTACTAGTAGACTTTAGATGACATGGCTTACTTTGGAAGGGTGGTGGCTTGATATAAGGTTACTGGTATGATGCAAGGTGGGAACCTCATTTCCCTGCATGATCTGGCTGATTAGAGGGATTCCAAATCCGGCAGGTTTGAATATCCCTCAGAAACCCATGAGCTAATCATGCATTTGAGCTGAACGGCGGCTACTCCCAAATGCAGGCAGCTGGAAAAGGAGAATCCGGTAGCGTGACAAGTAAAGGCATTGTCATAATTAACCGCCCACCTTTTACTGCAACTGGTAGTTCTATTTCCGAACAGTGCGATGAATTCAATTTATCCCTCTTGGGCTGGAAACCTTTACTCACTGTTTCATCGCATTTCCCTATTTAGCTTAAGCCGCGTTATCTGCACCTCAAACCATAGTATCCTTGGCCTTGCATTTACCAGATAAACTTGGTCCACCAAGCTTATCAGAAGTAGGCAAAATTATACTTTTTGAACTAATTGGTACCTTGGCCCCATAATTTACATCAACATTAGCTTGACTTTAAGCAGCTTTAAGCGTCACCTCCACTGGCTGGGTCAAGCCACACCCCATCCATGTCCACTATATCAATTCCACGACTTGAACCATGTCTGATTTCAATGGATGTTAAATGCTTCGGGGTTGGATGAATCAAGATTCCAAACTCGAACCTGATTCGATTTGGTGTGAATCCATCCACTAAACCAATTTCTTATATGACCGTTGGATTGGCATATGAACAAGAGCAAACTAACCCTGGCTGGGAATCAACACCTACCCAACCCATATTAAAGAGTAGACAAAGCTGAAGCAAAAACGTCCAAGGGAGCAAATATTGAGTTTGGGATGGAATCAATCACAAAGCCCTGCCGAAATAAGAGCCGAGGTTGGAAGAAATATATCCCCATATTGGGACATTTAATACCCCTAGTCCCATCCCAGGTCTAGACATGTTCAATTGAACACCTTGGCAAGATATATCCCTTTAAAGAAGCCCCTCCAATACTCACCAATTTGATGTAGACAAATATAGGATATGATTTTCTTACAAAGCCCTTTTATTTCTTCATAAACAAATGCATAACTTTTCCTGATTCAAAACACAGGTTCTCCTCTAAAACAACTTAACAAACAATTCTGTGGCTTGTCTTACCCAAAGACATGAGCCAAGGCACGCCAAGCTGATTTTGCCAACTGGGACTGACAGCAATTTATTTTCTAAATACGAAGCAGATAATAAGCTTAAAGCGTAGTGCTTCAGCCAATAGGGTACTTCTCTATTCAAAAGCACCAGCAGGAACCATACATCACCCCTTCATTAAAAATAAAGCTATCATCTAGTCTAACCTACCTTTTATCTCTAATAAATCAGTTTATTAAAATATCGACAAGGAATCTAGGTTTTTCTTCACGATCTTCTACTACAGATCCTCAACTCTCTGTAATCATCACAGAATATGTATCCATAACACGGTCATGACGGGTATCCCACCAGATGAATCCCTCACGCTGCAGGATCCACCAACTTCAAATGACATTTACTCCACCAGAAAATGGCTAATGCCCCTCAGCACCAGGGAAGAGATACCAACCAGATCTCAGTACAAGTAGCCCAGAGAGTATCTAATACCACCATGAACCATTCAAAAGAAGCTAATCATGATATCACATTGATCACTTCAAAAACCAACCCCATACAGATATAGTACCCATAAAATTTCTGGCCCACACAATCTCCCCATAGCAACTGCTAAAGGTATATGAGCATGGGGTGATCAGCAGTGTAAAAAGATAATCTTAAAATCACAGAGAAGCTTCAAGGCTGGATGATTACTCTATTCTGCAATCAATAACCTCACTCTTGATATAACTCAGGGAGTGATAAGCCCTATTTTAAAAAGTTGAGTTGAAGGAGCTTATCAGAGTCTAAATGGGTTTCTCTCAGAAAGCATCACAAGTGATGGGTTCAATAATCTAATTTTTATCCAATACCAAAGGTTGAGCTCAGATATGATTCATACTTTAGAGGCTGAAAGAAATTTCATTAACAACAGGCTTGAGGGTTGAAGCTAGAAAGGATTATTGAACTGCTAAAAATGCATCAAGGTTTACCTATCACCCTATGGCCCAGGGAGTAAAAATTGTTTTTCAACCTTCTACAGCAATAAAAGAACATCATTTTAGCTTTTTTATACAAATCAGTGCTCTTTAAAGATCCTAGTTTTACATGTAATCAGTAAGGTGGAAGATATACTGGCCATCCTGATCCACATATAAATACAGGTGACAATCAAATGAAAGAAGGGGATATAAGGACCTGGAACCCTGAGATATCATTGTCAAACCATCTTTGGCTAAATCAAATATGGAGAAACAAAGTAAGGGTCCATCCATCAAGCTCATGCTTCATATACCATCCAGAAAATGTCTAATTAGTACAACATGGACATTTTAATTTACAACAGATCCCTTTTCAATACTGGACAGCTGAGCTATTCTTCCTTACTTGCCATAAAAAGCACGTTGGTATCACTCTTGAATACTCAAGACTTGAGGTCCTGGATTCAAGACACTTTGATCTGTAAATGAATAAAGGGATCTTCCTAGAAAACAGAAGATGTACGCTGAATACACAACACAAGCATTGATAGACTAAGACAAACCTAAATTTATAGGTGAATGGCCAAAGAATCTATGCCAGAAAGTTTGATCCTAGCAGCTTTAGTGGAGATACTCCAGGCAGTGGGAGGCTGGTTTGGATGCCAAAGTTTTGGTATCAATGCTAACCCATATCTGGTCATGATCATCACCTCATATCAAAAGCAAAAAGTGCATTGCTGCATCCAGCAGCTGTCACGGGTTGCGTAGCCCCCGCTATTTTAATGTTACCTGCAAACCAGGATGCCTGTGAAGATGTAACCGGGGTTGTGGTTGACTTCAATTATTGCCCATTCCCTTGATTGGGGCTTTATCAATGTCCATGCATTCCAGGTCGCATTGCATGATCTATTTGGATCCCAGTACTGTGGCAGGCGCTCCCATCCTCTCTGTATTTCTGATGTGTGGTCAGGGTTTTAACCAACTATAAGAGCCATGACCCTCATTCTAAGAAAATAAGTTTACCCACATTCATACTGGTTTATTTACTTAAGACCCTCCTGTTCTTAAACCAGAAGTAAACCTCTTCTTCTTTCTTCTCCAGAAAATCAAGGTACAGCTATGTGATGATCCACATGAAGCCAGTTTGTAGGCAAGGGTTGTTTTGGCTGAAATAAAGACTCAATGCTTGAAGTTGGAGAAGGATAGTGGATCAAGGCAGGTAGATGTTTGTTGAGGAGGAGCATGATACAAGGGTGGTCCCTGGACAGCTATATAAACTGATAGAGGAGTTTGGCTGATAGGAAGAGATGAGATGAGGAAGGTCTGAGATCCCAAAGCCATCTGTGGAAGGTCTGCAGGTGGTGAATTGTACCTAGGTTGGGATAAGGCTTCCCTGTCTATGTCTTCTGGGTAGCTTTGAGGGGGTCTTGAAGTCACCAGATATGCATGAGGATGCCCAGAAACATTATCCAGGTGGCTGCCTGGGGACAGCAGCTGCAGAACTTGATAATTGGCAGGTTTCTGGGAAGTAAAGTTGGTTACTTTTTCAACTATAAGCTTAAGCTCACCACTTGAGTGATAAAAAAATAGTAAATATATGAGGATTGTCTGTGATGATGGCCTATAGTGGTGGTCACTGATGGGGGCCTAGTCAAATGCTAACTCACCTGTGAAAACTTATTGCCTGAGTCTGAGTTGCTAGTAATGGGGACTAAAGAGAAGGGAAAAACCTTGGTGGTTCATATAGAGAAGGAGAAGAAGATGACAGAGAAGGACTAGCAGAAGGAGCAGAAATAATGAAAGAATGCTTTCAGAGGAAAAGGCTAGGATTTGAGAGAAAAGACTTGGAAAGTTAGAGTAATAGTAAAACAGAAAGTCAAAAGATATGAGAAAAGAAAAGAATTATATAGATTAGTAAAAAGAATTTTAAAAGGATTAGAAATGATAGAAACAATTAAAAATAGACTGTGGATTTATCAAGCGCTGATTGAGTAAGAGTAAGCAGGAAAAGCCAGAAACGGTACAGAGAAACTCTTAGGGCAAAGGCTGGAGTTTTGCTGAAGCCTCAGGAAGAAGCAAGAAGTGAGCAACAGGTGGTTTAAATTTTCTCCAAGGGGGAGAACATGGGAAAACATGGAGAAAATTGGAAGAAATTAGGATAAAAAAATACCTTAAGTAAAACATATGCAGGAACACTTGAATTGGCCCAGAGAAAAATGTTGGAAATTACAGGGAAATTGTTAGAAATATGGGGCCAGGGTTTACCTGGAGCGAGACGACACTGGGTTTGAGACAGGGTCAAAAGCAAGTCATCCAGAGAAACTTTTGGAAAAACTTCTCAACCCAGACGTTTGATTGGCTACATGATGGAGCCTATTTGATCAGTATTTTTCATTGGTTAAACAGAAGGGAAAAAGCCTAAAAAATGAAGGAATGTACAAGAAAAAGTATATTTTTAATTGGCTGAAGTAAGTAAAGAAGTTTAATGTACTATATAGTAAGGAAAACTGGATAGTTTAAGTCTGTAAAAACCAAGGACCAAGAGGAAACAGAATGAAACAAGGTGCTATAAAAAGGGGAGCAGTTTGAAGCAAGACAGGGATTGGAAACAGTGGATTAAAAAGGTCACATAGACAGAACCAGGAGCTTAGGAAGCCCAAGATAAATGAGAAGGAGCCCAGGACTAAAGGGCAGGAGTCCAAGAAATTTTTAGAGAAATCCAAGTATTGGCAAATCCCAGTTGTTTTCCATACCTACAGGGCCATATCACAGAAGGTTTCTAAGGGGATATTTCTTCTGAGACAAATAAACACCCATTTTGACACCTATCTATTATCCCCAGTTGTGCATTAGTCCCAGTGAGTGAATTACCTAAAATTTTCTACCCTATTTCAGGGGAGGAGGATGCCTATTGCCAGAGCTGTTGAAGGTTTGCTACTAGTAAAACTCCAAATGAGGAATGAGAAAGTGTCAGGATTCATGTTTTTCTTAAAGCTACTATTCTTTTACCCACTTTTATTTGGCTTTATGGTTTTCAAGATTATCCATGATTTATCCAGTCAGTTTATTTATAACATCATGCTCCCTTTTTCCTTCTCTTCATTTCCCATCTTTTGGACCCAAATTTTGGTTTTTTAAGCCTCTTTATAACCAAACAGTAGTTAGCATCATTTTTGAACTTCCCTTACCTTTCTGCCACCAGATTCAAACCCTGGACCTACACATGTGAAGTTAAAAATTTGGTTTTTGAACACTTTACCTTTGATTATACGCTCAATTAAGCTTTTCAAGCTTCAGACCTAGTTTTTCCTTTCCTTTCCTTTTGCTTGCTTTGACAACGACTAAGAATTGCTGTAACTGTCTTTCTCCTCCCGGTGTCCCTTTATGCAAACTTAACCTTTTTAAGTTAAATTTAAGCCAGCTGTGATTTTCAAAACTTTTCCTTTACCAAGTTAACATTAACCTTCTTAGGCTAACACTACTATTCCAAATTTGCACCTCACTTTCCCAAGCTTAATAAAAAGGCTTGGTTCTCCAGTCTCAACAATAAGTAGAGATTGTTTGACTTGCACCCCAAAAAGATACTTGTTAGGTTTTGTGGCTTGTGTTTTTCCTCTTTAATTTTTATTCTTTTATCTTCCCATCTTAGTTTTATGATTCCATTTAACTATATCTTTCATCAGTCAGGCAATTTTTATAGTGGTACACATGCCTTAATTGGTGACAGTTTCAATCCTCCAGCTAGTGCTGATCACTTCCTAGACTTAGAGATTGAATTTTTAACTAAATATTCAGTCATTAAGACTGGTCTTTATTATGTTTTCTTGGGTTTAATAAATCACCTTAGTCCCTACTTCACTTCATATAAGCTTTTAAGAGCCTTAGTGCAGTTATTGTTGCAAACCTTGCCTACCTTTTTATACTTGAAAAATATAAATATCCTTGGTTTAAAGGCCTTAGTTTACAATAATCTATCCCAAGCCTTCAGAACTTACAGAAAGGTTAGTTGAACACCTTGAGTTGACAGACAGAGGCAACGACTGTTTTTTTGGATTTTATCAGACTATTGAAAGACTGGTATCAGTTTATAGAGAGTCTTGCTCCAGCTGAGGTTCAGGTGCATGGATGGGATGCTTGCCTAGTAGTAGGAAAGGTCTTGGAGGAAATGCTATGATGCAAGCCAAAACCAAACTCCAACTTAGCAAGGTACACTGCCTAGATAATGACATCCCCATCCATCTGGCACCTGGCTTTGACCCAGGGCATATCATGGTGACCAAAGATCTGGAACACCACAACCTGCTTGATCTTTCTAAGAAGAATAACCCTTGGCTAGTCCCAATCTAAATCCTTCTGTCACTAAAGTGGCTCATCATATCCTTTTGGATGTTAACCTGGGAGCCAGACATGGAATAACCATGATCACTTCAGGGGCTGCTAGCCCCTTTGTTACCCAGCCAAGCTGCCCTCTACTATATGGAAATAGGGGATAGCTTGACAGAAAGTCTTTATAAAAACACTTTCTGTTCAAGCTAAGTAGGAGTTGGCCACCCAGGCATAGGGACAAGGTAAAGTGTGCTACCTTTTTTCCTGTGCTGTGAAAATGTAAATATGAATCTTCCTAAACAGTAGGGAGAGGGCGGTTGAAGCTTAATGGTTGAAGTGCAAAAAGCAGGATATAGATAACTTGGATCTATTTAGAAAGGGAAGCTCCCTTAAACATCACATGAATGGATCAAGGTATCATTAGCAAAGACACCAGTTTGGCATGCCACAGGTAGAGGCAGAGCTGATCCACTAATTGCTCTCAATCCATTCTTGGGTAAGCTGAACACTTCAGAGCAAAAGAAAAAAACCCTTGATTTTGCACCCATTACCAAATGACAAACCATCTGTTTATTCAACTGCTAATACACCCAAAGTTGGGTTTTACAAAAAATGATCTTTTCCCAACTGACTTCTGGGATCAGCCCCCTCTACCTTGGGGTTATTGCACACCAATAGTGGTGTCCCACTATTTCACAGTTATGGCATCACTGATGTTTAGGAGAGTTATTGCTGTCTAAGGCCATGATTTGAGGATTGTAATTGTCTCTGCTAAAGGAGGATTAGTTCTCTCTGATAACTGGGATTGTGTGAGCCAAGTGATATCTTGAAGGAGAGCCTTAATCCCTTTCATGGAGATCAGCACTGGCTTATGTGCTTTGAAGTGGAGGCACAACTGCTGATTGACCTTGAGGGTGTTAGCACATGTAGGATAAGATTCTCTGCTAGACAGCCGTTGACTAGTGATAAGCTTCTGTCTCTCAATATAGAATATTTCTGTAAACTCAGCCAGTATCTACTTAGGTTTAAAAGCAATGTGCATGAAAGCATTTTTTTAATACCCAGGCTCAGATCACCTCAAAAAATTTAAATCACAATCTCTTTTATTTGAGCCCAAGATGTTTTATTAGCAAGTCCAGAGCACCTCTTCTTGCCGGATAAGATGCAGTCAAGTGAGGATATGTTCCTGCTTTATTATTTCAGGAGCACACCTGATGGCAGTCTCATAGACAGCCAAGAAGACAGCAATGGTGGATGTTTTAGGATCAAACACTTTCGTGAAAGTTAGTTTGTAATTGGGATTGATACCAGAAAAATCTGTGCCACCAGCATAATCTTGAGAATCACTGTTAATTATGTGTATCTCATCTGTAAAACCAGCTTCAACTCAACAGGAGGTTGCTGTGCATACAGCTGGAGTAGACTTTTCTCTAAAGTAGTGAGGGAGGCAGCCACACAATTGTGGGTTTCTACGGAAGCAGTAGCCATTTGAATAGCCTTGTCCAAATTAGTTTGTTGGACAGTGGCAGCGGCTGGGATTCCATCCAGATGAGGGAATATCTCTTATATCTGGATATGAGGGGGAAAGCAAGTGCTCATGTCTCTGTTAAGCTCACTCATTTCCTGTAGATCATTGTCTAGCCTGTCTTTGGGGTTTCCCAATTCCCAGATCTTGTGAGCCTGGTTGTTCAAGGCAACTGTGAAGTAGGTCCTAGAATGTCCTTCAATACCAGGTCAGGATCCACCTCCTTTTTCATGAGGAGGCAAAGGGTCCATATTCACTTGAACAGCATGCAGTGCATTCAGCTATGACCTCAATTCTGCCCCTAGATTAGTAAGTATAGCAATCTGGGGATTTGGAGTAGGCATATGAGGTGCTTATGCTTTTTTAGAGCTTTCTTCCTACTAGTTGCCTTGAGTTGCTGAATGGCGGCCCACACATCCTTCAAACAAGAGTCAGCATTACTAGTTATAGGAGTGAGAGGCACTTAAGGCAAATGATTACACTGTGTGTCTCATAAGATTGTAGTTTGTGCAAGGAAGCAAACTGATTGCCTTTCATGGCAGTGGATGAAGCTTGGGGGTAGACAACAGGATAAAGATAAGCTGCTTCAAAAGGGCAAGCTGCTGATTGACATGTTCTCTGAACTGTTTGGGTTGTCCACACAACTTATCCACTTGGTATCTTGGGCAGCTAAACTAACCTGCACAAGGAACCCCAAAGGGCAACCCCTTCTTTATAGGATTAGAAGCTCTCTTTCACATAAGCGGGGAGTGAGGTGGGCAGAGTTCAGTGATGTTTTGCAGGTGTCACTGTACCATCAAAAAATCCTGCTGGTTTACCAAAAGTAGAGACAATAAGTCATGCACCCATTTTTGGAAGGCCAAAAACTGGAAAAAGGTTTTAGAGAGGCAGCAGTTGGTTCATTGAGCCGGTAAGCATGTGGACTAAAGCCAACTGGTGATGGACCAGAGAGAGAAGTACAAATTTCTGCACCCAAGCTCCACCAGAACACAGGCCACTCATACATTGACAGACATATCTATCATCAACTAGCATGAAAAGTTGCTCTGGAGTTGCATCAGTAAGAGCTATTTCAGGGGGACTTTCATCAGTGGGAGAGAGTCCTTTGGCTAAGTTAAGGACATAATATCAGGTCTGATCACGTGAGGGGGTATAAAGGGAGAAAAAGGCTATTCAGGGTCTTGCAGATATCTTAATAACTTTAGGTATAGCAGGAACATCTGTGATGTCCTCTTTAATGGGTGGACTAGTTATGATAAGCAAGTCACATTTGAGGGAAGAGAACAAGCAAGGCTCATAAAGGTATCAGTGTATGATGTAAGTGAGAGGCTTAGCGCCCTTGTAGCAAGCATCATTTTTGTTGAGTTGTGCTCTACTGTACTGAAATAGGAGAGAACCTGATAGGAAGTCTTCATGACAAAAGACTTGCAGTTAAAGCTATTGAAATTAGTGACCTGGGCATTGCAAAAAGGTAAAGTGTATTATCTTTTTCCCCTGTGATGGGATAATGTAAATATGAATCTTCCTAAACTGTAGAAATAGGGTGCTTGAAGATTGAAAATAGATTGCAAAAGCAGAATATAGATAAACTTAATTTTATTTGAAAAGGAAAATTCCCCTAAATACCATGGGATTTGATTGATGTATCATTAGTGGAGACACCAATGTGGCATACCACTGGCAGAGACATGGCTGACTTACTAATTGATCTTGATCCATACTTTGGAAAACGGAACACCCCAAAGTGAAAGTGAACCCCCTGTTGCAAAATCTTTGATTACTCCCTCTTGGGAAACTAATTCCCTGAGTGACTTGCCAAATGATTCCCCAACTAATCATTAAGTCAGTGGCACTACTATCATTCAGCCATCTATCATGTAAATCAAACATTCCAGATCCTAAGAGGAACACAACTTGAACAAGCCTTGTGACTTAAGAGGAACATTATTCAGATAAGCCCCATGACTCCCATGACGTACATGGACAGTATGTGGCTTTTCACGATACTATATATTATCCCATATCCATATCCAATAAAATATCATTCTCTTCTTAATTTTCCCCTTTACCTTGTTTATTGTACTTCCCAAAAGTATAAACTCGACACCCCTCAATTTTGTGACTGTTATCAAGAACCAAACTATATGTTTGTCTAATTGATAATACCTCCAAAGTTGGGTTTACGACAAAAAGCAAGTGCATAAATACAATTTTTAAAGTTTGAGAGGCGTATATTCTCAGTTCAACATAATTTTATGCTGCACTCCACCGAATTAACCCTTTGTAATTTCAAAGATACATGTACGAGATTATAGTTAAGCATGAGCTAGATCAAGCTTTTGGCGTGATCATCAACTTTTAAAATTAAACTTACTGAAAAATCAGTTCAGCCAAATCCCTTACGGCTTGAACCCACTCGAGGTGACATTAAGTCTAGATAGACAGACTCACTTATATATATTAATGGGGGTTTGTTTGGCATAGGGGATGGTTCGCGGTACAGAGGTGTTGATTCCCCTGAGATTAGGGGTGCTTGGCATCTGAGCGGGGAGATGTTGCTTTTGTAACGGGTCAGTGATTACTGGCCAGGTATGGATAATGCCGAGGTTTAGGCTCCAGCTTGTCCAGGAATGGACGGCAGCCGGTTTGGAAAGCTTGGACATTTCCGGAACTGTGACCCCGAAATTAAAGCCTTGATGGCGGCTGGAAGCTGAATCGCTCTATCCGCTTTTGGAAGGATGGTCGAGTCGCTTGGCACGAGCCATGGCTCGGAATTCCTCGCTCACGCAGAGATAGATTGGGCTGGGGATTGGATGATCAGCTATGCGCCAGGAACTGCCGTCAAAGGCGTTTCTTTAGACGCTTGGATTGAGATGTGGTGATTAGATTTGGATTTATTTTTGAAACTAGATGTGATTGGTAAAAAGGCGATGGGTTGAGTGATTTCTATTTAGTTTTTATGGGTGGATATTTTTAAAAAAAGTATGGAATAAGAATACAAAAGCAATTTATTCAAGGCATGAGTCACACTCACGGGGGTAGTAGTTAACAAAGGTGGTGTGGTTAGATTTGTGTTTGGCTGGGCACTGGGGTGCAGCACGAGAAATGGTTGGCTCTGGGTTTAGCAAGGACTGGATAGCAATCCTCGTATGATGATGCTGGGGGATGAAGTAGACAAAGTTGTCCAGCTGCTGCGTGGCTGGTGGGTTGCGGATACTAAAGCCATGCTTGACGCGCAGATGCTTCTTTATCGTGGATAGCGGGGCATCCAAGGCGTAGGGATAGGAGCAGACGGCACAGGAGAGCCGATCCTCTTTGACGGGGTAGTACTGGTAGACTTTTGATGGCATGGCTGGCTTGGGGAGGGTGGTGGCTTAATATAGGGCTGGGATGTGGTTTATCCGGTTTTATATCAGGTTCCATATCATGGCTCCATACCAATCTGGGCAAGGATACTTTCCAAGGCAAGCTTCTTAAACAGGAAATATCGCTTCTAAAACTCCAACCGAATTCTATTGGCTGAAGGATCTCAGTTTGGAAATGGGATCGGTTCTTGAGGGGCATAAATACCACCAATTCCATCCCACTTCTAGTAAATAGGCCACTATTTCCGACTTGCGTCCAACCACACTTTAAGTTTAAGCCATCAACCGCACTCGTGGCCGAAAGTAGTAGCAACTTTGATTCCAAAAACACCTCCATACATGCATGCAGCAAGCATTTCTACTCATGCCTTCCCTCTAAAACCCCTATCGCAGGGCAAGATCCGAAATAAATATTCCAGCTTCCCATCGAATAAAAACTAAATAACCCAAAGCTATCATTCTCTATAACCTAGCCCAGCATGTTTATTACCACTTTTGATTTTCCAAAAAAGTCAACCCCAATAACCCCCCAAAGCTTCAGCGACCATCTCACATAACCGATTGACCAATCAACGAGCTTCTTCAAAGAAAACTCTAAAAGCAGTTAACCAATAATAACTTTCTTTGAGTTACCCGAACCCTATTGCACCACAAAAAGCTTAGTTCATAGTCATTTTATTGCTATACTTTAGCCTCGGGGATATATATCGGTACTTATTTGGACAAAAACAATCTTAGGCATCATATATCAACAAGAACCTTAATTAAAGTTCATTATGCAGCATAAATTACGCATTTTACCAGCTTTACTTACGTTTTCTTTTGTATAAATGTTTCAGGTTTTTTACTATCCTTGTAACTACTTATGGCCACCAAAATGCCCACAAGATTTTCAATCTAGGTTAACGCCATACCAATTGTCGAGGTACAAAGGTTGAACCAATAAAGCAAATGAAATATGAATCTGCACCAGCCAGAAAACTTACATTTACTAAATTATAATTGGCTTATCTATAAACTGATCAACATCCCATTATTCAAACAATAAGGACTTCATATCCTAAACTGTTTCCAATCCTATAAGCCTCTGTACACCCCTTTATCCAAGTAGCACCATTAGTTTTCATCTTCGCCAACCTTGTTTCTTCAATAATGTCAAGACTGCAGGGTTGATCCCCCAGCAAGGTTCCACCCAAGAGGATCCATGACCCAAAAACCAAATTTCTATATGACCCCTAGCCAAATGCAGAATTCAACTCAAGTTACCAAATCCAGCAACAAGAACTAGTGATGATCCCAGCTTGCTGGACAGCTTGATTTGGCGCTTCACTAATTACAAGAATCATGCCACCCCCTGTTCAATCCAACTGATTAATAATCATAATCTTGTTCCTTTTAACATGATTCACTCAAACTATATAATCCATATCTCTTAATAATGACATCTATATAGCTTTCAATTATTTCCCCGTGTAACTCTGCTAATACAGCACAGTTACAACACTGGTAGCACAGGTAAATTCTTCATCCTACCTCACTTTATAAAATTTCAACTGCTGCCCGTACCTGTTGAAGTAAAAAAGAATACAAAATAAGCATGTCCAGACTCCCTGTGGATTGGACGCCCTACACAACTAGAACTGAAATACCACAAGGACTTTTATTTACCAGAACATGATAATTCCAGTACCCAAATTCAATGCCTTGTCAGTGCAAGGGTTCTTTCAGGCACCTCAGCCACGGCTCAAACAAATTACAAAACCACCATGCCTGCCCATGTAGCCCAGCAATTCCACAACACTACCTTGGAGTTATTTGTAGGAGCCAATGCCAACAATGTCACAGCATGAATTTAATCCACCCAGAACAAGCTGACAAAGATGAAATGTCTAACACAGTTTTGGATTGTAGAGATATCTATTGTCTAACCCATAACACAGGAGCCTGGTGCAACAAGTGGCATGAGGAACACTCTGAGAAGGACTGGGATACGTTCAAACAGGACTTCTTGGCAAGGTCTGTGCTTAAGGACACCACATTCATGATCATACAACAAGTAAAGAATTTAACCAAGACTGGCACTGTGAAAGAGCTTAACCATGCCTACAAAGAACTCCACCTATGTGCACCCTCAGACATGGCCTTTGACACCCCAGCCTCTCATCTCATGTACTATGACACCCTTAAATTGCATGTAATGAGACATGTGAACCTGGACCAGGTGACCAACCTGCAAAGCCTGTACTGCAAGGCAGAGAAAATGGAACAAACATCCAACACCCTTCATAAGGCACAAAATAGAGAACAAGAGAGACACAAGGATTCTCAAACAGGCAGGCGCTCCACTCAATCACTCCCTGGAAGCAACAGGAATAACACCAACCATAAACCCATAGGTTCAAATGGACATGGAAGTGTGAACAATGGGCATTCCAATTGTACCTACTTCAGGGTCACTACCACCCAAGATAAACAGGATGAGAGAAAAGCCCAGGGAGAGCAATAGGCAAGCCAAGCTCTCCCTAACAACAATCAGACTTGCCAATTGATGAATATCAACCTTATGATGTCAACCAATGTCTAATGGTTCAGGCCCCCTCTGGAGATCTAGTACTCTACACAATTGTCAGACAACCCAATAAACTGATGCCTTACCCTTTCTGCTTTTGAAGTTACACAGACTCAGCACTCCTGGACTCAGGAACAGATTGAACCCTAGTCAACAGCAGCCTTGTAGACAAGTTCAAGCAAACCACTAATTCTTTGCAGATTAAAAACGTGGTTTTAGCTGATTAACACACATTGCTGTGACAAGGCAAACTTCCCCCTTCTCTGTCATGCTAGAGAACCTGCACTTCACCATCCAGGGCCCGTCATTGATTTTCCCAAGTTTGACATTGTACTGGGTCTGGACTGGTTGCAAAGAAACAACCCTCATGTAGACTGTCAATCTCAGTATTGACCATCAAGCAGGAAGGCGTCAACCACCAAATCCACCCAGACATGGTGGATCAGTTTCTTTGGGATCACATATGTGTGTGTATAATAGAGGCCCAAGAAGAGAAGGACAATCTCAAGGAAATTTCTGGGGTTTCTGCCAATATGAGACAATACATTTTAAGGACCAACAATGCACTATTATCCCCCAGGATTGAGAAATAGTGCTCAATATCCAGAGATCTTTAAGGAAGCTCTTCTAGGATTGCCCCCCAAGAAGCACATACTGCATACCATCCAACTCAAGGGGCAGTGCTCAAAGCACTCCACATATACTGTCTGTTGCAGATCCTGAATGGATTAGACGTAAAGTTGTCCATCTAGGGATTAAGCAATGGAACAATTGTGCGGTTGCGCTATTGCATCCTGATTCTACTAGTGATAAAGATGTTTAAAACGCCCCTAAAACGGGTGTTTGATTTGCCTTTCAAATGTACACAAGGCAAAGGCTTTACTTCCAGGATTATAAATAGAACAACAAAGTTATTTATATCTACCTCCTTAAGGAAAGCTGCAAGGAAGCAGTTGTTCTCTTGTGCGGGACTTTTAGCTGTGCCAATCCACTCTCCTCCATTTGGGAAGTTCTTCTGTCTGTGCCTCCCTGCCTCTGATGGTGATTCCCCCACCTCACACTATATAAGTGTGATACTATCTAAATAAATACCAGTTTTGTCTATACACCTTATTATTCTTCTGTCCTTCATAGGCTGCCACTATATCATCAGCAGGTATAGTATTAAGAATTAGGTCAATGACTAACTATTTGTAGAAACTAGCAACCCTTTGCTGCAACTTTTACAACACCGCCTCATACCAAATGAAGATGGCACCCTTTAAACCTACTTCAAAGAGGTCCTGGAGAAGGGGCTCATCAAACTTAACGGGCTCCCCTTGGGGCTGCTGTATTCTTTGTAGCAAAGAAATATGATCTCTCAGGCTAGTAACAGATTACTGAGCACTAAACAAGGACACCACCAAGAATTTCTACCCCCTTTCACTCATTGATGATCTCTTCAACACGTTAGGTGGGCCAATGGTCTTCTCTAATATTGGTCTGTCAGCTGGGCACAATAAGATTTTCATCAAGGAGGGATATATTTGGAAAACTGTGATTTGGACTAGGTATGGCTTGTAAAAGTGTGTTGTCATTAGCTTTAGAATGACAGTGCACTACCAACCTTTGTCATATCATGAATGAGGGATTTGCCCTCATATTGGAAGAAGCACCAGTATACCTAGACAATATCATTGTATACAGTCCCACTGTTGAGCAATACTGCAGATTCCTGGAGGCAGTGTCTGTAACTTTGGCGCAACGCAAGCTCCTTGAAAGACCATCAAATTGCCAATTTTACTGTGAAAAGCTCCCCTTCCTAGAGCACATGCTGTCCAAGGATGGCATCAAAGCTGGCAGACAGAAAATTCAGGCCATCTGCAAGATTCCATCACCCAAGGACAAGGGCGAGCTTAGAATCTTTCATGGTATAATAGCCTACATACACCACTTTATCCAGGCTGTGGTGTACTTACAGCATTGTTATATCCCATCACAGGGGCCAAGTCCAAGTTTATAGGGACCCCCAACAGGACCTTTGTTTCTGATCCCTGAAATAAAAACTAGTGTCTATCCCCATATTGCAATACCACAAGAGAGACAGGGACTACCAAATGGAAATAGACGCCTCTGACATGTCCATTGGAGGTGTGCTCTGCATCAAAACAGATACTGGTAATTTCTTGCCAAGGCATACAAATCCTGTAAACACACTGTCAGTGAATGTTATTACTCAATAAAAAATAAAGTATTGATGGCCATTGTATACTGTCTGGTCAAATGACACTGCTATCTGGTTAGGCAAGAGGAATTGACAGCCCTTACTGATCACCCTTTGCTCATCTACTTCAAAACTCAAGCCAGTATCTCCTGCCAACAGGTACGCTGGATGATGGTTCTAGAACAGTTCAATATAAACATCCAGTAAAACCTGGGCCAGAGTTGGTAACAGCCAGCACACTGTTGCAGCTATATGTAAGAGCCTATGGGAGACATAACAGCTAGACCCTGACTGGCCCTCCTATTAATCTAAACCTAAGATTATGGGGTTTCCCCAGGTACCACAGACATCACCTAAGACCCATTAATTAAGAAAAAACACCCAAATGTCAATGTTTATGGGTCCTTACACTGAAAAAGGATCATTAGGATGAACATCCTGTATATACCCAAATACCAGAGAGTATATAGTATCCTCTGCTATCACCGGGACATGGGTCATACCAAGAGTCAAAACCTGGAAAAATCCCTAAAACATAAGGCCTGGTGGCCCACACTATATAGAGATTACAAGAGGTACTAAATCAATGCAAGGTCTATGAGAAATTTGCCAAGAGCAACATACCACCCAAGTCAGTACTGTCTATCCGCACCAGGTTATCTTTAAGAGTATGGGTCCTAGATATTGTGGTACCCATGTCAGGGAAACAAAACAACAAGAAATATTTCATTGCAGTGTTGCAACATCTTTGATTACTTCCTCTTGGGGAATTAACACCCCGAGTAAATCACCAAGCAGCCCACCAAGTGGTTCACTGCCCAGTCAATAAACTGGTGGCACCATTATCAGTTAACCATCTATGACAGGGATCTATCAATCCAGGTCCTAAATGGAACACAACTTGATTAAGCCTTGTGACTCAAGAGGAACATTACTCAGATAAGCCCCATGACCTCCATGACATACATGGACAGCATGTGGCTTATCATGATACTATATATTAACCTATATTCATATTCAATAAAGTATCATTCTCTTCTTAATCTTCCCCTTTATTTTGTTTTTATACTTCCCGGAAGTATAAACTCAACAGTGGTAACACAGGTAGGTTATCCATATCTATCCAACTCAAAGGAAAAATTCCTCCCAAGAAAATAACCCAAGCAATGTCACTCCCTAATGGTTGGAGAGATTACAAAGTAGGACAAGACGTCCCCCAGGCCTTTTCATCTACAATAATCTCCTTGTACCCATCAACCAGTACAATACTCTTAAAACCCGCAAACTGTTCCCTACTACGCCAGCCACAACAGCACCTACGCAACCTGAGATACCCAATATAGTGTTTCAGCATTTACGTACTGCTGAGATTGGTGCCTTTGCAGGACTATGTTGTGAGAACGCCTTGCTTTGGATTAACAGCACTGAGAGCAAGTTCAAACAAGTGGAGTACCCCCAAAGACTTTGGGTTAGCAAAATTGCCCTCCGCGTCACAGGGACTGCCTCGCGTTTTGTTACCAAATGGCTGGCTCAACATCCTGACCAGAAGGAAAACTGGGAAATGTTTAAAGCCACATTCCTCAAGAAATTCTCCATGAAGGATTCAGATATGGTGATTATGACCAAACTCTGAACCTTCAAAATGACAGGAACCATTGAGGAATATATTTCTGCATACAAAGGACTACGTGACCGTGCACCCAACACCATCAACTTTGATGAACCTGGGCCACACCTGGACTTCTACAATGGCCTCCCTACCCATATTAGATGCCAGTTTGACATGAACCTCTGCAAAAACCTCAAGGATGTATTCTTAGAGGGAAGACACGCAGCTCAGAAGTCTGACAACCTACACACCTCCAACAAATGCAAGGAAAACCCCGCCGTTAAGAGAGAGCCTTGTCCCAATAAACAAAACAACCAAGCCACCAGTACCCAACCTCAACACGGGAATTACACTGCACAAGTCAACCAGGCTAGCACCAAAGATACCAACAAGGAGGAAAAAGCTCAGAGGAGTGCTTAGGCAAGCCGCCCCCTCTTCACAAGACTTGTACAGAGAACAGGACGTGGACTCAATCACCATGATCCAGGTTCCATCCAGCAATCCTCTACTGTTTGCCGCCCAATCTGGAAATAAACTCCTTACCTATCCTTTCCGTTTTTGAAGATACCAGGGCACAGCACTATATAACACTAGAGCAGACCAATTGCTTATCAACAAGAGTTTCACAGACCTCATGAAGTTACCTACCATTTGAAGTAACATCAAAAGGGTCATCATGGCGGACAACCACAGCACACCAGTTACCTACAAGACCAGACCTTTCCAGGCCCAAATTGGAGACGTCCAAACAACAATTAGTGGTCCCATCATCCTAATCCCCAAAACAATATCATACTTGGATTGGAATGGATGCAAAAGAAAAAGCCTCACATTGACTGGGACAGTGCCACCCTCACTATTCAGAGAGGAGAAGTCCACCATCACATGTACCTGACACATCTCAACACCCACATGAGGGACCACATATTTGTAAAGATCATGGAAACAGAGAAAGAAACTGACATCAGAAAAATTGATTGGAGAACATGTACATATGAAGTCATTCACTTCAAAAACACAGAAATCCAACACAAAAAGAACCCAATTAGGGACCAGCTGGTCAATGAATTTCCCTCTGTATTCCAAGAATCACTACCTGGGCTCCCCCTGACTGGGGTATACAACATGAGATCAACCTGAAAGGTAGCGTGCCCAAAGCACAACCCATCTACCGCCTCACACCACAAGAAGACAACACCCTGAAAGCTTACCTTGACAAAGCACTCAAGAAAGGCCTCATCAGACCTTCAAAGTCACCCTTTGGTGCTGCTGTCTTCTTTGTAGCAAAGAAAGATGGAGGCCTCTGCCTGGTCACAGACTACAGGGCCCTCAACAAGGTCACAATAAAGAACAGGTATTCCCTGCCCCTAATTGATGACCTTTTTGATGCCCTGGGGGGGTCCCAAATCTTCACAAAAATTGATTTGACAGCAGGATATCACCAAATTTGCGTGAAACCTGAAGACATTCCAAAGACCACATTTTGAACTAAATACAGGTCCTTTGAATGTGTTGTCCTCAATTTTGGCATGACAAACGCTCCCAGAACCTTTGTAACCTTCATGAACAAAGTATTCAAGGAACACATTGGGAAAAGAGCAGTCATCTACCTGGACAACACCATCATTTACAGTCCCAACCTACAGCAACACTGGGAAGACGTCTGCGCAGTCCTCTGTACCCTTCAGGAAAACCAACTAATTGCCAAACTGTCCAAATGTGAGTTCTTCTCAACTGAACTTCCCTTCCTTGGTCATATCATTAGCAAAGACAGCATCAAGCCCAATCCAGACAAAGTACGCGCCATAACAGAAATGCCAGCCCCAAGGAACAAGAGCAAACTCTGCACTTTCATTGAAATGGTAGCCTATGTACACAGGTTCATCCCTGACTGGGGCGCCCTAATGGCTCCCCTATTAGCCATCACTGGGAAAACAACCAAGTTTGTCTGGACACCTTTACAAGATCAACATTTCTGCCAACTGAAGGAACTCATGGTCACTGCCCCCATCTTACAATACCCAAACTGTGAGGGCATCTATGAGCTGGAAACTGACACCTCTGATTATGCCATAGTAGGAGTCCTCCATATCCAAACGTCCCAGAAAGACTTCCTCCTGTGGCGTATGAATCCAGGAAGCTATCAGACGGCAAACAAAGATACCCTATAAACGACAAGGAGCTGGTTGCCATCATACACTGCCTCATGAAATGGCAATGTTATCTAGAAAGAGCCCAGACGTTCAAGGTAATCACCAACCACAAGTTGTTAGTATTATTTCAAACACAACAACACCTGTCAAGAAGACAAGCTGAATGGATGAGTCTCATACAGAGATACCCCATGCAAATTGAATACAATCCAGGCAGAGAGATGCTTACTGCAGATGCCCTATCAAGGCTATACAATAAACACATCCTCCACACTAATGGCGACCCCAACTGGCCCATGTTAATAATGGGGAATCTCCAGGAAGGGTTACCACCTGGAACACCAATGGACATCCAAGAGAAAGTCCTCAAGAACAAACATCTGTTCAAAAACGTATATGGTACCCTTCACCAAATCCTTCCAAATGGTGACACTGTACCCTATGTTCTGTCAACACAAAATATTGATACAATCCTCTGTTATCACAGAGACTTGGAACACACCTGTAGCATAAACTTGCATGAATATCTCAAGACCCACTACTGGTGACCCAATATGCTAGATGATATCAGAGAAGTACTGGAACAATGCAAGGTCTGTGAAAAGTACACCTGAACCAAAGCTCCACCCAAGTCAGTAGTACCCGTATTCATCACATAGCCCTTCAAGGTATGGTTGTTAGATATTGTGGGACCTATGCCTGGTGAAAGAAAAGGCAAGAAGTACATCATCACAGCCATCAACTATGCAACCAGGTGGCCTGTGGCACAAGCCAAAAAAGAGCAAAAAGGCAATGACGTGAGACAATTCATTGGCAAAGAAATAATAGCTAAGTTTGAAAAGCCTGACCTCTTAATCACAGACAGAGTCACTGAACTTAAAGCTATTGGCACCAATATCTATCTTGCCAAAAATGGGATAAAGCACGTCACAGCCATCCCATATCACCCACAAGCAAATGGACATGTAGAACAACTAAACAGCTCTCTAGTAGAAGCCCATAGTAAGTTTTCTTCCAACAATCCAAAAGCCTGGGTTGATATGCTACCAACTGCCCTTATGATCTGCAGAACACAAGTCAACTGCAATACAGGCAAAAGCCCTTATGAACTTGTCTACGGTCAAAAACTTTCACTTGTCAGTACAACCACGGGGCCACAACTGCCACTTCCAAAGAAGATACCAGACAGCAATTACCCAAAAGTACTACAAGCCAGAAAGGACCAAGAGACAATGGAACAACAAAGGGTTCAGCAAGAAGCAATCCCATTACAACAAGAAAGGTTCCAAGTTGGAGATGAGATCTGGGTTATCAACCACAACCAACACACTTAGACCCAGGGTTATGTGGACCAGGCATTGTCATGGAAGTGAAGCCCAATAACACCTATCTCATCAAAGGGATTGGAGCCTGAACCAAACTAAAACGTATGCATCATGATTGACTTTGTTTGTGTAAGGCAAGAGCAGCCCAACAAAATTCAAGACTCCCTGTGCCTAACACTAAACTGGATCAATATCAAGCCGTATACCAGACACCCTCAAAAAGATTCCCAAGGCTCCGCCTTCCAGCACCCCAGGGGGAGATGTTGCAACATCTTTGATTACTCCCTCTTGGGGAATTAACACCCCAAGTAAATCACCAAGCGGCTCACCGAGAGGTTCACCGCCCAGTCAATAAACTGGTGGCACCATTATCAGTTAACCATCTATGATGGGGATCTCTCAATCCAGGTCCTAAATGGAACACAACTTGATTAAGCCTTGTGACTCAAGAGAAAAATTACTCAGATAAGCCCCATGACCTCCATGACGTACATGGATGGCATGTGGCTTATCATGATACTATATATTAACCTATATTCATATTCAATAAAGTATCATTCTCTTCTTAATCTTCCCCTTTATTTTGTTTATTCTAATTCCCAGAAGTATAAACTCAACAATAGCCATTGATGCTGCTATACACTGGCCAGTAGTACAAGTCATCAAGGCACACACTGGCAATGATGCACACAGATTTATAGGCAAAGAAATAGTCAGCAAGTTCAGAAATCCATAACTGTTAATCACTGATAGAGGCAAGGAATTGACATCTGTCAACACCAATGTCTATCTCACCAAGCAGGGCGTAAAACACACTGTAACCACACCATACCATCCTGAAAATGGCAGAGTTAAACAGATTAATGGCAGTCTGGTACAGGCCCTTGCCAACTTACTGCTGGTAACCCTGGGAATTGACCCAAACAGCTAGCCACCACCCTCCTTGTATACCGTACCTGAGTGAACAGATCCACCAGGAAAAGCCCTTTTGAACTAGTTTACAGCACACAGACAAACATTGTTCAAGCCCTCAAGGGCCTAAGCTATAAATCCCACAAAAGTGCCATACTAATCAGACCCCCAATTACTCTATGCCAACAACAATCAAAATATGAGAGAGGAAACCAGTTACAAAACATGTTTGTTTCCCTCAAATACAGACATGAAGTTGGCAAAAAAATCAGGGTAATGATCATAGACAAGAGTAAATAAAATCCCAAAAAAGTATGGCCTATCATTGTATTAAAAGTAAACAATAACAATAATTACCTAGTACAAGAGTTGGGAAAAAGAATACAAGACAAAGTCCTGTATCACAACAGGCTCTGTCCCTGCAAGCCTGAAAGAAGCAAAAAGAAGCCATCCTCCCTGGAACTGAGAAACAACAGGTACAGTACAGAGTTCATGCCCTGACAACCTTCCAGAAGACCTTCTAACAGCTCTCTAACTAAGAAAACAACCCTCAGCTGGTGTCGTGATCTGAGGCGCGGCACAGAGTCACAATGGGAAATCCTAACCTTAGGATTGGATTTGTACTAAGTATCAGTTAGAATGACATGAAAAGTTATGCAATTACCTTGTGGCCCTGATTGAATAATATCTGCTAGACATGGCTAGAGAGGTTCCAAAGTACGTGGAGACACAAAGACAAAAATGTGAATAGAACTTAATTTTTATTGGTAAAAGTGAAATAAAATATATACTGTGTAGCTTTACCACAAAACAGTACATGGACAGTAGGATCACTTGCCACAAGCATGAGTGGGGGGAGTGAGTTGCGTAGAATCAGGAAACCAAATAATTGAATTTCCCAATTAGGAGCCAGTCTTATTTCAAAGGGCAAAAGCAAAAGAGATGAATTTATACTTAAAATAACCCATTGAAGGTGAAATTGAAACATGGTGAATAGCAGCATTCACAACATTGCCCCCTATAGATTGGCCTTAGGGGGGTGGTACTTGCAGAGGAACTTGGCATGCACACAAGCAAACAGTTGATCACTAGAGAGGAGTTTTACAGTATACTCTGATCCTCGTTTGAAGGTCACTTTCAAGGGCCCAATCCACAATGAGTCTAGTTTATGAGCGTGTCCTCCTACTCTATGTTGATAATAAAAAGAACATGGTCCCCAATGTTGAACTCAGGCAGGGGAGATCAACCAGCATTATTGGGAGAGAGCTCAAGCATCTTGGTCTTATATGCATATGTGTAGGCAGAGGCCTGAATATCAATGATTTGGCTGACTAGATCTTTGATAAAGTCATCAGGGTTCATGGCCTTATCAGAGGAGAGTAGGGGGCCCTAAGTGCAACAGAGTGGTAGCCGCACAACCATACAATATAGCAAAATAGGAGTACCTGATGACACAATGTTTGCTAAGACAATAGGCAAAGAGAGCAGCGGGTAAGTATAGATCCCAGTTGGCAGTGTCAGAATAAGTGAGTTTCCTCATGATAGAAACTAGAGTTGAATTTGCGCGCTCAACCACCCCATTGGTGGAAGGATTATAGGGGCAGAGGAAGACTGATGAGACCCCCAAGGCTTCAACAACAGAGGTCACCAACTTGGCGTTAAAGTTAGTCCCATTGTCAGACAACAACACTTGAGGGCAACCATGGCAGAAGAATTCATCTTGCAGCAGAAAGGTGGCAGTTGTCTTGGCAGTGATGTCTTTAGTAGGGCAAGCTTCTACCCACTTGCTAAATTTACCAACCCCAATTAGGCTAAAGCAGCAACCAGAGCAGGAGCAAGGGAGAGGTCCTACAGCGTCAATGCTGACAGTATGAAAGGCGTGTTGAGAGGGACTAGCTTGAACTCATGTGAGGCAGCTTGAGGTTACTGGAGCTGGAAATCATGTCAACTAGCAATGACATCTGAGATCAGCAGGCAAATATTTTCCCAGAAGTAGTTCTTCTGGAGCCAGGCATAAGTCTTGGCAGCGCCTCAGTGTCCTGTCTCTTTATGAGCTTGAAGCACCAATAATAGGCAAAGACTAGGCCTTACATACGGCAAGTAGTGGCCTTGTACTTTCTTGAAAAGCTGATGTCACAAATGAGGCTGTCTTCAGATAACTTAGAAAGTGCGACTAAAACTTCTTTCATCTTGTTCTCTCACAAAGAAGGATATCCAATTAGTTTATACAACCTGTCAGCCTCAGCAGGGTGGAGAGCAAGGATGGGCATTCTGGACAGTCCATCAGCATTCTGATGTTGAATCCCGGGGCAATGCAGCACAGTGAAGTTGTACCCTTGCATGCAGAGAGCCCATCTAGCTAGTTGTCCTTCTGGTTCCTTAAGCTGTTGTAGCCATTTGAGCAAAGCGTGGTCAGTAATCACAGTGAAATGGGTGCCATACACGTAATGGCATATCTGCTTGACAGCATACAGCACAGCAAGGTACTCTTTCTCTGTTACACTGTAGCTCTTCTCATGCTTATTTAAGACACAAAATGTATAAGCTACAGGGTGATCCACCCCTTTGTCATCCAATTGAGCCAAGATGGCGCCAATAGACAGGCTACTAGCATCAGTATATAGGATGAATTCTTTATTTTAAACAGGATATACTAGGATGGGAGCCTATTTGAGTTTTTGTTTGAGAGTTTCAAAGGCTTGTTGCTGGCTGGTGGTCCATTTGAAAGGGACATTACGCAGAAGCTGGATCAAGGGTTCACTAGTGTCAGCAAAATCAGGGATAAATTGTATGTATTATCCCATCATGCCCAGAAAGACTTGAATTTCTTGCAGGTTGGTGAGTGGAAGTATTTTGCCAATGGCCTAAAAATCTTTGAGTCATGGGGCAAATTCCTGTCTGAGTCACCTCATGTACCAAGAATTCAAGGCATTCCTTGAAGAAGGCACACTTAGATGGTTTTAACTTAAGACCAGCTTCTCAAATCTTTATGAACACTTCCTTGAGATAGGCCAGGTGGTTGGTAAAGGTAGCACTAAAGACAGTTATATCATCTAAGTACACTAGGAAACACAAGAGCTTCAAATAACAGATAATGGAGTCCATGGCTTGCTGGAAAGTAGCTGGAGCATTGCAGAGTCCTTGCAGCAAATGTGTAGATTCAAACAACCCCTCATAAGTAATGAGGGCAGCCTTCTGACTATCCTTGGGGGAGAGATCAACTTTCCAGTACCCAGAGGCTAGGTCCATGGCAGAGAAGAACTTGGAGCCCCTGAGGGGGCAAAGAGCATCATCAATGCGTGGTAGAGGGTAGGAATCCTTTTTGGTTAAGGAATTCAGTGTCAGTAGTACATCACAATATGATGACCTCCATCATTATTTTTCAGTATGAGCAGGGGGGAGGCCCATGGACTTTGGGAAAGGGTAAGCAGTCCAGAGTCTAGAAGTTGTTTGAGCTCTTTAAACACCTGAGAATCCTCTACATGGCTGCAGCAATAAGGTTTAGTGCAAAAGGGGGAGCATCACCAGTGTCAATCTGGTGAATAACGCCTTTGACTAGACCATAATCAGTGCTACCCTTAGCAAAGATATCCAAAAACTGATCCAGTAGGTCAAGCACCTCTTTCTGTTGAACTGGAGATAGCTGTGGGAAGTCTTGAGCAGTGAACAAGGATAAGACTTGAGGTTTGTCATCAGGTAAATTACAGTCCTGAAATGTACCAAAGGGATGTAGTGATAGGACATCAGGAGCATTCAACAAATTGCCATAGCCAACGTCCTGCCCTCTAGACACATGTATGGGGAGAGCAGTTAAGTTGGTAACCAGAAATTAAACAGGGTCTTTATGAGAGACATCCATGATTCCTGGACAGAGAAAGGATCATTGCATCCTAGCAAGAAAGGAGAGTATAACTCTAGGAACATACAATTGGGTAGCTCAAACAATATTTGGGAGTCTAGGATAACCTGAGATCCAGGGGTAATGGTTACAGCCAAAGTGGCCAAGAGAGGAATCCCTTCAGACGCAGGGCAAGCCATAGGAGGACATTTCATGTTGTAGGAATGGGTACAGTATTTTTGAGTGAAAACACCAGTGGGATATTCTAAGGCACATGTCTTGAGGCGCTTCCTGGGAACTTTAACTGGCTCTTCAAAGATCAAAGGGACTTCATACCCTAAAATAGAGAGGTAGCCATCCTTTAAGTTGATAATCCCATTGTATTCCCTAAGCAATTGAGTACCAACTAGGAGGTTGTAGCTCTCATTCTCCAAGACAACAGCAGGTGCAGCCAAGAGTAATTTTCTAAACTGCATGGGAAGAGCAGAATAAGCTCCTATAGTACAAGCCATGAATAGCCCAGCTGTGCCATACAACTGGTGATAGTTAAGGTCAGGGACAAGATTGGGCTTCTTGACAAGCTTTGAGAAGACAACATTAACAGGAGATCCATTGTTCAAGACAGCCTTAATTTTCACCTTTTGGATGGATATTTCCATACAAGTGGTAGTACAAAAAAAGGGAGGGAGGACATCCAGAATGTCTTGGGCTTCTGCCAGTTATTTATCCCACTTTTTGATCATGCATCTTAGGCCCAGTAATTCCTTATAGACTTTCTGGAGAGGGAGCAAGACTGAGACATTTTTGAACACAGCGTCAGCTTCCTCAGCAGCTTCCTCAGAAGATTCTACAAGCACAGGAGATCTCTTGGCTTGAGTGAGGTATAGGAGAGAGACAAAATCTTTGGGTTTCAGGCAGAGGCTTGGCAGTTGTAGTTTTCTTTAGAACATAGCTTATAAGGGACTGCACTAATTCCAGGGATAGCCAGGACTGAATAAGTATATAGGCATCAGGATCTTCCATATCAGAACTGTTCATGTCAGAGTAATCAGAGATGTCATGGAATAGCAACAAAATGGGAGGAGCCTCAGAGTCAGCAGGCTCAGAGTCAGCAATGGAGGGGAGGATTGAAGGAGACTAGGAAGAATTGTCAACCAAGAGCGTCTCTGCCTCTAGGCTGACTGTTTTTTTCCTGTCTGCTCTTTGAGATCAGCTCCTTCAACTCAAGGATTGGTGCAGACTATGGAATGGTGATCTATCTGTCCACAGTTATGGCAACCCTGGCGCTGAGGAGTATTATGTGAGTTCATGGTAAGGATACAAGGGCCACGTGAAGACAAACCAGAGTTAGAGGCGGCACAATTCTCTTGCACACTGCCCCATAATGGATAAGGTGCATATCCTGCAACAATGTCTTTATGATCTTCATAGAAGAGAGCATGGCTTTATGAGCCTTGAAGTGAAGACACAGGAGCTGGTTAACCTTGAGGGCTTGAGTGCAAGCCATGTACACTTCATGTGCAGTCAACTTGCGGCTTGTGATCAGTTGTTGTCCTTCCATGTAGAATATATCTGAAAATTCAGCTAGGGTCTCCTTTGGCTTGAAAGCAATGTGCATGAAAGCGTTCTTCTTTACTTCCAAGCTAAGGTCACCACCAAATTTGTCAATCAGCAGTTGCTTCATATCTTTTCAGGTCTCAATGGTGGGAAGCTCTGGCACTACCACCTCTTGACAGGTTGGGTGAAGACAGGTTAGAATGTATTCCTTCTTGACCTCATCTGAGACTTGTCTCATGGCAGTTTCATAGATAGTTAGGAAATCTGCAATGGTTGAGGTTTTGGGGTCAAAGACTCTATTAAAAGTAGGCTTAAAATGTGCTTCTGGAATTTTGCCACCATTGTTGCTATTGAGTACATTTATGTGTGGGGATAATTCTGCGTTAGATTTGGTGATTGGCTGTCTGGCCCACAGCTGGCAAACACTTTCCTCAAGGGTATTCAAGGTTTCAGCAGTGCGGGTGCCCGTATTATTAGCTAGGGTGGTCTGCCGCTCAGTAACATAGGCGCTGACCCTGTGCAGTTACTACCAAGGACAGTTAAACCAGCCGGGATGTAAGAGATGGACTCACCAAAAGGCAAGGGGCAAGCCTGTCATTCACTGAATCAATTAACTAACTCATTTCTTATATGTCTTTATCAATCTCAGATTGGTCTTGTTTCAAATGGTCCACCTCATTAGCTAGAGCTATCAACTCTCTAGCACAATAAATGCAGGGGGCTCCTGACAAGCCAGGGAAACAACTGTCTTCACCCACAACTCCAGGGAGACTAACAACTGACGCCATCACCTCACACAAGGTAGCAATCTCTTGTTGCAATTCAGCAACCTGAGTCCTCAGAGCAAGCACTTGAGGATCAGGCTGAGGGGCTTTGGGAGGATGATTGTGACTGTAGGTGGACACTCTTAACTCTCAAATGACATCCCATAGTCTCTGTTTTCTATCCACCAGCTCATCTGATGTAGGAGAATGCAGGGCATCTGATATGGTGGTAGACAGTTTGTTTACTTGAGTCTGGAGTTTGGCAATGTTAGTGGCAGTAGCAACCCTTTCTTGATAAAATTCCTTGCCAAGTTTGCGGAGACCCTTTGCAGCATGGACTGCTACTTGCTGTAATTAGTCAAAGGAGTAAGCACTGAACTTGTTGAGTTACTGCACAAGTTGTTCAAAATTGGTAAGATAGGCGTTTAGAGTGAAATCTACTTAGGTGCACCAGGGTTGTTCTAACTGGTGAAACTCATATAGACGCTCTCTGACATACTTGGGGATGGACTGGCACATTCATTTGATGGAATCAATCAAGTGGAATTGGGAGGTGACAGATTCACACTGATTGTCTGATACTAAGAAAAACAGGGAGTAGATCCACTGCTGGTAGGATGCAGACTGATCCCAGTGATGAGTGACAGCGGCTTGTAGAGATGAAATTTCCTGAATATGGAGCCCTAACATCATTTGATGGTGGGATAAGGCAGGTTGTACAAAGGATGGCAATAGGTGCTCAGCAGAGCTAGCTGCTAAGAGAAGATGCTGTAGAAACTGTGGAGCTACAATCTATTTGTAGTATTCTGGTTGGCTGAACTGAAGCTGAAGGCAAGGGATGGCTCCATCACGGTCTATTCCAAGGGCTACTGCCATGACTTGTTCCAAGTCAGAGGTACACAGAGGGTAGGCCACTAGGTGGGGACCACTCCTGAGGTTCAGCACAGTAGGGACAATAGGTGGGTCAGCAATGTCTTCCTCAATAGAAGGACTGGTAATTTCAGGAAAAGTTGGCTCTTGTATGGGAGAAGGCAAAGGTCCTGAAAATATTGTTGAAAAAGGAATAACCAAGGGGCTTACAGCCCCTGTAGTGAGCACCATTTTTGTTGTGATCTGAGGCGCAGCACAGAGTCACAACAAGAAATCCTAAACTTAGGATTAGATTTGTACTAAGTCTCAGTTAGAATGGCAGGGAAGGCTATGCAATTACCCTGTGGCCCTGAATGAATAATATCTTCTAAATGTGGCTAGAGAGGTGCCAAAGTATGTGGAGATAAAAAGAAAAAAATGTGAATATAACTTTTTTATTGATAAAAGTGAAATAGAATATATACTGTGTAGCTTTACCACAAAACAGTACATGGACAGTAGGATCACTTGCCACAAGCATGTGTGGGGCAAGTGAGTTGCACAGAATCAGGAAGCCAAACAATTGAATTTACCAATTTGGAGCCAGCCTCATTTCAAAGGGTGAAATAAAAAGAGAGGAATTTGTCCTCAAAATAACCCATCAAAGGCAAAATCAAAACATGGTGAATGGCAGCATTCACAACAGCTGGGGGTATCAAAAACACAGAGTCAACTTCCCAGTAAATTTCCAACCAAACAGTTCCTTGACCTGCAATCCATCTTTCCCATAACCCAAAGCCAAATACAGAAGTTAACTCAAATTTCCAAATACAGCAACACAACCAAATAATGATCCCTCTACAGTGGATAACTCAATTCAGCGCTTGCCTCACTAAAAAGATCACATCATCCCCTTTAGAATCCAACCAGGTAATCTTCACAATCATGTTCCTGTTATCACAATTTTCCTGCAACTATATAATATTCATATCTCAATAAAGAGTATTACTGTAGATTCAGAACTTGAATGTAAAAATGCAGGATTGTCAAATCCTTGGTCAAAATTTCAAATCACTTTTTCAGGCAACTCAGCTGAGTGAAAAATAAAATATTTAATAAAATCAAACATTTAATTCAACTTTTTGATTTATTTAAATTGGCAAATTTCAAATCTCTTGAGCAGATAACTCAACAAACAAAAGACAAAAGACAGCAAATAAATGTGGAATACATGAATCATAAATGGGGATTCTAATGTACAATTTGAGATTTTCTTTATGTCATAAAAATCTTAGACATCATGTAAAAATTAAAAAATCTGAAATTGTGGGATTGTCAAATCCAAGAACCAAATTTCAAATCGAAAATGAGGTGAATTTGAAATAAATATAATTTATGGGTGTCTCAAAAAGGATGTTAAATGATCTAGAGTGGATTTTTACCAATTCTTTTGGGAATCATATGCATTCTCAAAAACACCCTATTCTATTTTAGCACAGCTAAAATTTAGATGCTTGATTACAATAGATTAAAAAAATGCTAATAATTAAATAGAATTATATATTACAATCTATTTTTTATTAGTATTTTCTGAAATTTACTATAATCAAGTATCCTTAATAGCAATATATGAATACATAGTTTAATAAGCTGATGGTTTATCTTTTCTACCTCTCCTTCTTCCTTGAAATTTTTTCTGATTTTTGTTGGCCCCTGGCTATGCCAGGGGCCAAATTTTTTTAAATATTTTCTGTGTCATCAGGAGGGTAGCTCATATATTATTATATGGTTTTGGGGTTGTTATAATAGTGATTTAGAGTGCAGAACATTGCATCATTTCTAGTTTAGACAATTTCAAATTTCACTTAATTTCATGTCTAAACATGGTGGTTGAGATTGAATTTTTCATTTGATTTTATCCATGGTGGAGCTTCTTGATTTGGGTTGATTTGTCCTAGTTTCTTATTGTACATTCAATTTGGATTCCAGTTTATGCAATTAATATATGAGTTTACTAGTAGCATTCAAAAGTGATTTAAAATTTGATTCTTGGACTTGACAATCTTGAAATTCCAAAAAAACATAGTAAACTTAATGAAAATGGTTGATGGATTTGAACACTTTAAATCTGATTCCAGTTAATTCATTTTTTCCATTGGAAATATGCATCTTTACTTGAAATTTTCAAAGTATCTATGAGTTCCTGAATTTTTAAAAATCCAAATAAAAACACAAAGAATTAGATTTAATTAAAAAAGGCCATCCTGCAAAAGTGATTCAAAATTTGGACCAAGGATTTGACAATCCTGCATTTTTACATTCAGGTTCTGAATTTTCAGTATCTATTTTCCTATTATTTTTCCCCTTGTAACTTTGCTGTTTTAGCAAAGTTACAACAGAATCAATTTGGGAAGAAGTAGACTGGCTGTTATCATCCATATTAAGGATGTTAATGATAGGAGTAGATTCAAAATCAGAATCATCTTGGGCTATCTTCTAATGTATCTAGAGTGGAGCTATTTCAGCCTCCAATGCCTCTGGCATTTGTTGCCACAGTTCTAATCACATCAATTTGTATATGGTGAACAGCCAAAGTCTCTGCAGTCCCATTAATACTATTGCTCATAGCCACAGCTTGGGGAACAAGATGAGAGATATTCTTGTTCATGTTTTCAGTTATTATGAAGAGATTTTGGTCTTCTTTCTCTAGGGTGTCTTGTCTATCAGCAATAAAATTAGTCACAGAAGCCAAGTTTCTAAAGAAATTGTTGAAACTGAATCAATATTAGTTCAGTATTTGAATTTGGGAAGATACCAGTCCTACTAGAAAGGACAAGAATAGGAATGAGATGTAGTTTATTGGAGAATATTGCAATAAATATATTATATCAAGAATCCACAAGTCCACCAGGGAGTGGCATAGTAGTGTGTTCCATGTACTGTTATGGTGGGTAATAACTTAAGAGAGGGATTAGGTGTCAAATTGGCAGTGCTCACTATTAGAAGATAATGCCTGCAAGAGGAAGGTAGATATTCTGTCAATTTTTTTCTGTCAACTGATTTTTCCGCAAATTTGATCCAACTATTTTTTCCTTAATATGTAAAATATTTAACTTTAAAATATGACAAAAAAATTAAATATAATCAATTTGCTAATAAAAGCTAGCTTTTTAAAAATAAATATTTTTAATTGTATTTTTTTGTCTTTAAGGGACTTGATTTTAATCTTTACAATAGCAAGTTTAATTAAATTAAATTAACTCCATAAAATAGAATAATAACATCAAGAGCTGCAAATAATAATTTTAATACAATATAATTTCTTTATTCTTTAAATTTTTATTTTTTATTGTTACAAAGCTAAAATATTTTACATATGAAAAATTATTATGCTCAAAAAAGCAGGGAAAAATTTGATGGTATTTCTTTCTGCCCTGCCTGTAATTTGCCATCATTCTCAGGCTGCTCCATATCATTAGAAACATCACAAGGCAAATATTTGAGAGCCCCCTGTGTATTGTGAGATAAATTAGTAGATAAGGGAATAATCTCAGTTGTAACACAAGAGCACAATTAATGTGTGGCTGCCCTTCTATTCTAGGACAGCATCCATGATTTTCATTACATCTTTCTTTTTTGTCTTTCTCTTCACCTTCATATCCAGAACAGAAGTCTTATTGATCCAAGAACTGTTGGTACAAGTAGCCAATATCTCCTCTTATTGTAGTAATCTGATCTGTCAGGATATTAATGCAAAGATCAGGTAAAGTTTCAGCAGCAGGTACATTAGTTGAGGTGGTGTAGTAAAATTGAACTATGCTAACTAGATAACTCTACAAACTGAGGTTTATTTTAAATAAACTTTATATAAAATATACTAATATCACTAGACTATTTAAGGCTTACTAAACACCAACTTCAACTGCTAAATAAAGGGTAATATAAATTATGTGTCAAGTGTAAGGTCAAAAGCTGTGTTTATTAAACTCATATGGGTTGATAATAAGCCTGAATAATTCAGCTCAATGATGACATAGCAATTGAATAGTGTAAATTGACTTAGTGGAGTCCATTGTCAAATCATATCAATGATTATATCCCATTGAATCAAAAACAAATAAAGCAGAGATTCAATTTTGCAACATATCCCTCCTCTAGATTTGACATAGGGCTGTTGTGAAAATTCCCACTTGCTTGGGTGAGAAAGGCTTGTTGAAGTCTTGTAGATGAGGTTGAGTATATCTTGTCCATCTTGGAAAAGAAGGCACATAGTAATGCTAACTTTAGCTTTAACAATAAACTCAGGCAGTTTTATATCATAGATCTTGAGTGCTGTAAGGAGGCAATTGTGCATGTCACTACAATCTTGTTTAAATAACAGTTGATATAAAAATCCTCAAAAGCTACATTTATAATAAGTCCAACTGGGACTTGGTAGATCTTTGGGAGTTCTTCACTATAGAATATCATATGGGTCATTATTTTAAAGATTAATCTGTTTCCTATTTTCTGTGCTACTTTTTTCACAGTAAGTTCCATAACGCAGGGTTTATCCGGCCAAGTAGAAAAGCTCAGAAAGCCCAAAAACCTTTAACAAAATTGACTTATTTAACAGACTTGAATCAAACAGTTGATCAAAAATGGGTTACAGTTGCCCCAGTTTGCCGGCCAAATCTGATTCCTCTGTAAGTTGATGCTGATAATTCAACATAATTTAAGGGTCACCTGATATGAAATTATTAATCAGTATGGTCATCAGAAGTTGATAACTCAATGGTTCTTTACAACCTGGACCAGATACTTACTTGACAATGTGGAAAGAATAGGAGGTCAAGATCCAGGCGGTATTGCTCAGTCAATTTTTTATACATATTGAATAATTTTACTGTTTCAACTCTTAAGAGTTGAGTCCTCCCAAAATTTACTCAATAAAAATCACATACTGTAAATTCAGAACCTAAATGTAAAAACGCGGGATTGTCAAATCCTTGGTCCAAATTTTGAATCACGTTTGCAGGCAACACAGCTGAGTGAAAAATAAAATATTTTATAAAATCAAACATTTAATTTGAATTTTTTTGATTTATTTAAATTGGCGTATTTTGAATCTCTTGAGAAGATAACTCAACCAACAAAAGAAAAAGCTCAGCAAAAAATGCAGGATACATGAATCAGAAATGCAGGATTCTTATGTACAATTTGAGATTTCCTGAATTTCAAAGTATCATAGACATCATGTAAAAATTAACAAATCTGAAATTGCAGATTGTCAAATCCAAGAACCAAATTTCAAATCATAATTGCAAGAAATTTGAAATAAATATAATTTATATGTGTCTCAAAAAGGATGATAAAGGATCTAGAGTGGATTTGTGCTAATTCTTTTAGGAATCATAGGCATTCTCAAAAAGCACCCTATTCTATTTTAGCACAGCTAAAATTTAGATGCTTGATTACAATAGATTAAAAAAATGCTAATAATTAAATAGAATTATATATTACAATCTATTTTTATTGTGTTGCCTTTTCCTTGGTGTGTTGATAGTTCATTTGCTGCTGATAAGTGCTTGCATTTAATTGGATAGTTTCACCTCCAGTTGCCAAGGCAATAGGAAATCAAGTTGCCTTGGCAACTGGAGGTGAAACTATCCAATTAAACGCAATCACATTATCAACAGCAAATGAACTATCAACGCATCAAGGAAAAGACAACATGATAAGATAGATTGTAATATATAATTCTACTTTATTATTAGCATTTTTTAAAATCAACTGTAATCAAATATCCTTAGTAGCAATACATGAATACATAGTTAGTAAACTGATGGTTTATCTTTACCCCTCCTATACTCCTTGATTTTTTCTGAGTTTTATGACCCCTGGCTATGCTGGGGGCCAAAAACTTTTAAAAAAATTCTGTTTCATCAGGAGGGTAGCTCATATATCATTATATGGTTTTATGGTCACTATATTTATGATTTAGAGTGCAGAATATTGCATCATTTCCAGTTTAGACAATTTTGCATTTCACTTAAGTTCATGTCTAAGCATGGTTGTTGAGATTGGAGTTTCATTTGATTTTACCCAGAGTGGAGCTTCTTGATTTGAGTGATTTATCCTAGTTACTTACTGTACATTAAATTTGGATTCCAGTTCCCACAATTATTTTTTGAGTTTACTAGTGGCATTCAAAAGTGATTTGAAATTTGGCTTTTGGATTTGACAATCCTGCAATTTCAAAAAACATAGTAAACTTATTGGAAATGGTTGATGGATTTGAACACTTCAAATCTAATTCTAGTTAATTCATTTTGTCCATTGGAAATATGCATTTCAACTTGAGCTTTGCAAAGTGTCTATGAGTTCCTGCATTTTTAAAAATCCAAATAAAAACACAAATAATTAAATTTAATTAAAAAGGCCATCCCGCAAAAGTGATTAAAAATTTGGACCAAGGATTTGAAAATCCCACATTTTTACGTTTAGGTTCTGAATTTACAGTATCCCTTAGTAAAATTTTATTTTAAGAATGCAACCTGTAGTTGGGTTGTTACACTACATCCCTTACAATCTGATTCTCAGTCAAATTATTACTGAAAGATGGGGCCCAGCTGTTGGTTCTTTGCTGTTGACACTTCCCAATGTTAATTCCATGCCTACCAATCTCAGAATTGTTCCACCTGTATTTAAAGCCAAAAATCTGTTTGTATCCCAATTTATGAATTTTATTCTGAAGATACTCTGATGCTTTCCCAGGCTATTTATCTTGGGCTACTATGGTTGGGATTGATGATTTTACTCAATCCTAGTATTTCATTTGGAAATTTTACAAAACAGTATCTGAAGCTGTGTTGGTGATTAATCATTAACTCTATGTGGATTTGGGTGGTAATTCCCCACCACTTAGAGACAGCTTCTTACTATCCTACAATTTCTGTCACAACTTTGTGCTTTAAAATTATGTTCAATTTTCTTATCAATAAACTTGAAAAAACAGCACTTTTATCAAAATAAATTTTATTTAATATTTATAATATAAAAATTGATATTGAATTAAGCATTTTCTACTAACAGTTAAATTAAATTGTATTAAAAACTGGTAGCAATCTTATATATATTATTATTTCTTGAAACCTTATTAACACAAAATGACATCATTATAAAAAATTAACATAATTATATGATGAAAAACTGGTATTATGAGCTTTGTTGCAAGTAAAATTGGTACCTAAAATATTTTAAAAAAGTATTTAAATAAAAAATAGATTATTTTTTTCTCCCCTTTTTAAAAAGAGGGAAGATGGCTTTTTCATATTTGATTATTAAATATTAACTAATTTTGGATTTGTTTTATAAAAAAATCTAGTAAAAAGTTAAAAAAACTAAAACTAAAATTAAAACTAAACTTTTTTAAAATTTCAGTGATCTTATTTAGCATAAGTAATTTATTCTTAAGTTAGATTTTATAGAAAAGATATAATAAAAACTTATAAGAGAGTAAAAGTTTTTCTTTTCAAAATTTTAAGTATTTAATATTAATAAAATAGCTTTATACAACTATTTAATAAAATTATATTTTTATACTGTATGCTAGAGATAATATGTATAAAAAATTCAAACATAAAAAAGAATGTATCAAAATCTTGCTTTATTTAATTAAATTTTATAAAGGTTAAAATTTATTTAAACTAAATGGAAAATGATCTTAGTCATTGTATCTATAAAAATAAGATACAAATTTAATTATACAAGCAAATATTTATATGTGATTAAAAATAACATTTTTTATTTTGATAGATTTAAGATATATAAAGTTCATTTTTTAAGAACTGTTAAAAGTTATAATAAACTTAAGTTTATTTAAAAAAAGGGATTTGAGTTGGTTACTAAAAGTAAGCTAAATAATGATTTATACTTTAAATTTAGTTTACTAATTAAAATATCATACTTTAAGAGTTAATTAGCATATTTTATTTCAAAAAATAATTTTATAAGCTTACATTCAAAGCCACTTCAAGATACTAAATTGGTATTGAAATATAAAGTTGCAGCACAATTCTTAAAGCTGAGATTAAGGGCTTTTTAATGATACTAGTTTGAGCGAGATTGAAGTACTATTCGCCAAAATATCAACAGTTAACCAAAATATAAAAAAGGGTAAATAAACAATGATATCAGACTTCAGGGGTGATATTGATAAATTAATATCAGTTGGGGGTCAGTTGGGGATTTATGCCTGTAGTGCAAAAGCTCAGCTAACATGGTATTTAAACAGCTCAACTTTACAGAAATTTACTTTACAATCCACACCTTTACTCCTCTCTGATAACTGCACATCTATTTCCAAGCAATAACTGCCTGAACCAAGCCAAGGAACCCAACCACTATCATTATGGAACCTATCAAGTTTGCACCTCAGATGACACCCTTCTTCTCACTGGGGGCTTCTACTAAGAGAGAAAGAATCTCTATGCTTAAACAAGCATTCCTTTTTACTGCTGACAGTGATCTTAACAGCTTTGTTGAGCATTACTTATTAAAAACAGAGTTTGGAAAAAGTACCTTCTTACCTATCATACAAAATTCTAAGACAGATGATTTCCTTAACAACCTAAAGGAATTGATGTCAGAGTCCCCTGCCAAGCACCTTCCTTCCCTAAGAGCATTGGTTACATCAAGCTACAGTCTAAAAGAGCTTGGGGATTGTGGATTTAAAATGACTAAAAATGTGTACTATATTCTAAAAAAATAAAAAATGCTAAAAAAGCATCATTAAATTCAAGAATAAAAAAGGAAAAAATGATTCAGTAAAAAAAGAAAGCATAAAAAACATTTTAAAACACATTTTAAAAAATTCATTTCCAACTAGCCAATTCACTAAAAAATCCCCTGGATTTATTTATGAAGAATTACAAAATGAGTTGAGTGAATACTCAACTAAAACAAAATACTCATTATTGAAAACAAAAAAAGAAATTTATGAAGATATGAAAATAAAAAACAATATTTCTATTTCACTTTCCACTTTTTATAAGCTTATTCATAATAATATAATTAAAAGCAAAAAGCAAACTGATATGTGTAACATTTGCAACTTAAAAAAGTCATTAGAAATGAAGAAAAAGGATTTGAGTATAAAGAAGTTGCCATTGCCTAAATCTATTAAAGAAAATTTAGAATCTATTGACCTACATGAAAAGTTTTATAAGCATCAAAATAAAGAATATATTAGTGATATAAATAATCTTGATAATAATTCATGTGTTATAGTAATAGACTATAAAGAAAACTTTAAAATAGGTGGGGGTCCTATAGAGACAAATAATTGTTTTTATGAGAAAATACCTATTTCTTTATCAGGATTTGCAATTGCTTTTAAAGAAAATGAGAAAATTAAATATGAGTATCATGACTTTTTATCTGAAATTTTATCTCATGACTCTTTGTTTTCAGGTCAGTGTTTGATAAGTCTGCTTAAAAATAATAAATTTAAGAATATTAAAAATATTAAAGTTTGGACTGATAATAGTAATCATTTCAGATCTTATTAATTCTTATATTATATTTTTAAAGAGGTGCCTAAAATTATAAAAGAAAAAATTAAGCTTAATAGATTTTTTGAGTGCCATGGCAAAAGTATTGTTGATGGTCATTTTGGTGTATTATCTAAAATATTTAAACAAAAGGAAAATGAGATGTATATAAAAAATATAAATGATCTCAAAATGGTTTTTGAGAGAGAGGAAGAAAGAAAGGGTCTATATGAGACACTTGTAAATAATTCAGATGTTTCCTAAAAAACCTTTTTTCACATCTATGATAGAAAATCTAGGCATAAAAAAAGCTGGCTTGAAGTCAAAGCATTTTATTTTAATCTTTCATATTTAATGAAAGATGGTGAGCTGTATGTTTCACCTTTGACATTTGAGGATGTTAAGGAGTACTCCAAAATAAATTATTGTGCAAAGTTCTTCACAGATGACAGAGAAACAAAGAGAGCTGATACTACTAAAGGATTAGTAGTACATGTTTATGAAGTTGGACGCATAACAAAAACTTATATTTCACATAGGGTAAATAGTCTTTTAAATACAACAACTTTTTTTCTAAAAATAACTAAGAAATTAATTATATGAGCCAAAGATAGGGTAATAGCAATTATAGCTTTGGGGCTGCTATTACTCTCCCATGCAACCCATATATTTAATTCTTGGCTTATTAAAATAGAAAAAAGGCTTTTAGCAAAAAATACAGTTAATAGAAATAAGATTTATTTCTATTTTTGTATATTTTACACTCTTAAACTTTTCTTCAGTAAACTAAGCATTATACTAATATTCAAAAAACATAAGTTTATGACTTAAATGATACCAAATAAGTTAAAAGGCTTTTAAATGCTTAAGCTGGCGCCTTGGCTTAATCTAAAAAATAATGACCCATATATTGGTGATTATACGGTGTATAATTACTATACTTAATATAATATTGACCTAATGATAATACAGCGTGTAACTGATAATATCTGCATGCAATGATTAGCCTTATTATTTTTGATCAATCAGCCTAATCTCACAACAACAGTATCATCTTTTGCTCTCCACTATTAAACCCTAAGAGAGGATCACATTAAGGAAATAGGACTTGGATCAATCATCAAGTCAATAAGGAATCATCAGCCTTTTATTCTAATAGACTGGCTTTAAGGCAGCCTGCCTGCACATGTGCTACCTGAGTTAGCTCACAATGCTAGAAGAGACTGAACTAGCATTAGGTCAGCACGGCAGGAGGCCCATCATTTTTGGGGTGGTTTTAACAGAAGGTTAAATTGACATCTTCCACAGATCAGCATCCTTTCTGTCTACCTGGGCCACTTCCAGGGCTAGCTAGCCAGTGGTTGGCTATTAGTTCACGGAGAGGGTTGTTTCACTTAATCAGAGCTACTCTAATACAATGGGCTCAAAGCCTTTTATTTTAGAGTGTGTGGCGTGAAAGCCCAGTCCATGTTGGACTCTTCTAGATTTAATGCAGATGACAGTTCTTATGATGGCCCTCTTGTTCTAGGATTCAATTAAAGTTTAGGATAGCAATTATTATGAGAAGCATGTTTGAGATAGTTATTGAGAAGGACTAATTAATGGGCAGTAATTGCATGTTCCATCAATTAATTACAATGCATGAAATAGTTAATTCCAGGATATGATTTGGTTGCTGACTCACTGATTCTACCAACCTGCAGCCTGTATTATTTGGTTGAAACCATTCCTAAGAGTGATTAACCACTGGCCTGCGTTACTTAGAGTAATTAACTGTTGGCCTGTGTTATTTTGTTGAATCCTTTAATTAGTCAATATCCAGAAATCCTGACAAGCTTTATAAGGCTCTTTATAAAATTATATTTTTATGCTGTATGCTAGAGACAATATATTTAAATTTTTAAATTCAAACATAAAAAAGACATGCAAAATCTTGGTTTAATCAAGTAAATTTAATAAAGGTTAAAATTTAACTTAACTAAATGATAACAATGATGCTAGTTATTGCATCAATATTAATAAGATATATATTTAATTATATAAGTGTATGACTATATTTGATTAAAAATAACAGCTTTAATTTGCTAGATTTAAGATATTTATAGGTAATTTTTTTAAAACTAGTCAAAGTTATAATGGACTTAATTTTACTTAAAATAAAAGTGTTTGAGGTGTTTATTAAAAGTAAGCTAAATAGTGATTTATACTATAAAAATAGTTTACTGATTAAAACATCATACTTTAAGAGTTAATTAGCATATTCATATTTCAAATAATAATTTTAAAAGCTTACAGTCAAAGCCATTTCAAGAAAATAAATTGGTTTCCAATATATAATTGCCAAACAATTATAAAAGCTGAGATCAAGGTATTTCTAATGATGCTAATTTGAGCAAGATTGAAGCACTATCTGTCAAGATAATCACAGTTAACCAGGATATAAAAAGGGGTAAATAAACAATGATATCAGCTTTCAGGGGTGATGTTGATAAATTAAGGAGATCAGTTGGGGGTCAGTTGGGTTTTTAGCCTGTAATGCAAATGCTCAGCTAACATGATATTGCAACAGCTAACTTTACAGAAATTTGCTTTACAATACATACCTTTACTTCTTTCTGATAACTGCCCATCTTTTTCCAAGCAAGAACTGCCTAAACCAAGCCAAGGAAACCAACCGCTATTAGTACAGAACTTATCAAATTTGCACCTCAGATGGCACCCTTTTTCTCACTGGGGATTCTACTAAGAGAGAAAAATCTATATACTTAAGCAAGAATTCCTTTTTACTGTTGGCAATGATATTAACAGCTTTGTTGAGCATTTCTTATTAAAACAGTTTTTGGGAAAATACCTTCTTATCTGTTGTGAGATTTTGGAGTCTTGAGGAAAGATCTTTATTGTTTATTATAGTAGGGATGTTGATATAGATTTTATGAGGACAATCTTTTCTACCAACCAGGTCTTAGGTGAGGCTACGGCCTGATGGTATTCCAAGTGCGTAGGAGAAAACACACAGGTCTGCAAGTAAATGATGACACATTCTACTTGAATACTTCTGACTACTAGGCATTGGCTAGTAGTGATACAATGATAGAGATTCTTTTATCTCTATATTCAAGGGTGAATATTCTGCTCAATCTCTAATCAGGAGAGCACCTTATATATGGTGGATAAGCCCTCTTGCCAGATTATAATCTGATGCTTCTAACTTTTACTGGTCAGTCTATCTGTTCCCCAGACTGCTAGTTTCAGCCCCCAGAGTTAGGCAGCCATGCCAGTCTGGCATGGGACTTCAATAGATTACTGGACCTCAGCTTAACTCATCAGCATATTGGCAGCATCTGGTTTGTGGTTTATGCATATGCAAGTTTGGTTACCCTGTCAACTGGGTTTTTGTATCATGCATTATTCTTTTTAAATGACCTTCTATATTGGTCATAGGATTCAAGGTGTCTCCAAGCGCAAATGTTTGGCGGGAATCATCTTGCATTATTATTTTTGGGCATTCCATCTTATTGGCTGAGAGGCGTTCTGTGCTTGAGATCAGGTATCATCAAGCTTATTCAATCAGAGTCAATCCAATGGGAGAATCAGGATCAATCTTCAGAGTAATACTCAATGTACTGATTAGCCAAGGCATGAGGCAGGATCAGCTGATGCTTTCTTTAATTTTTCCAGCTGTATGGCAATTGGCCGTCTAATCAATCAGCCAGGGGAATAACGGTCAAGTCTACCATATTATTCCAGAGTCTTGACATCTGTCATACAAAATTCCAAGACAGATGATTTCCTTAAAAACCTAAAGGAATTGATGCCAAAATCCCCTTCCAAGCACCTTCCTTACCTAAGAGCATTAGTTACATCAAGCTAAAGTTTGAAAGAGCTTTGGGATTGTGGGCTTGAAATGACAAACTATAAGTATTCATATTCTAAAAAAAATAAAAAATGCTGGAAAGTATCATTAAATTAAAAAAATAAAGAAGAAAAAATGATTCAGTGAAGAAAGAAGACATAAAAAATATTCTAAAACATATATTAAAAAATTCATTTCCAACCAGCTAATTCACCAAAAAATCAACTGGATTGATTTATGAAGAATTAAAAAAAGAATTAAGTGAATACTCAACTAAAATAAAATACTCATCTTAAAAACAAAAAAAGATATTTATGAATATTAGAAAATTAAAAATAAGATTTCTATTTCAATTTCCACTTACTATAAGCTTGTTCCTAATAATATAATCAAAAGCAAAAAAACTGATATGTGTAACATTTGAAACTTAAAAAATCATTAGAAATGAATAGAAAGAATTTGAGTATAGAGAAGTTGTCATTGCCAAAATATATCAAAGAAAATTTAGAATCTATTGACCTACATCAAAAGTGTTATAAGCATCAAAATAAATAATATATTAGTGATATAAATGATATTGATGATAATTCATGTGCTATAGTAATAAACTATAAAGAAAACTTTAAATATCTGGGGGTCCTATAGAGACAAATAATTATTTTAATGAGAAAACATATATTTCTTTATTAGGATTTGCAATTGCTTTTAAAGAAAATGAGAAAATTTAATATAGGTATCATGACTTGTTATCTGAACTTTTATCTCATGACTCTTTGTTTCTAGGTCAATTTTTGTGATTGTTTGTTTAAAAAAGATAAATATAAGAATAATAAAAATATAATAGTTTGGACTGATAATGGTAATAATTTCAGATCTTATGAATTCTTATATTATCTTTTTAAAGAGTTATCCTGAATTATAAAATGAACAATTAAGTTTAATAGATTTGTAGAGTGTCATGGCAAAAGTATTGTTGATGGTCATTTTGATGCATTTTATAAAATAATTAAACAAAAGGAAAATGAGATTTATCTAAAAAATGACCTCAAAATGGTTTTTGAGAGAGAGGAAGAAAGAAAGGTTTTATATGAGTCACTTTTAAATAATTCAGATGTTTCCCAAAAAAACCTTTTTTTACATTTATGATAGAAAATCTAGGCCTAAAAAAAGCTGGCTTGAAGTCAAAGCTTTTAGATTAAGTTTTCATATTAAATAAAAGATGGTGAGCTGTATGTTCCACCTTTGACATTTGAGGATGTTAAGGAGTACTCTGAAATAAAATATTGTGCAAATTTTTGCACAGATGACAGAGAAAAAAACAAATATGATAATACTAAAGGATTATTAGGACATGTTCATGAAGTTGGACATATTAAAAAAACTTATATTTCACATAGGGTAAATTGTCTTTTAAATTTAACAATTTTTTTGTAAAAATAACTAGAAAATTAATTATATGAGCCAAAGATAGAGTAATAGCAGTTATAGATTTGAGGCTGTTATTACTCTCCCATGCAACCAATAAATTTGAATCTTAGTTTATTAAAATAAAAAAAGAGTTTTAACAATAAATACAGTTAATAAAAACAAAATTTATTTTATTATTTGTATATTTTACACTTTTAAAAATTTCTTCAGCAAAACAATGATTATATTAATGTTTAAAAAACATAACTTTATGACTTAAATAATACCAAAGAAGTTAAAATGCTTTAAAATGGTTAAGCTGGTGCCTTTGCTTAGTATAATAAATAATGACTCACTTGTATTCCTTCCAGTTAGATTTTGGCCTCCCCCTAGTTTAATGGAATCAATGGAAATCATTGATATGCTGGTAAACCAGTTCATCTGGCCTGCCTTGGTCCATCATCAACTAGTATTGGGGTCCCAGAATCAACTCTGGTCTGCTGTGGCAGCTGCAGTGACCAAAAAATCATGCTCAGAATACATCCTACCAAGAATGAACTCACAGTCTCTTTGCTTGCATTTCAGACAATCAATGTGACTCATTGGCCTCCTAAAGAATATCTGACCTAATTGTGAAAACACTTTGTTCCTCTCTCACTGGATATATTAGAGAGTGGTTGTGTTAACTAGATGAGCATCATGCTGTCTACCAAGGAAAATTTTATCCACCCTTCTAATATACTGACAAGACTTTAAGACCTTAGTAGAAAAACTCAACAAATTTTGAGAGCATACTAATGCTCATCTAGAATGGGTTGGGTCCAGTATGGTCAGTTGGGGCCACAGGTTACAACAACAATACAATGTGGATAAGAATGCATTGAGCAACACTCTGCGCCAAGTTCAAGCATACATTGAAAAAAAGGTGGCTCCAGTGGCTGTGATGCCACCTATGCCTCCCCCTGAAAGACTTACTCAATCCAAGGCTAAGATTTGGGAGGCTATCACAGAGCTCAAGGCAACTGCCTGCTGTCAGGGTTCTGCTTCCATTCCACCTACTGATGAGCCTAAACCAGGTCCTTGTATCACTATCCTGACTGATTAGTGGCTACTCTATGAGGCAAGATTTCTTACCTACATCAAAACCTCTATGATCAAGACTCCTCCTCCTCTGAAGCCAGTGTTAATGGCAAAAAAGAACCAGATGAAGTACCTACCCCTGACAATCACAATTGCTGCCCAGGTTTTGAAGGACAGCCACACATGAATTGTGCCCTTGCTCTGGATAACCTGGGGGCAGTGACCAATGATGTTGCAGATATGCAAGACGCTTTAGAACAAGAGGTGAAAAATCTCTCCTGTTTATCAGAGACCATAAATGAGAAGTTTCCCTGTTGATACCTCAAGCCACTGCCATGATCACTCAAGTCAATGGGGTTGTGGGTATATTAGCAGCCTAACAGATCCAAATTGAGGATATTAAAGTTGTTGCTTCTACAGCCAGAAACATTAGAGGCCAGAATAGTTCCACTCTAGATACATTAAAGGAAATTCTTTGTCTTCTGTGGTCTAGAAAACCTGCTGCCAAATATGAGCTTTAAGAGAACCCACCAATCAATATTGTCAATCAAGGCAATAATAGTCAATATTCATCCTCATTCATTCACCCCAATTATAAGCCCACCTTCAAGCATATCTTTGCCCCCAAGACCTCCATCATTGCTGCTTTTCTGAAAATACATGAAGCAGCCAGTGGAGGGCTACCAACAACCTCAAAAAGGAGCATATCCTTAACTGCTTGCATCCCACTTTCCAAGAGATGATAGTCCCTGAGCTCCCAGTTATATTCACCTGGGAGGATATGAAGTGTCTCTTTATTAAGGAGTTTGGAGGCAACTTCAGTCTGGAGGTTAAGAAGGATGCCTTCATTCATATTGCATTAAAACCTAAGGAAACATTGGCTGAGTTTGCTGACTGCTTCTACATTATAGGCCAATAACCCATTACCAGTTACCAGTTGACTCCCTGGGAATTATACACTGTTTACTCTAACATCCTTACAGTAAACAAAATCCTGTGTTTGCACTTTAAGGTGCACATAGTGTCCCTCAAATCTATGAAGAGTATTAAGACTTTCCTGAAAGATATGCATCTAACTCATGGTGGGACTGTGGCTTGCAAAAGTAAGGCCAAAAACTCTGGCATTACCTCTGGTACTCCTTGCATCACAACTCTTGGATCCAATGGACAATCCAAACAACAGGGCTGTCACAAATGCGGCCATATAGGGCATAATTTGCAGTCCTGAACTAACCCACGTGTAAAAGGATATGATCCTAATTAATAGTCTTGAAAAGAGAGGTCATCTTAAAACAGAGATATTCTCTGCTGATAAACCTCCCCCTGTCTCCTCCTGATCACCCTTCTGAGAAAAGTTGCCTCCCTCTTCTGGCCCAACTATCCTTCATCTATATCATAATTCCTTGAGTGATTCAAAGCCCAAGGATTCTGACTATGATGACTCTGATAGGACTATTACATGCTGGCTGTCCCTGAAACTGTGTCTGTTCCTTAAAAACTCTGTTCCAGGAAAACCACCACCACAACTTTCCTATCTTCAATTGAGGCCAAAGCTATGGTGGCTTGTCCTTATCTAGCTCAATCCCATTGACCCCCTGTCTTAGTGGACTCCTCAGAGGAATCCCTTGAGTTAGCTGAGGCCCTTTTCCAAAATGTCCCTTTATCCTTGCTGTTGAAAACTGTTCACAAGGAAGTTCTTGCCTTGAAATGTATGTTGAAAAAGTGATAAAAGGAGCTAGAAGCAGTGCAAGATGTTCTTGCTGTCTTACCCCCCTTTAGAAAAGACATCACCCACGTAGAGGTACCCATCCAGAAGGTTAAAATTAAGGCCGTCCTGGACACAGGTTCTCCTGTCAATGCCATATCTTCCAAATTGATGAAGAAGCTCAAATTGGCTCCTGATCTCAAAAACACTCAATCTTACAGGACTGCTGGTATGGCCCAGACCAGAGCTATTGGCGCTTACTATGCTCTTCCAACAAGGTTTGAGAACTCCTCATTGGCTCCTCTGTGGTTGTTTTAGAGAACAAAAGCTAAAAACTTTTGATAGGAACATAGTTCCTCCAATAACACAACAGGATTTTTAACCTAGGAGATAGATATTTACCTCTTCTAGGATATGAAGTCCCCTTAATATTTGAAGAGCCTCCACGTATCTCTGACAAAAGGCTTAAGACCTGTTTCCTCAAATATCCCTCTGGTATCTTCTTGCCAAAGTACCAGACTCACTCCTCCTATATGCACTCCCCCCACTGTCTTGCCCTGCCAAGGAAGGTATCCTGCTACTTTCCCTAGCCGCTGTCACTATTCCTCCTGGCTCCCAGGTGATCATTGACTCCCAGATATCCTATGAGTTGCCTGAGATAGCCTTCTTTGAGTTATACTCTCCTGAATTCCTAAATTGCAAAGAACCCTGTTTATGTTCTGGGATTGTAGACCAAACTCACAAGGAGCCTGTGCAACTATTTCTGGATAATTTACTGCTTCCCCATGCAGGTCTTAAAATGTCAATTTGTGGGGCATGGTTGCATTGTAGGGGCAGAACAGATGGCCTCTCTTTATTTTTTTAGGATGTTGGGCAAATTCAATCTACCTGAAGAGAATACCTAAGTGCTCTCCTTATTCACTGCTGCCAACTTCCCTCAACTCTTTTCTATCCAGGAGAAGGACTTACATTGACCTCTTATATCAATTTAAGGACATTTTTGCCTCTGGATCTAATGACTATGGACTTTACAAGGGTGTTATCCATCAAATTAATACAGGAAATGCTCCCTCTTTCTGCAACAAGCCTTATAGGTGCAGTCAAGTAGAGGACACTCAAGTTTCAAAAGAGTTAAAGCAAATATTAGATGCTGGGTTGCTAGCTCTGTTGGGAATTTGACCAAACAATGATGCCAATTATGACAGAGCTCACAGATTGGGGTTTCTGCAACCAAACCCATAAATTAGCAGTATAAAAATCAATGATGCTAATCATGGTGGAGCTTGCAGATATGAATTACTGCTGCCAAATAACATAAATTGGTAGTATAAATCATATGCATATTGGATCAGCAGTAGTCTTCTGACCTGAACCTCAATCCAGCCCTATAATAAGCACCACTGCGGTGTTTTATGATACATGATTTGCTGCCAAGCCACTTTGAAAAAGATACAGACACTGTGGTGCTGCCTATCAATTGGATTAGGCGCCAAAGCGCCAAACTACTTTTACATCAAAGCGCTGTTGCGTCAACTAAAAATTATTGCTGGCACTGCTACACTTTTAAATTGAGCGCCAAGGCGCTGGGTTTGATTCCTCATAATCTCAAATTCCTATATTAATCATATTAATAAGCATTAATCTTGAAGTATGCCAGGAAAAAAGGAAGTGATCCTGAAGTAACTGAATTATACACCAGCAAAAATCACCTGTGCTGGGTGAAGGTGAAGATGAAGATATTCTATTGGTTGACGTGCAATAAGCGCCAAGCCTAGATTAATAATTACCCAAATTAGGGGCATGTTATTATGTCCTAGAAGACATTGCTAGCAGTCAAAAGATTAACCTGGAAGAAGGTATAAGAAAAATTGATCAATTACAATAAAAATAATATTTGACCCATATTTGATCCATCTTTAATCTGGTTGACTTTTGTCCTAATTTTTAAGTGCTTCTGCGTGATCAGAAGCCATTCCTGGACAATATTCATATTTAAATTTGATCCTGGCTCTTCTGATACAATACTACTCATATCCTCACATATGACTATATTCAAGCAAATGCCTTGTGCCCAATAATCTCAAAAAAGTGTGGCCCTGTAACGCAAAAAGCACAACAAGCTCCATCTAAAAGCCTGTGAGTCTCTGGTCTGCTGATACTCAAAAAGAAAGATGGAGGGCACAGGATTGTCATGGACTATTGACACCTTAACTCCCTTATCAAAAAAGCTTCATACCCTCTGCTTTAAATTGATGAATCCCTTAGACTTTTGGGAAGATTAAAATCCTTCTCTGCAATGGACTTGGCTTCTAATACTGATAAGTAGAATTATCCCCTGAAGATTGCAAGAATGCCGCCCTCATTACACCTGAAGGACTTTTTGAACCAACTTGGATGTCTCAAGGAATTTTAAATACACCTGCTACTTTCCAGCAGGCTATTAATCCCATCTTGCAAAATTTATAAAATCCTGCGTACTTGTGTATCTAGATAATATAAAAGTATTCAGCTCCACCTTAACTGACCATCTGGATCACCTCAAAGCTGTATTTGTCAAAATTTGCAATGCTGACCTAAAACTTAAGCCCTTTAAATGTGCTTTCTCCAAAGAGCAGCTTGAATTCTTAGATCATGAGGTCACACAGACTGTAATTTGACTCATGAATAATAAGGTTGGTGCCATTTACAAGATGTTGCCCCCCACCAATCTGCGCAAATTCCAAGTATTTCTCAGTATGATGGTGTATTATTGCCAGTTAATCCATGATTTTGCTGAACTGAGTGAGCTTAAGTCCAGCTGTTCAGAAATTTACCCTTTGAATTGACAGATAGTCAACAACAGTCATTCAAGGCTTTGAAGACCAAGCTCAAAGAGGCCCATATTATGGTCTGCCCAGACTACAACAAGTAGTTTAACTTGTATACCAATGCCAGTAGAGTTGCTGTGGGCGCAATCCTAGCCCAGCTAGACAATGAAGGCGTAGATAGACCAGTGGCTCACTTCTCCCACAGCTTAATAAACATGAGAAATATTATAGTGTTACCAAGAAGAAATATTTAGTATTACTACACACTGTTAAGCAATTTTACCATTATATCTATGGGACTCATTTTAATGTGGTCACTGACCACTCTTCACTCAAATGACTACAGCAATCAAAGAAACCTGAAGCTTAATTGGCTCTCTGGGCCTTGCACTTACAAGAATATGACTTCACAGTGATACACAGAACTGGCACTCAACACCAATATACTGATGGGTTGTCCAGGATGCCTATACTTGCCGTTCACCCTGTAGATGCCAACTGCCTTTACAGACTATGTTGTGTTTGGCTCTTGAAGAAAAATCTAAGAGGACACAGAGGAAAACCTTTATCACAAAAGGTTTGAGGTTTTTGCTATCCTTGGGTAGCCTTCAGGGCAAAATTAAGGGTAAATACCTTAGTTTCCTAGATTATATGAAAATAGTTTCTTATGGCAACAAGGAAAGGGAAAAGCTTGAAGATTATAAAAGCTAACAAAAACGCAGATGAACTTGTCTTTATTAGAATAAATGATTCTAATTAAATAGTAGACTGGGAACATTGATCACTCACTAGATAGACAGTGTGGCTGATGAGATTGTTCTAAGATGAACTTGTACCAGGATTAATCAGGTGCAGATATGGTCATCTGGAATGGGTGGAAATTGATTTTGACCCATTTAAGAAAGGTTAAAAATCTCCAAAATCAAAATCAAATCCAACCAAGTCTTCCCAAGTAATCAATATTCAAAGGCCACATCAAAATAGCACAAATCGCTCATTTTCTGACAAAAAATAGGCTATCCTGAAGCTTAGACTATTGAGCCTGAAGAAATACATCTAGTCATACAGTCTCTGTCATAAGACACTGCCATTCAAGATAGACAGCGCTTCAAAAAGATTATTAATGTGTTCCAGCCCTACATCTGTCCTAGCATGAGGATTGCCATTATCCTTCAGGCCCACATTTAAGACTGGGCATGGAGGCCTTTCTAAGACCCATGACTAGCTAAGTAAGGATTCTACTGGGAAAACATGTGGCTTCTTATCCCTGATGTTCTCTCATCTTGCCATACCTATCAACTCTAGCTCATGCGACTTTCTCAGCATGAGTTTAATCTCATTCCTTCAAAACATCTCTTACACACTATAAGCATTAATGCTGATGGACTCCCACCTTTTATTATTTCTCTGGGTGTTGATTTGTCCTGGTAGCATTAGATCACTTCAGCAAAGAGGTTGAGTCCAGGGCTATAAAAGACATTACTTTCAGACTACAGCTAACTTCTTGCTACAAGATATCTTCTATCAACACAGGTGTCCCCAGACGCTACTCTCTGACAATGTGACCAACTTCAACACCAGGCTCATCACATCCATTGTTGATGCAATGGGCACTCATTAATTTTTCTCTGCTCCTTATAATTCTTCTACTAATGGAACAGTTGAACATGCAAATTCTTCCCTTGTGTCAATTATGAGGAAGCTTATCCTCTCATACACGGCTAACTGGGATATGTTCCTCCCCGCTGCCCTCTTTGTTTACTGCCTGAGCAAACATCAGATATCTGGACTATCCCCCTTTGCCATTATCTATGGGCGTGAGGCTACTACCCCCTCAATCTTGGGGCCCCCATTGATTGAGTTTGATACTGCATCTTATCACAAAATCCATGTCAAAGAGTTGACTAACCACATCATTGATATCCAAGCAACTGCTTACTCAACTGCCTATAAGGTCAAGAACTTATAGTTGTTGCCCTTCAATGATTCTGGGGACTTTCTTCCTGAATTCCAAGTGGGTGACCTGGTCCTCTATTATCAAAACTGAGTTGAAGCAGAGCCCACAAATAGGATTCCCTCTGGTTCAGACCTTGTGAGGTCACTTATAAGAAAGGCGTCAAGTACAGCATCAAGCTGATGTTGTCTTGTTGTCCCTTTTCCAGCATCCATGCCAGCTCCTCCACAAATATCAAATTGCTGTGACCAATCTTGAGGGGGGAGATGTCCAAAATTGCACCATTTGTGCTATTTGATATGGCTTTGAATATTGATTAATTGGGAAGACTTGGTTGGATTCACTTTCAATTTTGGAGTTTGTTCACCTTCTGTTGTAAAAGTTGCAGCAAAGGGCTGCTAGTTTCTACAAAAAGTTAGTCAGTGACCTAATTCTTAACACTATACCTGTTGATGGTATAGTGGCAGCCTATGAAAGACAGAAGAATAATAAGGTGTATAGACAAAACTGGTATTTATTTAGATAGTATTGCACTTATATAGTGTGAGGCAGGGGAATTGCCACCAGAGGCAGGGAGGCACAGACAGAAGAACTTTCCAAATGGAGGAGAGTGGGTCAACACAGCTAAAAGTCCTGCGCAAGAGAACAACTGCTTTCTTGCGGCTTTCCTTAAGGAGGTAGATATAAATACTTTGTTGTTCTATTTATGATCCTGGAATTGAAGCCTATGCCTCGTGCGCATTTGAAAAGCAAATCAAACACCTGTTTTAGGGGCGTTTTAAACGTTTTTATCACTAGTAGAATCAGGATGCAATAGTGCAACTGCGCAATTGTTCCATTGCTTAATCCCTAGATGGACAACTTTTTGTCTAATCCATTCAGGATCTGCAACATTTCCCTTCACTGGATTAGACAACAGGTTTAAAAATGGCTGGCATCTCAAGGTGACGGCTATGGTGAACAGTTCCTCTAGAATAGTCACAAGAAGAGTCTTGAAGAAGGTGCAAGTGGTAATTCCAAAGAGGCACAAGCATACCAGACCAGAGGAGATGGTGAAGGCAGAAGGGAAGCAAGTAGTCCTGCATGATGTGGATGGCAGCTACCTGGACTTGGGGGTTTACTTAGATCAGCTACTGGTGCCTCAGCTGGCCTTAGAGGGGACAAACCCGCTGTTTGCTTTGCTGTTCCTAGCTTTGAGTGAGCCCAGGGAGGTGACAGGAACTGGGTTGCAAAGGGGTAACAGTATCCATTTACAGTTCTCCATGCGGGTGGCAGAAGAATACTTGGAGGTTCAGCTGAAGGAATTCCAATTTGGGGGTCAAGGCCTTTCAGTCTTGCAACAGGGGACGGTATCCAACATAGTGAAGTCAGTCCTTTGCGCTTGAGCAACACCTGGGGTTACTGATGCTCAACCAGTCAGTTGGAAAACCTCTGACAACTTTACGCAACATCTTTAGCAAGCCTTCCAGGAAGTGTTGAAGTCATACACAGTGGAGGGGACTGCCCATCTGGTGCCAATGGTGATGGCTGGCAACCGTGTTCTTTGAGGAACCAACTGCTGTGATACCAAGCAGGAGGAAAACATGGGTGTCTTCCTTGAGTGGGCCTTATCCTTATTCTACGGGTTGGGTGGCCAGGTCCCAGTAGAATATGCCCTTTGCGAGATTCTTCTGTGGGACTGTATCTCTTGGGGGGTCGCCTTTCCTGTGGACATTGGGGTTAATTGTGTGTCTTGCTTGGTGGGGGTTTGTTGCCCAATCCTTGGTCATTGGCTTTGTGGATCTTTAGGCAACCAGTTGTGTTTCTTGGCTGTCATTCAGGTGGTAGAACAGTTGGTGCGGTATGGGAGAGTCTTGTCAGTCTCCAATAAATGCCTTGGTCTTTCATTCTTATTCCTCATACTTTGGTGCAACACTATTGCAAACTGGACAACAACCCATGGAATTTTTTAATTAGGCTTTTGTTTTTTTGGGTTATTGTCCTCATTGGGACTTACTCTTGGTCACTAGGAGCAGCACACATATACTTAGCGTGTACTCTAGTGATCAATTGCCCAGAATGGGGCTCCTTAAGGGTGTAGGAGTTGGGGCCAGTCTTCTGGATAACTTGAACTGGACCTTGCCAAAGGGAGGCAAGTTTGGATTCACGGTTGTACCCTCTATTGCTGAAGAAGTAGACTGAGTCTCCTACCAGGTAAGTGGGTAAGGCGGGGCATTTAGATGCAGCTTGTTCTAGGTCCTGCAACTTATGGTTTAAGTTTACGGTGTAGGCCTCTGATTGCAAGCAAATAAGGGTTTGAACCAGCTTGTTGAGGTACGTCTCTGGGGACACAGCCATGCTGGGCTTTACCAAGGAATATGAAAAGGGGAAAGTCCGTGTTGCCAGCCATAGAGCAGTTAGAAGGGTGGCTTGCCAGTGGCCCAATGGTACCCAATGTTGTATGCAAAAGTGGCTGCAGGAAGAAAGGTATCCCATTCAGTCTCATGTTGGTGACTGAGCTTCCAGAGTATCTGGACCAGGCTCTCATTAGTGTGCTCTACATGCCGTTTATCTGTGGGTGATAAGAAGTGGATAGTGTCCCACAAATTCCCATCAGTTGGTTGAGGCAGGAGATGATATAACTGGTGAAGTTGGTACCATTGTCTGTCAGCAGGATCTGGGGGCAACCATGCTTGTATATGATATTCTCCAGGATGAACATGGCTGTCACCAGTGCAGATTAGTTGGGAATTGTCTTGAATTCTACCCATTTAGTCAGATGGTCAACCGCCACAATGATGAACTTGTTGCAACTGTTGGTAGCTGGCAGGGGGCCCACTACGTCAATGGCTACATTGTGGAAGGAAAACCCAGGGCGTACCAGTCTGTGTTGAAACTTGCAACCTTAGGCTTCTCAATGTTGCATTCATGACAGTTGGCTAGTGTATCCACTACGTCAGTGTGTATTTCATCCCAGAAGCAGTGCTGCTGTAACAGAGCTAACATATTCTGTATGCCACCATGACCAGTAGTCTTGTGAGCGGCCACCACTGAGTCTATGTGTAGGGATGGGCGTATGTAGGGTAGCCAAGAGTCTCCAAAAAGCTTCAGGAGTTGTCCCTTAATGACCTTGGTATCAACAGCTAACTTCTTGAGAGCCCTCTGTATCTCTACTGGCTCCTCTCCCCACAAAGAAGGTACCTCTATAAGCTTGTCATAAGAAATAAAGCCATGGGGGATACTAAGGTAACAGTGGGAAGGCAGGAGAGACAGTCAGCATTCTGGTGGGCTGCCCTTGGCTTGATGAATAATCTTGTAGTCATGAGCCTGAAGTTTAATGGCCCAATGCGCCAGACGTCCTTCAGGGTCCTTGAGGGTCTTCAGCCATTGCAAGGAGGCATAATCTGTTATAACTGTGAAATGTACCCCCGGAGATAGACTCTTAACTGTTGGTAGTAGTATATCACAGCCAGAACTCTTGTTAGATGATAGTTTAGTTCCTCTTGTGAACATTAAGTGTACATGAGCAGTATCCAACAGGGTGTTCAAGTCTGTTGGAGTCCAGTTGGGAGAGAACATCTCCAATTGCCATCAGACTAGCATCTGTAGAACCACAAACAGCTTGGAGAAGTCAGGGTAGGCCATCACAGGAGCTGCAATCAGTTTTCTTTGACGCATTATAGGCAGATTGACACGCTGGGCTCCAGAAGAATTCCTTATCAGCTCAGAGAAGCTGAAAAAGGGGTCACCCAGGGATGCAAAGTTGGGGATGAAGCGGCGGTAGTACCCTATCATCCCCAGAAAGACCTGCATGTTCCGCTTATTGACCAGGGTCTGCATTTGCTCAATGGATTCCACCTTCAGAGGTACAGGGCGGAGACCATCTTGGCTAATAATGAACCTCAGGAACTCAAGGTGCTCCTTGAAGAAGTTGCACTTGCGTGGCTTGAGCTTGAGATTAGCTGCAAATAACCTCTGGAAGACTTCCTCCAAGTGTCATAGGTGATCATTAAAGGTTCAGGAGAATACATTAATGTCATCCAGGTAGACCAAGGCACTGGTGAGTTTGAGATCGCCCATCACTGCATCCATAGCCCGTTGAAAGGTAGTTGGGGCATTGGACAGACCTTGAGGCATCCTTGTGGGTTGAAATAGCCCTTGGTCAGTGATTATTGCACATTTTTCTTGATCAGCAGGGGTTAGGTCAATCTGCCAGTACCTACTAATAAGGTCCATGGCGCTGAAGAACTTGGCGCCACCCAGTTGGTCCAAGGTATTGTCAATACAAGGGAGGGGATATGAATCCTTCTTGGTAACAGCATTCAGTTGACGGTAGTCAATCACCACACGGTTGCTACCATCCTTCTTTTTGACAATCAGGAGAGGAAAAGCCCAAGGGCTTTTACTGGGGACCAGTAAGCCAGATCCCAATAGCTTCTTAAGCTCTTTGTTAGCCATGGCATGATTGGCTTGACTGCGCCGTATAGGTCTGGAGCAGATAGGTGGACTGCCTTGGGTGTCAATATGATGAGCAACATTTGCAGCCTTGCCCAGGTCATAATCATCCTTGGCAAACACATCTTTATACTGGGTAGAGATCCATAGCTTGATACTTCTGCTCTTCAGAGAGGCCAGATAGAGAGTTGCGGCTTATGACTGATAGCACCAGTGGTTGCTCACAGGGTAAACCCAACTCAGAGAAGTCCGCAAAGGGGGGCAGTCTCCTGCAGGTTGTCATGCTCTTCCAGTTGTATATAAGCCAGAAGTTGGTTTGTGGAGACAACCATAGCTTTACAACTCATGTTGGCCAAGAGTATGAGTACCTTCTTCTCACTTGGCATGAGGATGCCTGGTGCAACCCATGTTTCTAGTCTGGAGGCATAAGGAATGCCAAAGATTTCTCCATGAGTGCCAGCTGGTAGAGCCAGCAAGAGGCCTGTATTGTGGATCACCTGGGAGCCAGGTGGGATAGTCACATTACAGGAGGCGTAGACTGGGATACCCTTGGCTTCCCCAATTGAGAGAGGTATCACCTTGAACTTTCTACTACACAGTGTATAAGCAACTGGAAGCTCTCTTTTGGCGTACTCCAGATTGATGTAGTGCAGACGTTGTAAGGGCAGGTCAGACAGGCAATCACCATGATAGAACATAGGTATGAAATGGCCCAATATTCTAAATGTATGGTCTCTATGGTTAGTCAATGTGGAATACTTAACCATGAAGCTAGTGCCAATAAGAATGTCATAGCTGTTGTTCTCCAGGACTATAGCAGGAGCAGTGACCATTAGCTTCCCAAAGCAAATAGGGAGAGAAGAATAGGCTCCTTTTGCTCTAGTGGTCAGTGGCCCAGCAGTACCAAACTCTTCATGCTAGGCCAAGTCTGGTGACAGCTTAAGCTTCTTAACCAGCCAAGAAGATATAATGTTTCCAGGGGCACCAGTATCCAGTATGGCCCAGACATGAGTCTTGTTCACTACCAGGTTGATAAAGGTGCAATCCTGGTGGTCCTCTCTGATCTCCGCACTCTTTGAGACCTGGTGTACGCTTAGTCCTTTGAAATTCTCCAGGAAGGTAGCCATGGCAGCTCCCACAGCTGGGCTTACTTTCTTGAGGGATTCTAGCAGTGCTGAGACGTTTACTGTGCGGAAAAACTTGGCCAGTTGTTCAGCACTGTCCTGCTCATGAGTGACTTCAACGCCTAGTTAAGCCAGTTGTTCAGCATAGGGTAAGTATACTGTTCTCCAAGCTATTTGGGGGATAACAACCTCAGGGCAAAGTGTAGTCCAATGAGTTTGTGTGTTACCAGTGAGGACTCAATGGGGGAGGTCCTCTTGAACTCTGTCAGACTCCATATCCTCATGTATTGGTTGGGAGTTGAAGTCAATCAGAGAGGGTTCATCCTTAGGGTTGGTCCCAGAGAATGGCAAGGCAGCAGGCCTATGATCTGGGTTGTCAGGGGGCAGTGGTATGGGGGGAGATGAGGGTATCAAAATTACAAAGGCAGCCAAGGATTTCTCCTTGTACTGACTGCTTAGTAGTTTTTTGACTGGTCCTCATTATCCTCCTCAATATCAGTGTCCTTGGCTAGTCCTCCTCAGTGTTCTTCATGCCTACATGATGGATCTTTTGGCGTGGATTCCTAAATTCCCAAGAGAAGTGGCCAGCCATACCACATTTGAAGCAAGTATGGGGGCCATTGTTGACTGGAGCAGGCCCAACCTTGTTGGAAGGCTTGGGCATCTCAACCAGCCATGTGGGGTCTATGCTCAGATTGCTGGCAAGGGCGGCCTTTGGGAAGAGGGACTTCAAACTCCTCGTTGTAGGTGCTTAGGAGGCAGATCAGATCTGGTACAGTGCAAGGGTTGTAAATGCCTGACTTAAGGGCCAGAGATAGTTCCTGGTTGACACGTACAGCATTAAGGAGTGCTGACTGCACATCAATAAAATGCACCACATTCATAGACAACAGAGTTTGAGCTTCAAGATAGAACCTATAATTGAAGTCTTCTAGGGTTTCCCCCACCTTTAACTTGGTGTCAGCAAAGTCCATCTTACAACCAAGGAGTGCTTCTTGGCTACCAAATTATTCTGTCAAGGCTCTGGAGATGTTGGCAAAAGTCAGCCATTCTCAGGGAGATGTGGCAAGATAATGGTTTAAGTCTCAGCATCATGACAGTTGATGATTGTGGAGTCCCTCATGGCATTATCTGTGCCATACATGGAGTTTTGGTACAAACGTAAGAACATGGCCACATTGCTCTTGCGGTCAAACTTAGGTAGATTGACGGGCTTGAAGTTGTTGGAGCCATGTTAGAGGGAAGCAGGTGTGATCCTCACTGGAGAGCAGGTGAGATGGGAACAGCTGAGAGTGGAGGCAGCAAACCTAGCCTCAGAGGCGCAGCAGCAATTTTCCTCTTGCTGGGCTTTGCGTTCACCTTCTCTGTTTTGAGCAGCTCCAGAAGCTTCAGGGGTGGCCAGGATATCATCCTCAGACTCCAGTACTGGCTCTAATACTTGTACAGCGTTAGAAGCCAACTGAGTGTGGTCTTCATTGCTTTTTTAACTATGATAGAACTCAAGACTAGAGGAATTCAGTGGACTGTGGTGACTCTTGCAGTTGATGGACATAGCCTGTAAGTTGTTGGCTATAATCTTACTGTCCATCCTATCTAATTGGCTCTGGAAGGCGTCCAGGAGAAGTTGTTGCTTGTACAGCTCATCTTGATAGACCTTGTTCTCCTGACAGGTGATATCCAATTCATCTTCCAGAGAGGTGATGTGCTTTTTGTGGGTGGCAAGCTCAGCTTGGAGCAAGGCTATTACTTCCTTGTCCTTCTGACTTGTGGTCTGGCTGTTGGCTCTGTTGTGCAATTGGCAGGGTTTGAGACTATCCTGAAGTCCTGACACAGTGTGGTAGCCATCAAACAGGAAGGCAAGATTGGCACTCTGCTTGACCAATTCCGTCTGCATCTTCTTGTAGTGATCAAAGAGCTCAAGGATGTCTAGACCAAGAAGGGCGCTGGAAGGTGAGTTGTTGTTGGCAGCAGAAATGGGGGTTAACAAGGGGATGGTGGCAAGACGGCGGGCTAAGACTTCCACCTCATGAGTCAGGCTTCAAACCATGGGGCCAGTCTCCAGCACGTGGTTTGTGACTACACTAATCCAATTAGTGTCTACACCCTAATGGGTGAGGGTCTGTACCACATGCACTGGAACTAGCTTAGCTATACCTGCTTTGATGGCATCAACCCAGTGGAGCATGGTATTCTGGGTGTTGGTGAATTTGGCAAGATACTGATTGACAGTGGTGAAAGTATTCCCAAGCTCAGAGTACAGAGCCTGGAGGAACGTCTGTTGGTTAGATACCAGTATTCCCTGGTCATACACTAGGCTTTGGATGCGGCCCAGGTGCATTTGGTTGTGGCATATAGCAGAATGGGCAAATTAGTGTAGTTAGTCCTTGATATGTTCAATAGTACAGAGGTCACGGCAGAGCTGGTCAGGGTTGAACTGGGAGAGATTCTTAAAGCAACCCAAGGCGTTTTCAGCAGAAGGCTGCTGGATGGCCAGGTGTTCAGAGCAAGAACCATTGCCAGCAGCACCAGCATCCATGGTGTGTATGGCATTACAGATGTTGTCCTTGGAAGGTGAAGAGTTGGCGTCCATCTCTAAGGGGGCAGGGGCTTGTAGGAGCAGTGGTTGACCAAAAACAATAGCTTGGGGTGTTGATGTTTTGGCATGATCTGTCTTAAGTTGGGCAGGCCATAGGGAGCGCCTGTTCTTTCCCCAGAATGGGCATTAGCAGCAGTAAAGGCTGGTGCCTGGTGGTAAGGAGAAGCAGTGGCAGTAGACTGGTCCAGGGGCATTCCTCCCTCCTCATTGAAAGGACCGCAGGGGTGGGGGCTGTTGGTGTTGTAAGACATGAGCGCCAATGTCATAAAAGTTGCAGCAAAGGGTTGCTAGTTTCTACAAACAGTTAGTCAGTGACCTAATTCTTAATACTATACCTGTTGATGGTATAGTGGCAGCCTATGAAGGACAGAAGAATAATAAGGTGTATAGACAAAACTGGTATTTATTTAGATAGTATCACACTTATATAGTGTGAGGCAGGGAAATTGCCACCAGAGGTAGGGAGGCACAGACAGAAGAACTTTCCAAATGGAGGAGAGTGGGTCAACACAGCTAAAAGTCCTGCGCAAGAGAACAGCTGCTTTCTTGCGGCTTTCCTTAAGGAGGTAGATATAAATAACTTTTTTGCTCTATTTATAATCCTGGAAGTGAAGCCTGTGCCTTGCGCGCGTTCAAAAGGTGAATCATACATCTGTTTTAGGGGCATTTTAAACGTCTTTATCACTAGTAGAATCAGGATGCAATAGCGCGACCACATGATTATTCCATCACTTAATCCCTAGATGGACAACTTTTTTGTCTAATCCATTCAGGATCTGCGACAACTTCCTTAAATGAGTTGACATCAATTTCTATCCATTCCATATTACCCTACCTGCCCCTGGCTGATTTTAGTACAAGTTCAGCTTGGAATGACCTCATCAACCACACTGTCTACCTAGTGAATGATCAGCATGCCCAGTCTACTATTTAAGCAGAATTGTTTCTTCTAATAAAAACAAGTTTATCCACATTTGTGTTGGCATTTATATTATTAAAGCTCATCTTTCCTTTTTATTGAAAGGAACCCCTATTTTTTCTTTCCAGGAAACTAAGGTACATTTCCTAAATTTTCCCTGAAGACCAACCCAAGGCTAGTTTTGACCCTCAAACCTTTTATAAAGGGTTTACCCTCTGTGTCATCTTAGATTCTTCTCCAAGAGCCAAAAACAATGAAATTTGTGCTGTGAAATCTTGGGATTTACAGTTATCATGGGATCCTTAATTCCTGGGATTATTATGAAGTAGCAGCAGAAATCTATTAGCTATGTATAATACAATACAAAATTTCTCAGGTTATTGGGTCAACCAGGGATAGCTGATGTCCTAGCAGTAGCTTGACCTTTTTTGGGGCAATAATCCAAGCTATTGTCAATTGGCAGTGGAATGGTGTTGACTAATAATATTATAATATACCAAGACATGAATTGGCCATGTCCAAATGTATCTATTTTTATCTAGCCAATCAGTGGTTGACCCAAACCTGGATCAGGGTTGGATAACTGAAGCTATTGCTAGGGTTTCAAATTATTCTAATATACCAATATAATCAAACTTGATTCTATTATGGCCTATGGGCAGGATGCTGTCAAGATGTTGGTAATCTAATGGGCAGAGAGGACAATGGACCAGTTGACCCATGGTACTCAGAATCTCTGACAACAGCAAGTACTGTTACTTAAAAAAGTTTTAAATTCCCTAAGACATCTAGCCAAGAAATTGTATTATCATTTTAATTAACAGTCAAGTAAAATGGAGTTGTTTACACCACAGCTGCTACTTCATTTATAAGGTCCAAGGGCTTGGAAGAAGCCACAAGGAAAATATTATTTATTGTGCCCGGTTGAGACTATTTAAGACCAGAATGCTTTTGCTGATGATGTTCTGCTTGGCTGAATAAGAAAGTGTGAATATGTAGAGCTCAAGCAAAAGACAGCTTAACATATAATTTACTAGATATTATGTAACATTTTTAGCATTTTGGAGAAGGGGGTGGGATATAATTTATCTGACTGTGAAAAGGTTCATAATCCAAGTTGACCCAATAAAAATGGCACTGGTCAGACTTTGAACCATCAGAATGTAATATTCTCCATGTTGAAAATCCCTAAAGAATACTTTTAATGTTTTTTTATTTTTATTCTTTCTCCTTAAACAACTGCTCTTGATTTTAACGTTTAATTAGAATTGTAAAAAAATAAAGCCAAGACACTTTTTGGGATGTTTGGCATGGGGGATGCCAAATTCTGAAAGTTTAAATTCTGACGGCTGCCCTATTAATAAGGCCACCATACAATATCATTTATATCATCAGTGGCTCTAATGGCAAAAAGTTATTGGTACTCAAGCTATCTATTGGGATTAAGCGCTCTTTTTTAGGTTAAAAACTTTCCAACTTTTAATAAAAATACTATTTCCCATTTTTTTCATTTTTATCACTAACTATACCTGTAGCACACTTAAATCTCTATTCTGGATTTTTGTTTTATATCATTATCTATTGATACACATAAGATAAATGGGATCATTTATTAGAAATTAATCTAGCTAAAAAGCTTTTTACTGAGAAAAACATTAGTTGTGCTTTCTGTACTGCTGATGTAGAGCTGCATTGGATTTTGGACAGGTGGCTCCTTTTATAAAAAGAAGCCACATGTCCAAAATTGGAAAAGTTTCAAGAGAATCTTCTCAAAGAAGATTCTCTTGGAATTATTTCCTTCCACATCCACTGGTTGTAAATCCAAATCAGATTTTACATCTAGTGGATGTTAGGAAGTGTGGAGCCCTGGTCAAAAAGGCCAATTGTTTATTCATTTTTTGAAACAATCAATCCCTAAGTTAACCCATTTACCCAGTAGATTTGAAACAATCAATTCCCAGTTTTAATCCATCTATCCAGTAGATTTGAAGCAATTAATTCCCAGTTTTACACATTTGACTTATTTTATCAAGTATATATCACCAGCACTTAACTAATAAATAACAAAGCTCACTCTTGAATTGAACCTTACTCCCAGTAAACTTTGATCAGGAATGGACTGTAAATACTGCAAAGCAGCAATTGATGATAGCCAGTTTATTACTTGTAAAATTTGTCATAGTGCTGTTCACCTGCTCTGTACAGACTCTGACGCTTCTGATCATGTGGTCAATTCTTCCTTTATTTGCAAAGTTTATAAAGTTAATACAAGCTGTGAAACTCTAGCTGAAGATTCTCTTGATGCCTTGGAGCCAGAAGGTCTTATCAAGTTGTCTACTACTCAGAGTGTTTCAGGTAAATATTTTTTAAATTCAAGCTAATTATTTTAGTGTACAAAACTCCCAAGGATTTTTTTCATATTGGTGAAAAGCTTTTAAGAGGGAAAAACTTTACCCAAAAAGCAGTTTGCAAGTTATGATTTCCAGTAAACCCTACAGTTAATCCAGAATATGGGTAATAATTTATAAATATCTTAATTTACTAACTTAATAGAATTTGTAGAATTTCCAAAGGGTGTACAAATTTTTAATGGCTCATCTTAAGAAAAAAACACCCTGAAGAACATGAATTAATTGAACCCCCCTTAAGCAGAAAGAGAAAGCTGAATGGGGATTCATCTGTTGTAGGCTTGTCAAGAATTAAGTCCCAAGACCTTATTTGGCAGGTTATGATCTGGATTATCTTAGCAGTCATGCATTTTAGTGTTGTTGAGGATCCAATCTTGCAAAACATTTTTGAATAATACACTTTATTGCTGGAAGGAAAGCAATTCAAAAAAGCATTTCCAAAGCGTGACTATTTTCAGGAGCTTTTAACAACAATAAATCAAACTTATGATCAAGAAAAAATGAGTCTTTTGAATGAGGTTGATACAAAACTGGCAATAACAACTGATGTTTGGTCATCTGCAAATGCTGAGTCTTATATTGGATTCACTGCACATTAGGTTACTTCTGGGTTTGAACTGAAAAGAATTTTGCTTGCCTTTATCCCATTTCCAGAAAAGCATACTGGTGAAAACATTCTGGAAAAATATACCACTGTTGTTGAAAAATATGGCATTTCTGAAAAGGTGAATTTATCTTTATATTTTAATGCATAGTTATTAACTTTACTATGGCTTTAGATTTCAACAATTACTTTGAATAATGCATCCTCAAATACAAAGTTTATTGAGCTTCTGTCAGCAAGTAGATCCTCTTCAAATTTCTTTGATACAAAAGAAAACTTTCACATAAGATGTATTGATAATGTATTACATCTAGCTGCACAGACTCTTATTCTTGGAATTGATGGCATTGAAGTAAAAAAAGAGCCTCATATTCAAGTATTTCTTCCTGGTTTGATCTTTGGGACACAAGAAGCTCTTGATGAGCTAATGGAAACATTTGAAGACACTCCTACATGATCTCAAAATGATGGGGCAAAAAAACTCAACCTGACTTTTAATCTTAGAAAATTACTTTTTAAGATAAAAAGAACAGAGCAGCTGTTACAAAACACTGCACATTTATCAAGAGTTTAACTCAATTGATAAGTCCAATCATGTACTTGATGTGAGAGCAAGATATAATTCCACCTATGCCATGTTAAAATGGGCATTAAAAAATAAAGAGGTATGCATCATAAATAACTTTTTAATAATATATAGGCAATTAAAGGAGTTGTCACTTATGAAGAAATGTCATCTTTAAGATGGAAATTTTTGGAAGGCTCACTTTCTGACTGGAAATATTCAATTCTACCACATATCTTGTCTGCCCATCTAACTCTTGCTCACTCTCATATGCCCTGGTGTTGATTATTAATCTTAAAAAAATCTAAGTGATGAACTTAAAGTTTTATCATCCGATGATTTGCTTTTCTGGCCTCTGGAACAGACCAAGAAAAAAATTGAAAAGTAATTTGAATACTTTACATCAGATATTTATCTGGTGGCAATAAGTAAAATTAACTTTAATTAAGCTGACTTTTAGTGCTGGATCCAGCATACAAGCCTTTTTTCTTTAAGAAAACAGCATCTGAGCTGTACTCAAAAGCAGAAAAGGCCATTGTTGAGCAACTTGTGTTATTGCTGGTATGTTCAAAGCTACAGATAGATGTTAGCCTTGCCAATGTACTCTACTAATCCTATGCAAGAGCACTACAGACTACAATAGAATAGAACTCTGAAGATAATTACGTTTATTGATACTGGAGTACAATCTAGCCAGCAGCTGCAATCTATCCAGGTGTAACTAAGAACTTGTTTTTATCCTTTTAGGTGTCTGTATCAATATATACTGTAACAATCCTAATTCTTGTCCTTTCAGACAGTTCCCAGTGGCTACCTTTGCAATAGGTCTATCTTTGCTGGCTGCCCCCATCCTGATTGTCTGTCCTTGGCATGTGATATACTATTGGCCATAGCAGACGTCCATGGCACTTCAGCTACAGCCTACGCTCTTCTTGAGCTAGCCTACTGTCATTTATTGATTGGCTGTATCTTACACGCCTATTATTGCGCTGGGAAACTACGCCATATTTAGTTGATGCTTAGAAATTGTCCCTGTTAAGCCCTCCTACGTTGGAAGGTAGAATTCTGGTATTCCATTTGTAGGGCTTAATCAGTGATCCTTTTCTGGCCAGCAAACCTTCTGCTTATTAATGCAACAAGTCAAATTAGAGATTATACGCCGTATAATAGCAAACTCAATCCAATAGTGACTCGTGGATTATCCGCTGTGTAATACTGACTCAAACTAATAAGGAACCCAATTTTATGCCGTGTAATGCTGATCCAAACTTGGTATTTCTTAGCCTTTTGTATATCTCTTGTTTGATATGATCAAACATGCCCATCAGGCTGTGTGCTGAGTTGATTCAACGTCTAATAGGGTGAAATGAGTGATATACAATTGATGATCTATAAGTTACATGGCGTGTAATCAATGATAACCACTATATTGACTAACGTTTATACGGCGTATAATAGCTATACTAATTATAGTAAAGCAAGCAATATACGGCGTACAATCACTACACATTGGGGTGATGATCAAAGATAATATGGCGTATAATTGTTACATCTACTCTAATAAAGTAACAATTATACGGCGTATAAATGCAATAACCACTATAATATATTGTTGATTATACGGTGTATAAATGCTTTACTTAATATAATATTGATCTAGTGATAATACAGTGTGTAACTGATAAGATCTGCGTGCAATGATTAGCCTGATTATTTGTTGTCAATAAGTCTAATCTCACAGCCATCAAGACTATTTATCAAGAGTTTAAAGATAAATCAGCTGATAGCTACAATGATGAGCCTATTTTAAGCATTAGCAATATGCAAAGAGCTCAATATGTCTTTGAGTTCAATAATGAGCACAATGAAAAGGATGAAGGGGAGCTGGAATTTTACCTAACTGCTAAGCCCAGAGCAACTCCCATTCTCCAATTCTGGATGGTAATTTGCTAAGATTTAAATAACTAATTATTATATTTTAGATGTATAGCCAGCAGTACCCTACGCTAGGAAAACTAGCCAGGATTATACTGGCTTGCCAGGCTATAAGTGCAGCCTCAGAGCAGGAGTTAAATGGAGCTGTTGATTTCTGGGTCTTAGAAGATCCCATATGCTCCCAAGTACTCTTGCCCAACTTAAAGAGGCACAAGCAATTTTAAAAAATGAGTTCAAAATAAACCTTATCTAATTACAGGATCTATTATATTAAATATTGTTTTATTATTTTAATTATTATATTATGTTTTGTAATAATTATTCAGAATACAGAGATGCTCTTTGGCTTTAAAATGAGCTATTGAATGTTAAAATTGGTTTAGTGTTTACTGAGATACTTTGGTTTTTAGTTTTAATGCTAATGAAAAGTTAGTATGTACTTCAAAGGCTTACCATTTATCCTGCTAAGCCCAAAGGGCTGGCGCACACTCAACTGGCATCTGGTGGAGAATCCACCAGATGCCAGCCAGGTGGCACTGGATTCTGGAGAAAGAATTTCTTCTTCCTCTGGATTCCGTTTTTGTTGTTTCAGATTCCCCCATATTATGTGAATCCAAAAACAAAAAACGGGGAAGAGCAAACAGGGTGATTACGGCAAATGCCGTAATTGTCCTGTTTCTCTTCTGACACAGCCCTATGCTGATGGTCAACCCTCATTCCTGGAGCTTAAAAGTGAGCTAAGATCTTTTGTAGGACTGTGTCGTCCCACCCCCAGACAAAGATCTTCTTTTTTCCGGCATTCTGGAAGATTGGATTTAAAATCATCTTTAAATAAGAATATATTACCTTCCACATTTTCAGAAACTTTGGACAGAATCCAGGTTTTGTCTGGGGGTGGGACAACACAGCCCTAATCTTTTGGTAGGAAAATGTAATGATTTCAATTCTTTATTTTGAGCTTTTTTGAACTAGCAACAGTCTTGATTGCAAAGAGTTCACAAAGATTGTCATTGTGGGGATTTTGGTAAACTGGTACCTGAAGCTGCATAAGGAATATTATTGACTTTATATCATGACATTGCAATCATTGATTGGCGGATGGGGTATAAAAGGGGTCAAGCAGCGGTGGGTTTGATGTATCAATTTCTTGACTTCAACTTTGGGGTTGAGATGCAGTGGCTAATCACCTAGTTACTTTATAAATGATTTATTTCAATTTACTTTTTTTCTAAGTTGAATTAAAGAATGAACATAAATTAGCATATGCCCAATAAAAACTCATGCCAGGGATAAATATAATAAAAGCTATTGTTTGAATTTATTAATGTAAACATGTGGCAATAAAGATTATGTTTTTATTTACAGGATATATAAAGCTAATCTGTAGCTTTAAAATAATTTATTGGAAATAAGGGGTTGTTAGAGGTGCAATACGCCATCTAGATACGCCATCTAGATACGCCATCTAGATACGCCATCTAGAATACGCCATCTAGAAAAAAATTTGCAATAGGGTCAGAATTTACATTGGCAAAATTAAAAAAAATTCAAATTTTTTTATTAAATAGTTATTTTTTACATATTGGTTTCTAATACACCATCTAGAAAAACGGCATCTAGAAAACACTATCATAAATTGAAATAAAAAGAGTGTTATCCAAATAAGATTTCTGGAATATAAAAGCACTTAATAAATACCCTAAAATACGCCATCTAGAAATACAGCATCTAGAAAGACAGCATCTGGAATCAAATAATAAATTATACTTTTATGTGATAAATCCAAGCCTTTTCCTTATTAACTGGGAATAAAGTATGATATTAATTTATGATCACATATAATATATCAACTCAAATTAACTCACCTTTGATAGTACTATCTCCCTGTAACACAGCCATTAAAAACCACTTTTGATATACTAATTTTATTCCTTATCATAAAAATATCTGTAATATTTGCTTTTCAGTTTTAAAATGTTTTATTAATGATTTTATATATGCAAGGGTAGTGTCTTCATTAACTGGAACTGTAATAATCAGGTTAAGGACAGTGTAACTAAGACTTCCTCATCACTTGAAGGTTGATAGAATCAATTTTCTTGCCTGGTTAAGATAAAAAAAGCCCAGATTCATTGTGATTATCAAAAAGCTGAAGATCTGGTATATCCATGGGGACCAGCTTTACCCTCAGGCCATCAAAAGCAAAGCTGTTTTATCCAAGCATGCAGATCAGCAGGTCAAGTTTGCAAGTGTTACCAAGGAGTTTTTGATCTATTACACCAGAGAAGGCCGCCTTACCCATCTTAAAGGCATTGCAAAGACTTTTGGGACTGAAGCCTGATCAAGTTACTCTTCCATTAAATAATTTACTTCCAAACCTTTAATTTTTAGTACATTGATACAAATATAAGAGCAAATTTCAATATGGAAATATCACAGTTTTGGGGTGTGTTGACTTTGGAGATTTGCACACTAAAGTTGGTACTAGATGATCCCACATTATTATTGCAGATTTGAAATCTTTGGATTATTTTGAGTCTAGCCATATGTTTTTCTTACTATTCTGAATTTCTGGGGGTTTTTATTAAGTTTTAAGTTATTTGACACAGTTCTGCCAGAAATTTGACATAGAGTTTCTAGATGGCATTTTCTAGATGGCGTCTTTATAGATGGCGTTTTCTAGATGGCTTCTTTCTAGATGGCATTTTCTAGATGGCATCTTTCTAGATAGCATTTTCTAGATGGTATCTTTCTAGATGGCATCTTTCTAGATGGCATCTTTCTAGATGGCGTTTTAGGACACATTTTCTAGATGGTGTCTTTCTAGATGGTGTTTTCTAGATAACGTTTTCTAGATAGTGTATCCCACCAAATTAATCTAGCTAATTTTTCCATCCAAGTTTATCATAAGCGCACATTTCAGTTATCCAATTATAATAAGTATACCAAATGCATTTCAATCTTGATTGTCTGCTTAAATTTTTTATTTGCTTCCGATTTGAATGTGACATCCTGGAGTCAAATAATATATATAAGACTCATTGCCTTGGCTTCAAGCTTTAAACCGCTACTTAAAAAGAAAGCAGTTTTGATGTGAATTTATTAAAGCCTATGACCTCATTTTATATAAATTTATCCCACTCCACTAGGTTCAACACACATGTTTCCCAATGATATGTTACTTTTAGCTCTTGGCGTGGCAACTGATCTTTAAAAGTGAAACAACACGGAAATCAAGTCAAACGGAAACTATCCCTCGAATGCACTAAAGCTGACATCACTGATAGATAGATTCACCTTTTGAGAAACTAAACCTCCCGATTTCCTCGAGCCTATCGAAGGCTTAAAATTATCTCAATTGGCTGTATCCGAGTTATGGTGCGTTTTTGGATGACACCCCAGCAGGGGGACGATATCGGCCATTTTTACTTGAATGGATGTCTGAAACCTATTCTATCGCTCCAAGTGCCAAGCTAATCCCATGACAGGGATTTATTTTAAGGCTGAAGTGAATGGAGACTTATTCCTGAGTTTCACCAATTGCGGATGAGCTTTAAGGGGTGAAAAGCTTTTGGGGCTGTTTCGATTCCCATCCGAAACCCTTCACAGCTGAGTTCCTTTGGTATTCAGCCTTCACTTTGAAAAACCGGAGCGATACCGAGTGGAAATGAAACCGGTATTCCCTAAACTGAACCATGTCTAATCTAACGGTTCTGGGTAATTCGCTGGTGGTTACCGAGCCTCAAACAAGGCCCCTTTAAACTTTACCAAGTTTACGCCGAGCTACTTGATTAAATCCGCCGTCCATCATGGAGCCTCCTGATTTATATATTACCCGAAAATAGATTTATTACTGACAATTTATTAGTACACACCTAAGGATCCTTTTATTACAACTCCTTTAGGTTCTGTACTACATCAAGCATATTCCCCTTTGAGAACAATAAATCCCTCCTTAAATATCCAAATATATATTTTTAAACAAAGGATACTCAGCACAAGCTTGGATCATCGATATGCTGCTACATACTCCGTGCTATAGGCAGGTTCGCTTGGCCCTAGACAAGCTCCAAACGAATCATGCTACTTTAATTCTAGGCTTGAGGATTTTATATACGCTTAAAGCTCCTACTTTCAAAGGAAAAATCAATAAAGTTTTAAGAAAATTAAACTTTAACATCTTGTTACTGCTTGTAATTATCTCATGTCTCAATGAACCATTTCCTCAAGCCACTATTCTGATGCAAGGAAGTCATTATATTGTTTAAAAATTATAACTTCATGACGTTGCAAATAACTTCTAAAACTCTTCTCGGCGTAGAGGGGGACCGAAAATTAAGCCGAAAAGCTTACGATCAGAAATACAAAGCTGGGGGCAATTTGGATTAAAGCATGGCTTGGCATTGAGCTCTTTAATAATTAGCCTACAAAGTCCCCTACAAATACTTTTACTTTGAAGGTGCAGACATCTCTTTTTGGAATCCTTTTTAAGAGATTGGGTTAAATTCGCAGCGTAAACACATTCATTTTGCGGGTTTAGAGTGACACGCAAACACTTGGCAGCTTTGCGTGATGTGTTTGACTGGGACTTAGAATAAATATATAACAAGAGCACATGCTCTTTAATAAAGCTAATTATACTGAATTTTATCTTGAAGGATTTCCAATAGATATAAATGTGCGTATACAAATTTAGGCAAAGCTGACGCTCGCTTCGCGCTTCCATTGAGGCTATGGGAACGGAGGGTGACAATCCAGATGTCGCTCCGTAGCGATGACTCTATAATATCTAAGATACCTAAATTAACAGGGGCCTTGGAGTTTATCAAGCCCCATAGCCATCCCTTTCCGAATCCGTCTACGTACAAACTCCATAAGCGAACCAATTAGCAGCAGGAAACTTAATGTTTATAAAAGTAGGCTAAAACGTCCATGTGGGGTAACCCCCGAATACTTAAACATTGCTTAGATCGATGCTGCAGGTGATTCACCCGCAGGAACTTGGTCAGGGACTTGGAATCATTCCAGCATCCTAAACCCAATTTACCACTGCTCGCTGTAGATGCAATCCCTGATGGACAATCTCCTCGTGGAGAATTAAATAGATGCAACGGTAAACACTACAATTTATTAACTTGTTTAATGATGTTATTAAATCAAACGTGTTCCCTTGACTCTTCAATATATTCCTAGCCTCATTTTATTCTCTACACAAGCTACTTTTTTTAATAATAAAAAATCTTTCAACCAAGTGGTTAGTAAACCTCATGTTTAAGCTCACTACTTTTTGCTTAGAGTATCCTACATATTTAAACCGCAATCATTCGAAATCTGGGGCCTAATTATCGACACATATGTCTATATCTAAAAAGCCAGATCAAGCATTGGCATTTTGTAACTGTTAGATACATTTTTAAAAGCATTGCTATACATAAATTAATAAGATGAAGAACCATATATCATTAGAAAAAACCAAGTTAGTCTAAAAATCACAAAAACCACCTGTCATTGGGCTTAGTGCTTCACGATATCTTCAAACCCGCATCTTTCAAGCAACCCCCTGATTTCACCTGCAACTTCCATCTTAATCTTTCTACAATTACTTTGCTAAAAGAAAAGGCTAGTATAATATTAAATATTATAACTATCTTTAGGGTTTATAAAGCATCATATATCAAACAGTTTTATCTAACCTACGCGAAAATATCCCGATAACCAACTTTCTGCACAAAAATTATTTCCCTGTACAAAGCTGAACTTCGAGTGCTCAAAACTGTATATAATAAAAGAAGCTTTGATTTTTCTAACAGAGGTAGAAATAAGCATTTTTTAAACATTTCCAATCCATGAAATCAATTTATGTCTCCAAAAAAAATTCCAACCCAGCTTGGAGGATTTTTTGTGATTCTATCCAATTCCGGTTGAAAATTAGGCCAAGCGCTTAGCTCCCAAAGACCTCGTTGTGGCCGTACAACAGTCACTCATGGCGATGACTCGATAAATTCTTTGGACCGTTAAAAGTCCACGGGATAGATTTTGTGATCAAACATGCAGGTTTAATTTTTTTCTAAATATGGGTACTAAGTACACATCAGTATCTATAGTCAAGGTTAAAAATCCCCAAAATTAATCAGGCTAAACTAATTAGGGGATTTAGCTAAAGCTGACCGAATCAGGCTTGGAGACTAGGCGTCTCACAATCGATCATGTGGCTGGGAAGCTTAATCGAAGCCCAGGAATGGAATTGGCAGGAAGATGGTTCTAGGGATTGGAAGGCCTTGAAAGTTTCAATATATGGATGAAAGCTAAAGGTATTGTGCCCTAAAATATAGCAAAAAGGGGTTTCACCATCGGGTTTTAATAACCAGACTTGGGAAAATTGAGATAATGTTACCTTTAGATGTGATCAGAAGGTCCCTGATAGGAATCCGGGAAAGCTTAGATAAATCGAGCTAACATCAGGCTATTATAGAAGAGAAAAGTAGGGAGTACTATGAGCTATAAAAAGAATTTCCCGGTAATGAATGAAGGCACTTAAGGGCAAAGGTTAACAATGTTCTTGTGGGACCAAACGTAAATACTTCCCGTTCAAATAGGATCATTTTGGATTGATAGGTTTATTAGCAGTGGTTAGAGGGATATACAGGTAGGATTTCACAACAGGAGGATTTTTCAGCCAAAATTTCCCCCAAATGGTATATAAATAAAAATTATAACAAATAAGATGACCTATTAAACAATTGTTGCTTCCCCCATTTCTTTCCAAGTTTCCTTATACCAGGGTTATTTTTTCAAGAAGGACAAGTTTGGAATTCCATAGGTATACAGCAGTTTTCAAACCTGTTGAGATAAACGTATATTAGTCATTTTAGAATACATGAACTCAGTCTAAAAACAAAATCAAATTGGATCCAAATCTATTGTAATTTAATAAAAATTCCTTGATTTTCGATTCCGTTTTTAGACTGAGTTCATGCGTTCTAAACTGACTAATATATGTTTATCTCAACAGGTTTAAAAACTACTGTATGATATTGCTCTACAGGAGAAGATTCCCAGGAGTAGATTGGGGAAACTTAGAGTGATCAGGAAGTGGTGAACTTATTTCTAAGAAAATCATCAGCAGAGGTTAAACCTTCTGTTGAGAAACAGTAACTTGGCTACTTCTCAAAGCAGGGAACTCACACCTTTGGAAATAAAGTCTTTGCTTGGGAATTTTATAACCTTCTGCTTTGGTTTGATGATATCTCCAGTCTTATAAAGCATACTGGTAACAGGGGTATGGATGGATTAAAGCCAAGGATAGCTAAAAGTATAGAGGTGCCCGTAAAATAAAGGATGAAAATAAGGAGCTGAGTCTGAAATCTGTGAAAATGGAGTCATAACTTGACAAAGTTTTTCATCATTAATATCCAAGAAGCAAGAGTCTTCTGGAAAACCATGAAATCAAGTGGAGCTTAGCGTACTGGACTTAAAACATCTTCCAAATCACTTTTGAAACTCTAGATGTTTGACATTCTCTGCCAGTAAATCAAAGCTGATCCTCCAGCCAAGGTTAACCTGGGGTTCCCTGAATAAACAGGGGGATTTCAATCCTTGAACAACATCAATTTATGGTTGGGAGGAATTAATGGCAGTAAATACTCTAACTGAAAAGGATTCAAATCAAATAGTTGCTGACTCAAGGATTATCTGCCAGTAAATAGAACATATATTGCTGCTGGAAAAAATCAGTGATTTCCTGATGATAAATTCTAAGCTCTATTTTCTAAGACATGTGTCATGGGTGATACACTGATTAATACTGCGTAAATTAGGTAGCTTCATTTATACAAAAAATCATAAAAATAAAAGAGGGTAAAAGCCCCCACAGATATTTTAATCTCCTAGCAATAATTAGGCGGCCTAGCAACACATCTATTTGGTGTAACCATGAGGCCAGATGAATAAGAGAAGGTATTATCTTGCTTTATAATAAATTTACACTCCTTTTTGCAGCCAACCAAGTCTTTACAGGTTGGCTGAGTGGGATCACAGCAAGGGCCAGAAATCTTGGTTAGACAGAGGACAAACATCTACATCCAGGGTGGTATTTATAACACTACTCAAGGGCATCACAGTTCTTTAATTTACATCCCTTCTTAATATTTTTGTAAACAAACTGGGCCATACAGCTTTCCAAAAAAGATAACCACATCTCAAACATATCATCTCATCCAAGTATATTTAACCAAAGGACAGGTATAGCTTTTTACATTGAGCACATGATAGCTATACAGGTTTAGCCATGGACAATATATGATATATTACCAGCTTCACCCTGCTGATGTAAAGGATCCAGTAAATCCAGGCTTGATCTTACATTTCTTTTAATTGCTTGACTCTTCTCAAAATATTGATTTAGCTTATGAAATTTACCATCTTTAGATCCTAGCTAGTCAATCTAGGTGCTCAACTTCTTATTATCATCCTTCTACTTTACAATCATCTCCACACTAGTTACAGGCACATTTGGAGCAGTTTGAAAGGTGGTGGATTATATTGGCCAGATAAAGTTTGGGTGCATAAGAGGGTCAAATGATTGTTATGATTTTTACTGTCCAGCTACAATGGCTGGTGTTTTACCCAACTAAGAGGTAATTTTTTGATCCTTAAGCCTTAGAGTAATAAAATAGAGAAGCTTATTAGAACTATGCAAGTTTAAAGCCTTTAATGGGATTACTATGCTGCAAAGAATTGTAATGCCAAGGCCAACTGGGCTATAATACAATTGGGTGTACCACCACAAGGGTTAGAGTTTCTTTGCTCATATCTTATGATTAGCTTTATTAAGGGCATTTACGGCTACTATTAAGGCATAGGGCACCTAGAATCATCACTGGAACTTCTTTCTAGAGAAGCAGCTGCTAAACCAAAGAACTTGGGGTGTTTAGAAAGCAAATTTGGGTACTTTGCACTTAAAACATTAGGCTAATCACTTGGGTGATTAATGGTAAATAGCACAAACATTTATGGCCTCTGGAAGATTTAGCTGGGAGGAAAAAATTATGACCTAGATACTATCAATAGATAAATGAATTTCCTAGGCTATTATTGAATATTAAAAGTAACCTAGGGGAACTTTGAAGATAAGCTGAAACATTTATGTCAAGTGCTTGGCTACAAGAGCAAAATGTAAAGCAATTCAGCATGCCATCTCTCATCAATTTTGCTCCAAGGGCAAAGTTCAAGAAAAACATTGAAGAGAACATGGTGAAATTTACATAGTATTTTACTATTTGAACATGTCAATTTTGACTGTGGAGGATTTTTAAAGAAAACAAGCAACCTTTTTCCACTCTGAAGAAAAAAAATTTAGAACTTCAGGGGATATAATGTCAACTTCCTATTCAAATTGGACCAAAGTGTGAAAATATTGAGACAGTTAAAGATATTGAATGTTACAATCATTGGATGGGTTTAAGTCTTGTTTCAGCACTAGATATTATTGATGGAAAGGTCAAAGGGTAAATAATGATTAAGAAAACATCAAGGTGTCAAGTATATACTTCCAAGAAGTAAAGTATACAAGAGAAAGGGGAAAATTAAGAAGAGAATGATAATTTATTAGATACAAGTTTAGAGTATTATATAGTATCATGAGAAGTCAGATACTGTCTATGCATACCATAGTAGTCATGGGGATTGTCCAAATAGTATTTTTCTTAAGACTTTAAAGGTTTGATCCCCCATAATAGATGTGTGATTGATAATAGTGCCACAAAATTAAGGATTAATCAGGGAATTACTCAAGTGAATTACTTTCCCAAGAGGGAGTAATCAAAGATGTTGCAACAAAGGAAATGTTTTAGGCTTTTTAAAGAGTAAGTTTAGAAGCCTTTTTATTAATAGAAGAATGTGAGAGCATGAAGTTTATGCTTTTTAAGGGACTATTTTAAAGGGGAATATCCTAAGACAGGGAGCTATATATTAGTGGTTGATTAGAAAGAAGCCAGAGAGATATCTGTCTTGAATATTTCTTAGATTTTATTCTTAAATAACCTTTTAACTAGAGAACACTTTTTAGAGCATCTGGTGCGCTCAGAAGAAATACTTAAAGGATTATATGGCCAAAAATGCTAAATAAGAATAGAAAATTGAAAGATTTATAAGAGATTCTTTCTTATGTTTGAATAAAACCCCTCATGACCCATAAATGTTTAAAAGGGCTTTTATGGTTCATTCCCATATATTTACTAAAAAGGTTTTGACAGGAAAAGAAATGAGACAGTGTGCAGAAAGTTTTTACATATTCATACACCAGACAAGGAATAGACCAGCTGTCCAGAGGGTTGAATATTACCACAAGAAAACAATATTTCCTTAGTAGTGAGTTTTAAGTACTCATCTCATAATTCATATACACCTAATGATAGATAAGTGAAGACAGATGTAATTATGCAGAGTTCTAATGCCAGGATGTTGGTAAAAAGGTGATGGAGGAGTTTTCAGGACTGAAAAATCAGTCCAATGCCCTAATGTTAGAACAGGATCAGTCAGCATTTAAACTGTCTGCATGTTGACTGTCTGTATGTCAATTTTCAAAATTAATTTTATACCCAGCTTGATACATTAGAAAAGTCTAGATAAAAATTCCTACCATGTATCCTACTGGAAGTCAACACTTTTTTAACAAGCAGAAACCTATTTCTTGAACATTTTACTTAATAAAAATTAAGCTTCAAAATACTTTTTAAGATAATATAATCATGTAGAATTCAAAAATAAACTAAAAATTATGCAAATCTATATAAAATATAATAAAAATTCACTTTGAAAATAATTTACTATGAAATTAACTGTTTTCACTATAATTCTTCTTATTTACCATATAAAAAGTTTATAAATTATATTTCAAAAATAGCTTAATGGAAAATAAAGTATATTGAATAAAAAACTAAAGATAAACACTTATTTTAAGAATATTTGATATGATAGCAACCCAAAATTACATATACTTTAGTACTAAAACACCTATTTAAGCTAGATAACCCAGGCTCTAGAATAAAATCTTTTATAAAAATCTTTTATAAAAGCTATTAATCTTTTCTAACATTTTAAATTAAAGTATCTTAATAAATAATACTATTGGTTTTTTAGATTTAAAGTTATATAATAAAATATCATAAAGAGTCAATAATGTTTATTATAAACTAAATTGGAGGTTTGTTTCAAGAGAGTAAAATGGAAATCTTGCTTATCTGCTCCCCAAGCTCAGATAGCTTGTATATATTCTTGACAGCAGTCTTTATCTGCTCTTTATAAATGCTAGCCTTGCACTGTTTTATCCTCTTTGGAGCCCTTACTTCCATATCCCAAAGGGAGGAGACAGTCTTCCCCTGTTTAGCCTTAAGGTGCTCAAAGAAGGTGTTGTATCCGGGATTCACACCAAAGGAGGACTTAAAATGTTTATGCCAGTTTTTAAGGCACAATCTTGTCTTCATTTCATCCTTGAGAACAGCCTGATAGCAATTCCAGCTTGCATTTTGCTGTTGGATTGCCCCTGCACCTGACCACCTTGCGCCCCACCCATTGTGGCTCATAGTAGTCAAAGAAGGGTTGGAACTCAGCTTCATGGCTCAAGGCATAAGGGTTACTACATAGAAGTTCAAATCCTTAGCCAACATGCTCAGGCTTAATAAATGCAAGAGCAACAAACTTCTGGATCAGAAACTTGCATTTACCAGTTGTATCTTATTGTTTGAGAGAGCTGAGGAGGGTCTTGCCCTTAAGACAGCTATTGAAAGACTATCAGTAATGAAAGAAACACCCTTGAACCCTGCCATTGGAGGTTTTTACCAAGGCATTGTATTGGGCTATCTCATAATCCATGATAAATTATTTTGGGGCCAAGGGCTCTATTGTGTTCCTTCTCTTCAGCAGCTAGGGTGACTATCATCTTTATTGGCATCATGAGGATTGGCCCTTGTTGACAGCCAGGATTCTTTCTCAGTCCTCAGTGGGAATATCTTTAAGGCCCTCCTGTTGAATCTTGATGACTCTTAGGTATATCTCCTCTGAGGCTCCAGGAATAAGAAAATATGCAAAAGGGAGGACTTTGTCATCAAGCTGAGCATGCACTACCCACAGCTGATATAATAACTTAGGACATGCTGCAAATGTTCCATCACAGAACCAAGTCTCAGTGGCACACAGTTGCTCTAGATCCTTATATGTGGTATAGCATATGATCCTTTCTTTTGAACCAGGTCTATCATTGTGAAGAAGGAATCGTTCATTGTCTTGGGTCATCTGCAACTTAGGATTAAGATTCAGTTCTTTTAGTTGGGTTGCACTTTTTCCAATTGGGTTTGGCTCTTGGTGTCTATCACATATGTACTTAACAAGTTGTTCACAGTCAGGGACAAATTTAATATTCTTTTTGATCAAGTTCTTGGTGGTCTTTACTGCCAGGTGAGTTGATTTAATATTCTTTTGATACTGGGACCATTTGGAAAAGATATCATTTAAGCAGCATCTCAATCAAAGTGGTGGGAGGAATGCAGGTATGTTCTCCCTTTTCCAAGGTAACTTTGTCCCAACCTTGGGTGTTTAGGCGTGCTGGGCAGCTTATGTCTTCACATGTGTAATCTTTGCTTTTGCTTCCTTGCTTTTGATTATTACAGTTAAACACAGCCATCACTGACCATGCTTGAGCCACCTTTGACCAATACCAATGGATAATATTTTGAGAATTTCTTTGGGATCTTGAAGGAGCCCTTAACATTTCAATCATTGTGGGCTTTTATTGCATCACATGGACCTGGAGGAGCATGTTAGAAACCAGGAAAGTACTCATGTTGCTCATCATCTTCATGTTCACCAAGAGAGGGTTTGGGTGAGGGCTCAGAGGAGGGCTCACAAGAGGACTTGAAGCTTGCCTTTCTTTTTCTTCTTGTTGATAGGATCTTCATCTCCCTCAGACTCATACCAGCTATGGGAGTGAAACCATCATCAGAGCCCCTCTCAGAAGTGAAGGGTGGGAGTTATTTTGCACTTTCTGTTTCTCAAGCAATTTTTTGTAGAAGAAGAAGCCTCAGGATTAACAGTGTCCTTGCAGGTTTTTTATTGGGCTTTTTCTTATTAGGCTGGAGTTTCTTTAATTCATCCTATAAAAAAGGGTTAGAGAAATAACTATGAGTAAAGTATAGAAAAATGAAGGTTAACAGCTGAAAACATATCAAGTTGTGGTGAATTATTTTATAGGCTATGCAAAAAAACCTTTAATAAAATTAATTTATGCAGTTTGGTTCTTTTTATTAAGGAAAATTTGGACAAAACTACATTTAAATGTTTAGTGTTGACATTTTAAGTTTTGACATGTAGAAAAAGTTTGATTCTAAACAGTTGGCCTAAAATATTGTGCTAATTCTGACATTCAACTTGTAGATAGTCAGCATTATTGAGTTAAATCATTATCTAAAAACATATAAATCTTAATTTAATTAATAATGGGTTTATAATTTAGTCTGAAAATAGGCTTTTTTTAGTTTTTGGCTATAATAAAGTTATATTTATATAACTTTTAAATACTAAGTACCATATA
>QTSX02000722.1:600000-756400 GCA_014839935.2 Entomophthora muscae | reverse complement strand
CACAAGTGATGAAAGACTTAAGAATCAAGATATCTGTATTGGCCTCCTACCACCCACAGACAGACAGTGTTGAGCAACTTGTGATATTGCTGGTATGTTCAAAGCTACAGATAGATGTTAGCCTTGCCAATGTACTCTACCTAATCCTATGCAAGAGCACTACAGACTACAATAGAATAGACTTTAGAAGATAATTACGTTTATTGATACTGGAGTACAATCTAGCCAGCAGCTGCAATCTATCCAGATGTAACTATGAACTTGTTTTTGTCCTTTCAAGTGTCTATATCAATATATACTGCAACAACCCTTGTTCTTGTCCTTTTAGACAGTTCCCAGTGGCTACCTTTGCAATAGGTCTATCTTTGCTGGCTACGCCCATCCTGATTGGCTGTCCTTGGCACGTTATATGCTACTGGTCTTAGCAGGCGTCCATGGCACCTCAGCTATAGCCTACACTCTTCTTGAGCTAGCCTACTGTCATTCATCAATTGGCTGTATCTTACACACCTATTATTGCGCTGGGAAACTACGCCATATTTGGTTGGTGCTTAGAAATTGTCCCTGTTCAGCCCTCCTACATTGGAAGGTAGAATCCCGGTATTCCATTTGCAGGGCTTAATCAGTGATCCTTTTCTGGTTGGCAAGCCTTCTGCTTATTAATGCAACAAGTCAAATTGAGGATTATACACCGTATAATAGCAGACTCAATCCATTAGTGACTCAGAGGATTATCCACCGTGTAATACTGACCCAAACCAATAAGGAACCCAATTATACGCTGTGTAATACTGATCCAGACTTGGTATTTCTTAGCCACTTGTATATAACTTGTTTGATATGGACATATAAGTCCATCAGGCTGTATTGAGCTGAGTTGATGCAACGTCCAGTAGGGTAGAATAGGTGATATACAATTGATGGTTTTGTGATTACATGCCGTGTAATCAATGATATTCAATATATTGGCTAACATTTATGCGGCATATAATAAGTACATCAATTATAATATAGCAAGCAATATATGGCGCATAATCACATCACATTGGGATGATCAGTGATAATACAGCGTATAATTATTACATCTATCATAATAAACTAACAATTACACGGCGTATACTAACTGCACTTAATTAAGTGATAATCAAATGATAATACGGCATATAATTGTTACATCTATTATAATAAACTAGCAATTATACGGCATATAACTGCCATATCTATTAATATAATGATGACCAGTGATAATACAGCGTGTAACTGATTAAGATCTGCGTGCAATGATTAACCTGATCATTTGTGGTCAATCAGCCTAATCTCACATTTCCCCCCTCTTGACCATAAATAGGGAGGGTAAGAAGAGAGTCAGGCATTATGGCTTTCTCAACCATGTCTTCCCGGCTTAGCAGCAAAGAGGAGTACCAGAAGTTCCTGGCAACTATGTCTGCGGAGCGCCATCAGGAATTCAGTTGCCAGAGTAAGGAGGCACACCGTCTCCAATTCTACGGTTGGTGTTTGTTACAAGCTCATGGTAGTGACACTCGCTCGGAGTTGTCCTTGGCCACCACCGTGGTGACCAATCCCTTCCAGCGTCTGAATAGCCTGATCCTGGAGCAAGAAGCCAAGCAGGGGGATTGTCCTCCTTTGGTGATTGGAAGAGCCAATTGAGCTACCCCTGTGGACCTGGAGGTCTGGCGGGCCAGGGCCGTTGTTCCCCGCACCCCTGCTGTGCCTTACACCCCTGATCCAGCTTTGTTGGAATCTGTGGTCCTAACATACGGCCCAGATCATGCAGACTTTGAAGTTAATAGCCTTTTTCAGGGCTATGAACTTCTGAGTGAGTTTCTCTTTGTCCTTCTGTCTTGTGGCCAGGGGGTAGACGTCCACTCCTGCCTTTGCCACTCCGAGCAGTACCACCCACCTTCTGTTTGTTCTGTGGCCCTTTGCAAGCTGGCCTAGCCTCTTGAGGGGGTCTTAGTGGAGCCGTCTTGTTCCAATGTGGCATTGTATGCCAAATACGCGCGGGTGATCAATTTCAACCGTGCGGTAGTGCGGATCTGGTCCCGTGCTTGGGGGCCCAGTCCCTACTCTACCCGTCAGTGGGGTCTTTGACGCACTGATAACCAACACAACCAACTGGCGGCGGCCATCAATCTAACCTTGGAGAAGCTGGAGACTGGGGATCCCTCCCAGTATCTCCCTTATATGGCTTTGGTGGGGAATCTTTTCCTCTTGCTGAAGCCTTTGCTTCCTCAGGGTTCATTGGCCCAGATGCAGGCCATTCTAGAGTTCTATTGATGTGAAGTGCTTTGCGGCCAGCAGGGACTTCCGGCTGATTACCCCTCCAAAGGGTTTATTGTGGAGTGCCTGGTGTTGGGAGCGTGCTTCCCCATTGAGTGTGGGCTGGGTTGCCTCACAGGGGGGGGAGCTGGCCTTGAGTGCACCCATTATGCACTGGGAATGGCTGTCCCCTGAAGCGCAACACATGTGGTTATGGAACGTTGTTGTTCTCTATCAGGTGGTGGCCACCCATGCTTTTGGTGACTATGTAGAGGCCACCACCTACAATGTCCCTGAAGAGCCTGAGGAGAAAGCTCACCAATAAACCTTCATAGGACTAAGTCCTCTTTCTTTATAGTGCACTTTTATATTTTATTTTCATATTTATATCTTTTTTTATATTCTATTATTTTTTATATTTTTATATTTTTTATTTCCATATCTCTTTATATATTCCCTATCATGAATCATAGGATGTGCCTATATTACTTATGTTATTTTCTATGGCAAGTTCAGATAGTGTTTAATTAGGCCCTTCCTTTGGGGTGCAGAATGGGCAAAGGAACTTTGCATGTACGCGGTTGAATATGCGTCTACTATTCTTATCCTTGATGGTGTAGGTGTCAGGTGAGGTCTTCTCTATGATCTCAAAAGGACCTACCCATAGTTTGTCTAGTTTGTGGGATCTACCTGCTCCTCTAGTGTTGCAGTATGCAACCCCCTCCCCTACCTCAAAAGAAGGCAATGGGGCCCTACTAGCGGAGTCTCTTTCAAATCTGGCTTGGGTCTTGATAGCTGTGTTGCTAAAAGCAGATGCCTGCAATTTGATGAGGGTGTCAGCCAGTTGTCCTAGGTACTGATTGTAGGAAAGCTGCCCAGGGTCGCTTTTGGCCGAGTATAAGACAGGCGGAATGGCAGGATGTTGACCATACATCAGCTGAAAGGGGGATACACCCGTGGTGGAATGCAACGAGATGTTGTACGCAAACACTTCTGCTCCTAAGTATGTTTCCCAAGAGGATGTACGCAATGAAGCCAATTTCCGGAGGATCTGGGTTAGGGTACCATTGATATGTTCCACCATCCCATTGGTTTCAGGGTGGTAGGGAGTGGAGAGTACTCCACGGACTCCCATGAGATTGTTCACCCTCAATCTTATGGAGGCCGTAAAATTAGTCCTGTTATCTGAGAGCAGGAACTGGGGACAGCCATGGCAAAGTATAATGGCATCCAAGACAAATTTTGCAGTGGAGGGTGCGTCAACTTTCCTTAGGGGCTGGGCTTCCACCCACTTAGTTAGGTGATCTATAGCCACTATCACATATCAAAAGCCAGGGCCGCTACGTGAGAGTGGTCCCACTACATCCATTGATACAGTATGCCAAGTAAAATGGGGTTGTACCATCTGGTAGGTTGTGCTTTTGCGTAGAGGTTTATTCCCTTGGCACTTGATGCAGCAGTCAATTGTCTCCTGAATGTCAAAATTCATTGCCTTCCAAAAGTAAGTGCAAGACAGGATCTCTTTGGTCTTCTGAAAGGCGCCATGACCCGTTGCTTTATGAGCGGCTGTAACAATGCTAGTCCTTTTGGAGGGAGGAGGGAATATGCGTTCCTTACCATCCACTAGCTTGTACAGTACGCCATTGCGTAGTGTTGTATCCTTCTGAAGGTCCTGTATAATATACTGTATTTTCTCAGGTTTGTTGCTAAACTTCCCAGTCATCATCTTCTGGTACAGCTGATCCTCTAACAAGCTCACCAGGGCCACGGTGGGTAAGCAGGAAAGGCAGTCCGCGTTCTGGTGCTTGCTGCCAGGACAGTGAAGGATCTTGTAGTCTAGGGCCTGTAGTTTCAATGCCCATTGAGCCAGTTGGCCTTCTGGTTCCTTGAGGCTCTGGAGCCAAGCTAGGGATGCGTGATTGGTGACCACTGTGAACCGTATACCATGAATGTAGACCCAAAACTGTTTGCATGCATAGATGACTGCCAGGCATTTGCGCTCTGTCACTGTATAGTTGTTTTTGTGGACGTTGAGTGTCCTACTGGCATAGGCTACAGGGTGTTTGAGTCCTTTGTTGTCAAGTTGGGATATTACAGCCCCAACTGCAGTAAGCAAGGCGTCATTATGGATCACAAATGGTCTGTCAAAGTCTGGGTACATCAGAACAGGGTCGCTTGACAAGGCCAAGCGTAGCTTGTCAAAGGCTCCTTGGCATTTCTTACTCCATACAAAGTTGACTCCCAACTTCAGCAGGTGGAAGAGAGGTTCTCCAATGACTGCAAAGTGGGGGATGAACCGTCAATAGTAGCCAATCATACCCAAGAATACCTGTATGTCACGCTTTGACTCAGGGCACTTCATCTTAGATATGGCTTCAGTTTTTGCAGGCTGGGGTTGTAGGCTGTGACTGTCTATAACAAAGCCCAGGTATTCCAGCTGATCTTTGAAGAACTGGCATTTGCGTGGCTTTATCTTAAGATTGGCAGCAGCTAACCTCTTGAAGACCTCTTCCAAATGAGCTAGATGTTCCGTGAAAGTCCTAGAGAAGACATTGATGTAGTCCAGGTACACTAGGACACAGGAGAGTTTAAGGTCACCTAGGATGGTGTCCATTGCTTGCTGGAAGGTTGCAGGGGTGTTGCACAGCCCTTGTGGCATCCTCATTGGTTGGAATAGTCCTTAGGAGGTTATGATGGCACATTTTTCTTGTTCTTTGGGAGGTAGCTCAATCTGCCAATAGCCCGATATGAGGTCCATAGCAGAGAAGTACTTGGCACCCATGAGGCAGTCCAATGCGTTGTCTATGCAAGGTAAGGAATACAAGTCCTTCTTGGTGACCTTATTGAGGCGTCAATAATCAATGACAACTCAGTTGGAGCCATCTTTCTTCTTGACAATCAGAATAGGAGATGCTCAAGGACTTTTGGACGGGATCAGCATACCCCGTTTTAGCAGTTTGCTGACCTCTTCTGAGACAACTTCTTTGTTAGCTTTGGATCTTTGTATAGGGCGCGTGCGGATTGGAGGAGTGGTTCCTGTATCAATGTGGTGGGTTACGCCTTCAGCACAACCCAGATTGTGATCGCTTTCTGCAAAGATTGAGCAGTACTTCTCAAACAGCAAAGATGCCTGAGCTTGCTCCTAAGGGCCAAGGGAGGAAAGGTCAGCTAGGGGGGTAGTCAGTTGGACTGCTGGTCCAGGTTTGTCCGGTATACCCATTTCCTCAAATGTACCAAATCCCTTAACCTCAGATAGTTCCTCTATAGGGTAGAAGTGTAAGAAGCCTACTACTTGGTCTTTCTTGATAGAAAGTGTCTTCTTTGTGAGGTTGGCCAAGAGAACATGTATCTCCTGTTGGCCAGGGGTAACAATGCCTGGAGCAATGCACGGTTCAAAGCAAGAACAGCCCCAGGGTTCAACAACTTCTCCATATAGCCCTTCAGGGACAACCACAGACAACCCAGTCTCAGCAATCTTCTGGTGTCCAGGCTCCAGGGAAAAAGCAGACCTGGTCCTCAGCGGAACACCCTTATGTTCCATAATCTGTATAGGAGGTTTACGCCTATGTTTCCCAACAAGTTTGTATTCTACAGGGACAATTTTGTTGGCGTAGGCCAGGTTGACAAATTTGCAGGGTTTGGGCGCGGTGTCTTGACCTTCCTTACTGAAGAACAAGGGTAGGATCTGCCCAAGGATTTCAAAGGTGACAAGACCCCAGTGTGTCATGGCTCCATATTTTACTAAGAAGGAGGTGCCTATTAGGAAATCATAGGTGTTGTTTGGCAGTACAACTGCTGGAGCAGATACCGCAATGGAGCCAAATTGCATAGGTAGTGCACTGTATGCTCCCACAGAGTACGTAGGTTCCTTGTCAGCTGTACCAAAGGGTGATCTGTAATCAACATCCGGGGCTATACCCAATTTCTTCACCATCTTAGTGGAGATGATGTTAAACAGAGCACCACTATCCACTATGGCTCAAATACAATGTTTGTTAACAATATGACAATATAGGTACAATCAATATAAGAGTCATTGAGGCTTTTTAATGTGTGTATCCCATTCTCCTTGTCACTCTCCAAGGTTTGGAGCAAACTCTTGCAGACATCAGGGTATGCAGACTTAAGCTCATCCAGCGGAAAAGCTACTTGGATTGACTTTAGGTTTGGGGTGTCATTGGAACATGGTGAGCGACAATTTTCCCTGGCATCCTGTAACTGGGCTGCATATGGCTTCGAGACTTCAGCCAGGGCGGCCTCTTCTTGCTTGACTTTACTTTGGGACCGTGTTGTCACAGCATAGAGGTTGTTGGCTACAACCATGTGGATTGCGTCTTCATGCAGCCCTTTGGGATATTGGTCTTTAGGGCCAGGTTTGATGGGAATGTCAAGGGATTTGGCAGAGGTAGAATTTCCCTCTTCTACTCCACCTTTGCTTTTCCCTCACTTGTGCCAGCGGGGTGAGCTTGTACCACGTGCAACTTCTTGGCGTTGGATGGGCACTTTGATTTCCAGTGCCTGGCAGTGTTGCAGGCAATGCAGTAGGGGCCCTTCACGTCAGGAGGATGTGTGGAGGTCTTAGCAGAGTCCTTCTTCTGAAAGTTTGGTTTCTTGTAGGCTGGCTTAGGCTGTTTGGACTCGGGGCAATTGGGAGGACCAAACATCTCGGCATGGCTTCAGAGGCAGTCAACAATTTCCGACACGTCTTTGCCTTTGGTGTAGGCAGGGGCCATTGATCTGTGGAGCTCTTTGTACAGGTGAGTGGCATGCTTCATTGCAGCACGGATATTGAAGGTGGAGACTGTACCAGAGCCAAGGAGTACCAGCACATTGTGGTAGAATTGTTCTGCAAATTCCTGCAGGGTTTTGCCAGGAGAGGACTTTATTGCGCCAAACTCAGACTTCCTGGTGAAGAGGATGTCCTCCCCACCAAACTCTTCTAACACTGCCTGCCTAGCCTCTTGATACGTCCAGTCTGTTGCGGGTAGGCGTGGCATCACTAGATTGACACTGGTTGCGTCCAGTGTGGTGATGAGTGTGGTTGCCTTTTGGTGGTTGGTGGCACCTCTCATGGCCATCTCAAACAGTCTTAGGAAGGAGTGCACATTCCCTTTTTGTCAAATTTAGGAAGGTTCAAGGGTTTGAACCGTTCATTCACAGCTGTAGTCTCAGGAGGTTGGCAGGGGGAGGCAGTGAATTGCCTATCCGCCGTATATAACTACGCCTGGCCCTAGGTGTTGCCTTTGGCATGAAGGGTTCTCTTGAAGGAAGGGTTGTGAAGACCTTGGGAATCCCCCTGTTTGGTGATTCTCCTTCCTCCTTGGAGGTATTGGCAGCATCTTCATAGTGATCCATACGTGTTGAAGATGAAGTCCAATGGCTGCTCAAGATGCAGTTGCAGCCTTTTGTTGCCAGTAGCTGCATCTGGGCTTCCATCCTATCCAGGCAATCATGGACATTGTTGTTTACTATCTGCCAGCTTTTCTGATGGAGCTCAGACTCTACAGTTGCAGTTGTTTTAGAAAGGCGTGAAATGGCGTCCCTCAGTGTCAGCTGTTCCGTTTGTAGCGCCATGATAGTCTCATGTGCTCTGGCAAACTTCTCTTTTTATCCTTGGATTGTGCTCTCTAATGTTGCTATTCTGCTCTCAAGTGTACAAATCTTTGCACTGTATGGGCAGGGTAGCAGCTTTGGTGTAGATGATTGGGACGCCTTTGCTTGGTTGCCAACTCTAGTTTCTAGTCTCTGGAAATTGTCCAGAACGTACTTTTCAAATTGGTGGAGGCGTGAGCCCAACTTCTCTACTTCTCTGTCTAGGGCAATAACGTTTTGATCCAACGTGGTCATGTTGTCTGCCATTCTAACGCCAAATTTGTCCAACTTGGCACAGAACTTGTGGACGTCTTGCAGCCATGCTAGGGAGGCTTCACGTACATCCATTGCTTTGTAGACCACAGTTCTTAATTTTGTGTTCAGTATGTCAATCAGTTCATCAATCCAAGCATGCACGTTCCCCCATGGACTGATTAGCCAGGACCACAGCACACATCTCCAAAAAGAAGGCGTTGGCCGTGGCCCATTGTTCAGCCCAGTTGCGGCGGCAGAAGAGGAGGGTGTCACCAAGGGAGATAAGTTTGAGGTTCTGTTGGGCGGCCACAAGTTGGAGTTGTTTTACTGAAGGCTAGACAAAGTCAGCAAGGTATTCCGCGGTGTGTTCACCACTACCAAGGCGTTCCTGGAGAGCCTGGAACGTAGCATTGCGGTAAAGCCAGTAAAGCTGCCAGCGGGATTCCTGGTCCCGGTAGTGAAAGAACAGGCTCAGATTCTGGTCTGGGAGATCTGAGGAACGGAGGCAGAATCCCCAAAGCAAGGTTTTGGCCAGCTCAACAATCTGTGTGCAATCATATGAGCCAACCAAGGCAGGACCCTCGGGAACAGAGGGCAACAGGGCCACAACCAAAGGGACAGTTACAGGGGGGGTGAACGACCACGGGGTTGCTCACGGAAAAGACAGGAGCACACTCACTGCCAGACGTTTCCATCTCGTGCCTATGCTTGTCAATAAAGCTAGGCAGAGGCGGTGCCAGGGACAATTCCTGGCGGGCAGGGGCAATTCCTGGGGCATTGGCAGAGGCTCAATTTTGAGTGAGCACCAATGTTGAGCAACTTGTGATATTGCTGGTATGTTCAAAGCTACAGATAGATGTTAGCCTTGCCAATGTACTCTACCTAATCCTATGCAAGAGCACTACAGACTACAATAGAATAGACTTTAGAAGATAATTACGTTTATTGATACTGGAGTACAATCTAGCCAGCAGCTGAAATCTATCCAGATGTAACTATGAACTTGTTTTTGTCCTTTCAAGTGTCTATATCAATATATACTGCAACAACCCTTGTTCTTGTCCTTTCAGACAGTTCCCAGTGGCTACCTTTGTAATAGGTCTATCTTTGCTGGCTACGCCCATCCTGATTGGCTGTCCTTGGCACGTGATATGCTACTGGTCTTAGCAGGCGTCCATGGCACCTCATCTACAGCCTACACTCTTCTTGAGCTAGCCTACTGTCATTCATCAATTGGCTGTATCTTACACGCCTATTATTGCGCTGGGAAACTACGCCATATTTAGTTGGTGCTTAGAAATTGTCCCTGTTCAGCCCTCCTATATTTGAAGGTAGAATTCTGGTATTCCATTTGCAGGGCTTAATCAGTAATCCTTTTCTGGTTGGAAAACCTTCTGCTTATTAATGCAACAAGTCAAATTTAGGATTATACACTGTATAATAGCAGACTCAATCCGTTAGTGACTCAGAGGATTATCTGCCGTGTAATACTGACCCAAACCAATAAGGAACCCAATTATACACCATGTAATACTGATCTGGACTCAGTATTTCTTAGCCACTTGTATATAACTTGTTTGATATGGACATATAAGTCCATCAGGCTGTGTTGAGCTGAGTTGATGCAACGTCCAGTAGGGTAGAATAGGTGATATACAATTGATGATTTTGTGATTACATGCCGTGTAATCAATGATATTCAATATATTGGCTAACATTTATGCGGCATATAATAAGTACATCAATTATAATACAGCAAGCAATATACAGCGCATAATCACATCAAATTGGGATGATCAGTGATAATACAGTGTATAATTATTACATCTATCATAATAAACTAACAATTACACGGCGTATACTAACTGCACTTAATTAAGTGATAATCAAATGATAATACGGCATATAATTGTTACATCTATTATAATAAACTAGCAATTATACGGCATATAACTGCCATATCTATTAATATAATGATGACCAGTGATAATACAGCGTGTAACTGATTAAGATCTGAGTGCAATGATTAACCTGATCATTTGTGGTCAATCAGCCTTATCTCACAGACGGCCAAACTGAGCGAGTGAACCAGATCCTGGAACAATACCTCTGATGCTATGCCAACACTGACCAAGAAAACTGGGCAAAGATGCTTCCCATGGCCCAGTTTGTATACAACAGCAAGGACTACACTTCCACAGGAATGTCCCCATTCAAAGCCAACTATGGATTTGACCCCACCTGGGACCCTCAGATTGGCAAAAAGGAATAAACACCACTGGGCGCTCCTGGATTGAACAGATTCATGACACACAAAAAACATGATTGACCAACCTGAACCACACAGTGCAGACATACAAAGCCTTTGCTGATTGCAAACAAACCCCAGGCCAACCCTTACAAGTTGGAGACAAAGTATACCTAGACTCCCAGAATGTACCCCTACATGTGCCAGTAGGAAACTAGCTCACATGAGAAGCGGCCCCCACAAAATCACCAAACTAGTCAGTGAAGTTGCCTTCAAGCTGGACCTTCCCCCCTCCTGGAAGATCCATGATGTGTTCCACTGCTCCCTGTTGCTCAAAAAGGATGGGAATTTGCTTTTCCAAAAAAATAAATTAAGACAGCCCCCACCCATCCAAACAAACTGCAGTGAGGAATATGAAGTTGAATACATACACAGCAACCAAACCCACTACCAAAAACCCCAGGCTACATCAAGTGGAAAGGATAACCACTTGAAGAAAGTACTTGGGAGCTGCTGAGCAACCAGACTAATGCCCAAGAAGCCATCCAACTCTACCTGAACAAGAAGAATTGGGAGGGAAGGAGCTCGGGGGAAGAAGGGGATGATGTCAGGATTGACAATTCCCCTCCTCTGGAACCCCAGGCCCAAGAGCAGGAATTGAACCCGGAAATTGGATTCCCCAGGCATATAGACTGCGGGACTGCCTGCCTGCATTTTTCTGGGGTTGAGCCCCCGCAAGCTGACACTGAAGATGATGGCCCATCCAGTGAAACAGATCAAGCCAAGGAAATTATTGCACTAAGTGGAGTGCCAATCACGAAACCTAATGGAGGCAACCAGGCAACAACTATTAGCTTCATGAGTTTGAAGTCTACATCAGCAACCAATCAAGAGCCAACCCAAGGAAGAGGCACCAGCTTACAACCTGGCCTCATGACCACAACACTAGAGCAAGATAATCAGGTAGCTAAATTGAGAGTCTCAACCAATGAAAGAACTCCCAGGCCAAGCGCCATTTTGCTGCTTTTAGAACCAAGTACCCAATTCCCCTGGCCCTGCCTTTCCCAATGCCCTGATGACCCCCCATGGAAATTTTAAGTTTGGAGGTGGGGTGCTATATAGACCCAAGGACCCCGCGCTCCAAACTTATTGCAATTTTTGAATAAAGGTTATTTTACTTTGGCTTATACAGCTACTGCCATATTTTGTATTTGCCGTCTATCAGTTCAGTTCAAGATCTCCCGGCCCTCCTGCCTGCAGTTTTCTGTCCACCTGGTGTCCCCTTTGGGCCTGTTCATTTTAATAAATATCTATAAAGCCCAAATATAAAGATTATACACCAGAGAAGATCATCAAACTTGACCCATTAGCTTGCATCCAATCTGCCATCAGATACAACTGCCAAGGGCCGCAGATATTCTCTACTCCCAAACTATTTAGAGGAAAATTCAACTATCTCCCAGCCTACAACACCTATATGGAACCGCCTGTAACACCAAACCCAATGCCAGCCTCCTCCCCTGACCTCCCTACCAACCATACCAGTAAGCTTTTTGGAATAGTGTACATCACCCTCACAGGGGTGGTGGACACCATTGTTCCGGCCGCCGGCCTGTGGTCTTGGGTGGCAAAGTCTGCTTCTTACCTTCTAAAGTTAGCTCCTCTCTTATGGTGGGCCCTGCCCGCAAAAAACCCGTCCCAAGTTACCCCCAAAACTGGAAGGTCAGCTGCCTGAGAGTGGTTTCTGACACAAATGGCATTTTGCTATTAATCATAAATCAAATTCCAAGACAGGATTCAAACCCTGGCTCCTACCTTCTGCAGCCTGCCATCCCAGAGGACCAAGGGCCTGGCTGCCTGCATTTTTTGGGCTCAAATTTGAGGGTAATTCAAATGAGAATCAACATATGAGAAAATTCTTGCAACTAGCACCATAAATTGCAAGCAAAAAATCTATGTTTGGCACCAGGAGCTACTCCAAAATGGCAACCTACAACACTGGTTAGTTAGGCAGTAAAATTAACAATTCAGCCAATAAGAAATGCTCTGAACCTGCCCAAGGACCAATAAATGGCACTTGTCCTGCAAACTGTCAGGAATACTCCTGACATTAACCAAATTTACATCAAGGTGCTAATATGGGTGGAAAAGAGGATTTTTCAGTCCAAAAAATTTACAATACAAGTTGGATTTCCCTCTCCCAAATGAGGAAAATAAAATTAAAGTCAAAACAGGACTTGAAAAATGCCAGAATAATTTATCATCTGGGCAGGCGCCTGCCGCACTGCCAGCACCCCCCTCTGCCAGCCTTCCACCACCCAGCCAGCCACCAGCAGGCCCCTGTTTGGATTCTTGCTCCCCAGGCCCCAGCCTGCCGCCAGCAAGCCTGCTTGCTCCCTGGGTGCCAGCTCCCACTACCTTCTAACCAATAAGAGAGCACCCTCACCTGTGGCCAATCAATTAAGTCCCTGGCCACAGGGCTAAAATTAGATAATAATCCCTGCTGTAAAGTTATGCCTCTCCCTTAGGCCTCCACTTTGATTCCTGCCAAATGCTTGGGAATTTCTACCAAATTGTGTTTGAATATTTATCTAAAAGGTTACTGAAAAAGCCCAAGAAAGTCCATCAATTTGATATTTTGGAATGATTCTTAAGATGCCTTCACCTAACCCACCCAAGAGACACCTCTGGTTAAATATCATATGCAAGAGCGGCCAGGAGCAGTGGTAATTGCATCCAAAGCATATTCCTGATGTTAGTTGGTTCAGTTTTCCTTTTGACTATGTCCATTCAAAATTTGTCAGGATCTTCCTGCCTCAAGAAATGTATTTATATCCGCTCATATCATTGGTCAATTAATTTGTGACATTCAATCTACCACCCTAATCCTATCAAATCCCTTAAATGAATGCAAGTGTTGTAAAAGACCTTGCTTCATCATTCTCTAATCTAATAAAGGTCAAAATTTTTTTAGTAATTTTGGTCATTTGGTTTTATCTGTTGCTTTTGGTGTTCAGTTAATTCCTCCCCCCTTTGGTCTCCCAGGAATTGTTGGCGGCAACCTTTTGATTGTTGCTGAAACCACAATTTTATTAAAGTTGAGAGCATGGTTTTACTTCCTCTTAACATGCTCCACAATTCTCACACCTGCCCTCCAGAACAAGAGCAAACTAAAGCTACAAGTTTGAGTATCAATTCTAACCCAAACTAATGGAGATCTGGGGCCCAGAACGCATGGTTGGGCCCAAACTCTAGCCAAAACATACCCTTTAGTACCAAATTAGATTCTGAAAACATCTTGAATACTAGTCTCTATCTGGAAAAAGGTCAACAAGAAGCTATTGGTTCCAACCAAGAATTGCTAAACCAGCCACAAATTACAGGAGAACAAGATTTTGTCCCTATTCTCCATGCCCAATTCCAACATTCACCATCCAGGCTCTTGGGGTCTCCAATTCCCTGTTTTTACTCCCACTTGCAAAAATTTGCACAGTGGGAGAAACTATAAATAAAGGATCCCCTATCAATGATGATTTGTGCTATTATTGAAAGAGATACCCTCCCTAATAAATCCATTCTAAATCCTATTATTTAAGCAAACCCTTAGATTAGTTTAAACTTCACCCTCAGTCCCCAAACCAGTGAAGATAAATTGTCTCATCTTCACAGCTGTGCTTACAGCTTGCCTTGGGACCAGAGGGTACCAACAGGAACCTGGTACCTTTGGACCCTCACCAGAAGGGTTGTTCCAAAGATAATATGAAGACCCCAGTCAACTCAGCTCTTTGCACACTAGTTCTTGGCCTCCTCTGGCGTTGCCTCACTCCACAATGTCTGTTGCTGTATACACCTCCATTTACTATGTATTGACATACTTCACAGGAATCTTTGGCAGGTATAACACCCATGCCAAGGTTTTCCAATGGCTAATGACCATCTACCCTATTGTCAACGTCTTGAAAGGGTTCCAGCTTGCAAATCTTCAACCATACCTATTACAAGTAGTACCAACAATGTCTGGGTATTATGAAACTCACCCAACACCAATAATTAAGTTAATGCCAGAAGTTTTTCTAAAGTGACAACCTGCAACACTGACAGAATGGGCAGTAAAATTACCTTTCCACCAATAATAATTGTCCTGAAATTTACCAATGCCCAAGAAATGAAACTTGCCTTGCAAAACTACCCAACACCAATAACCACATTAATGAAAAGAAAGGTTCAGAAGTATATTATGAAGTGACAGCCAATAATGCCCCACCCACACCTGATGCTACCCTTTCACCTCTAGAATCCTGATGTCAGCCTGTCCAAGACCAGGAAACCCAACCTAATAATGAGGCCTGACATAGTGGTATTTATACCCCACCAGGTCAAGATCAAACCACATTGTTATCTTGAGTGATAAAGCTACTATAAAAATTTGGTTCAAACATATAGTGTCATATTTTATACTTGTTCTCTTTCTCTTTCAGACAGAATTCCTAGGCCTTGCCACTACTGCCATCACGCTCACAAACCCCACACCCACGTTATTCTGTCCTCCTGGTGCTCTTTTTAGACCTATACATTTTACCAAATATTCATTGAACCCAGATTTCATCAAGTTTACCCAAGAGAATTCTCCTAGTTAACTCCATAAAAAGATCACACAAGCCAAAGACCTTTGTTCAAGGGAACTATTAGTTCATAGTAAAGCCCCACCTCTTTGAAGATAAATTCAATCACATGCCTGCATATTTGGTCAGTATGACCCCTCCTGTTACCCCTTGGCCAACTACTCACAAAATTTGTGGATCACAAGCAAGACCATGTCCACTCAACTCTTTGGTGTAATTTAAACTATTCTGACTTTAATGGTAGACTACATGGTCTCATCCAGTGGTCCCTGGAATTTTCTTGGGTGGTCTTTTTCATATATTATCAAGCTAGCACCCATATTGTGATGGGCACTCTCTAATGGCCTGGCAGTTCCACTGCCTGCGTCCACAAATTTACTGCCTTGAACCTGGCTTCCTAACAGATATCCAAAAGTGTCATACACCAGATTGACACTGTTGATGATCCTCTATTTTGACCTAAACTCTATAAATGTAGTCAAGTAGAGGATGTGCAGGTGTCCAAAGAACTCAAACAACTGTTAAATACTGGGATACTTGCCCCTTATCAAAGCCCTTGGGTCTCTCCCTTACTTACCTTAAAAAGAAGGATGGAAGTCACCACATTGTGATGGATTATCAACAGTTGAATTCTTTAACTAAGAAAGATTCTTACCCATTGCCACGTATAGATGATGCACTCTGCCATCTGGGAGGCTCTAAATTCTTCTCAGCTATGGATTTGGCATTGTGCTACTGGAAAATCAACCTCTCTCCTGAAGATAGGCAAAAGGCTGCTCTTATCACTTCTGAAGGGCTTTTTGATCTTACCTGCATGCCTCAAGGGCTGTGCAATGCCCCCATTACCTTCCAACAAGCCATGGGCTCCATTCTTTATGACTTGAAGCTTTCATCTGTCCTGATGTATTTGGATTATATAACCGCCTTCAGTGCAACCTTTAATGATCATCTGGCCCACATAAAGGAAATGTTCCTTAAGATTCAAGAGGCCAGCCTCAAGTTAAAACCATCAAAATGTGTGTTTTTCAAGGAACGTCTTGAATTCTTGGGCCATAAAGTAACCCAGACTGGGATTTGGCCTATGACCAAGAAAGTTGGGGCCAATGAAAAAATGCTTACGCCTACCAATATGCAAAAATTACAAGTCTTTCTGGGAATGATGGGTTACTACAGACAGTTTATCCCTGACGTTACTGAAACTATTGAGCCTCTGGTTCAGTTGTTACACAATGTCCCCTTTGAATGAACCACTAGTCAACAACAGGCCTTTGAGACTCTTAAGCCAAACCTACAAGAGGCTCCCATCCTAGTGTATCCTGACTACAATAAGTAATTCTTACTTTACACTGATGCTAGTGACCTAGCTATTAGAGTCATCCTGGATCAACTAAATGTTGAAGAAGTGGATCACCCTGTAGCTTATACAGCTTGTGTCCTCAATAAGCATGAGAAAAACTATAGTGTCACTGAGAAAGAATGCCTTGCTTTCAGGAAGCCAGGCATAGGTGGATGCATTGGGCGGCTTGGGATGGGGTGCGGCCAAGCCAGCGGGTAAAGCCCACCATAGAATGGGTGCTATCTTGATAATGTAAGATACAGATCACCCAAGTAAGGACCAGGGTCTGGAGTTAGGGACCATGGAATCCACCAATCCTGTCAGAGTAATATATAATACTCCAAACAGTTGGGTGGAGGTGGTCTCAGCTTCAGAGGTAGGTTCCATTGGGCGGTCTGATCTAGGGGTTAAGGGCAGAGTCATGAGAACGGAGTACACTGTCAGGTAATTGTATTTGTCTTTGAAAAATAAGGGCGTTATTTTTATCCTTTTTCCTTTGTGTTCTATGTATTTGGTTTCTCTAGTCCTTGTCAAGGGATTAGCAATGAGGATGGTTTCCAATTTGTACTCTGAATAGGCCAGGTTGGGCAGGTATTCAGTAAAATGCACAGGTCCAAAGAGGGCTCCAAGGGGACAGTATAGTGCCTGGAGAGGGTTAGCAGGTTGTTCTCCAGAGGGGGTGTTTGCCTGATGGACTACTTGGCTTGAGTTGAGATGGAATATCACTAAGACTAGATAAGGTAAGATTTTTTCAAACCAAAGGTTCATAAAACTATATTATCCAAAATGACAATAGTATCATCACCATACTGCTGGGGCTTTTATACCATGGGGTTTTTCTTCAATTTTTGCAGGGTCCAGGTTCACAGACAAGGCACTGGCGGGGCATGTATCTTGGCTTAGAGTCTTGAGGGCGGCAGATCCAGGTTGTGCCTGCTCTGGTGAACAGAAGTGGTGATGCTTCATTCTGCTGCTACTGTTCACCACATCAACTGAGAAGTTCAATTATACTACCCATTCTGGACAAAAGACTGGCAGCTGCTGGTGGTCATTGGAAGAGTTAGCAGTGAGCTTTTTTTAACCTTCTTAAGGAAATCTACAACCTCTGTATAGGTCTGGATCTTTGGTGGCGCAAGGTTGGCAGCAATTTGGTGACCTTTTGGGGAATTGTTCTTGGAAGACTGGCAAGTCTTGGAGTGACTCGTCAACTTGGGTTTGCAATTTAACAAGTTGGAGGGTTTCTACCCACTTTTTGTGACTCAAGTAGTCTTTGTAGGGTTGGGGTTTGATTCTGGGGTCTCTAATGTTGATTTTAAACCTTCAGTATTGACACTTGGCAGGTTGGCAGGTTTCTGTTCCTCTTGGTTGGGGTTGGCTATCTCTGGTGGTCCAGGGTTTGACCCAACTGGCAGTTAGGCTGACTCCTGTCTACTCTGGTCAACATAAGGCTTTTCCTGAGATCCAGGCTTCAATTCCCAGGTTTTCAATACAAGTATTGAAATGTCATTCCTGACACTTGCCGTATTAAATGCAGTTAAACAGTTCTAATATTACATTTATGGCACCCATTTCACTGTGGTCACTGATCACGCTTCACTCAAGTGGTTAAAGCAGCCCAAAGAACCAGAAGGGCAATTAGCTAAATGGGCATTTCACCCAAACGGCTTTGATTTCACTGTGCTACATTGCCCTGGAATCCAGCACCAAAATGCATATGAGTTGTCCTGAATGACTATCCTTGCTCTACACCCTGCAGAAGCTGATAAATAATATGAAATGATTGGGTATCCTTCTTCTTGGGAGAACAAAACTGAAGAGATTCAATCTGCCCTGACTAAGTTATCTGAGAACACTCTCATTTGTGGCAACCATCTCTTCAAAAAGGTGTGTGATCAATACCTGCACTATGTACACCCCAGTCTTTGCCTTTTGTTGGTGCTCCAGGCTCACAAAGAGACTGGACATGGAGGCATTTTCAAGGCCTATGATTGGCTCCAGAAGAACTACTGCTGGTAGAACATCCTTCTGCTGATCCCTGATGTCATTGCTAGTTGTCACTACTGTCATCTATAGCGTCCTTGAGCTTCTTCACATGAGTTTAAATTAGTCCCTCCACAGCACACCTTTCACATGATCAGTATTGACGCAGTAGGGCCTCTACCCCTCTCACACTCAGGCTGTTGATTCATCCTGATTACCGTTGATCATTTCAGCAAATGGGTAGAAGCTTGCCCTACCAAGGACATCACAGCTAACTCTACTGTTGCCTTCCTACTGCAAGATATGTTCTATTGCCATGGATGCCCTCAAGCGTTATTGTCAGAAAATGGAACTAACTTCAATGCAAAGTTAGTGACTTATCTTTTTGAAGCTTTGGGGTCTCATCAATATTTCTCAGCGCCCTACAGCCCTTCCACTAATGGGGCTGTGGAACATGCTAATTAAATCTTAGTTTTCATCATGCAGAAGTTAACCTACTCTGATGCTGCTAATTAGGACCAGTACCTGTCCGCTGCTCTTTTTCCTATTGCCTCAGTAAGCACTGTGTCACAGGTTACTCTCCCTTTGCTATGCTGTATGGGCTCAAGACCACCACTCTGTTGCTTTGGGGGGGCCCTACTCTCTTTTTACAAGGCCATGAATTCTGATGCCCATATCTAAGATCTATTCAATTGAATCATTGATATTTAGGCTTCTGCCTATACCTCTGTGTACAAGACCAAGATGCTAGAGCTCTCTCCTGACAATGCTGGACGCTCTCTCTTGCCCAAGTTTGACATTGGATATCATGTTTTTTACTATCAAAATAGAATGAGAGGACATGCCCATAAGTTAGATGCTTTTTGGGTTGGGCCTTTAGAAGTAACTTTCAAACATGGTTCAGAGTAAACTGTGAAGCTCCTCTCCAGTGGTTGCCCGTTTGCTCAAGTGCATGCTAAGTTCCTCCGCAAGTACTACCCCCTAAGGCCAATCTAGAAGGGGGCAATTTTGTGAATGCCAATATTCACACTTTATCAATTTTTCCTTCATTGGGTTATTTCAAGGACAAATCCATTGCTTTTGCTTTTGCTCCTCAAAATGAGTCTATTTCCAAAGTGGTAAATTCAACTGTTTGGTTTCTGGATTCTGCACAACTAATTTTCCCCACTTGTGCTTGTGGCAAGTGATTCTACTGCCCTAGTATTGTTTTGTGATATCACTAAACAATATAAATTACATTTCCTTATCCTCAATAAAATTTAAGGTCTATTCACATTTCTGTCTTTGTGTCTTCAAGTACTTTGGCGCCTCTCTCTAGCCACAACTAGCAGAGATTTATTATTAAGGGCCACAAGGTAACTAAATCACCTTCCCTGCTGACTAACCCAGACTTAGTAAAAATCCAATCCTAAGGTTAGGATTTCCCATTGTGTGCCTGTGCCGCGCCTCAGAACACAACATATTGGTTGGCCTCCTGCCTGTTGATTGTGTGTTTTCTGCACCAATCTGCTTCTTTACTATTTCTGGCAGTGTCATGTCCACTATATATTCCCAAACAGTTTCACTTGTCATCCTGATTCTGTATAATTATCAACCACCAATAATTATTGATAAGAATATCTCAGGTATCTTGCAGATAGGGGATCCTATTTTTAGATCACTGTGTTTCATGTGTCAATATAGGCTTCACTGCTGGCACAGGGTTGTCTATTTCCACTGGTGGCTGTTGTGATTGGGAGATGGATTGGTTGCCCTAATTGATTGGGATTTCCTGCCAGTATGAGCCCTAAGTTTTTCCTTGGTTGATTCTGATCCATCTATCTCAACAGCAGTAGAAATAAAGTAAGTCAAAAACTCCTTTGTACATGCTTATGCTTGCATTTGTTTCACATGACCTTACTCATTCTGCCAGGTGATTGAGATACTTGGCTAGAGAACCACAGTATGGTCTTTAATGTTGAGCTTGTGGAGAATTAATGCTGCAATTGAACCAAATGTAGTTCAGTATTTGGATTGGGGAAGACAGAAGTTTAAATAGAAAGGACAAGAATATGAATAAGATGTGTTTATTTTAGGAACAATACAGTTGATATACTATATTTGGGAGCTACAAAAACTAGGGGATGGTATAGTGGTGTGTTACATGTAACATTCTGGCTGGGAAAAACTTGAGGGAGGAATCAGCGTGTTAAATTAGTAGCACTCCAAATTAGGAGATAGTGCCTGTATTCTGACATTGTGCTCATATTGATCCATACCTGTTATTCCCATAATGGGGCAACTCTTCAAGCGCCCCCTGTGTATCATGAGATATGTTGGCAGACAAGGAGATAATCCTGGTTGCAACATTAAGAAAGAAGATGTATGATATACATATCATTATCAAAGTGTTAATAAAATTTTCTAGTAGTGAGGCATATATTAAATATCCTTGCAGATGTTATGAGTGTGTGTTTTCCAAGGTGTATTATCATATTTGCATGCTACCTACATTTAGGGAAAGGTTATATGGCCATTATTATGGTACAGATGAATTTATAGTCTTTCATGATATAAAGAAATGAGGTATGTTGTACAGCTGTTGCAACATCTTTGTATTGCAACTGAACCAATTAGAGTTCAGTATTTGATTGGGGAAGACAACAGTTTAATAGAAAGGACAAGAATGAATAGAATAAGATGTATTTTATTGTAGAATATTGTGACTAATATACCATATGGGGAAAGCCATAAGGCCACAGGGAGTGACATAGTGGTGTGTTCTATGTAAGGTTCAGAGCCAAGGAATAACTTATGCCGGGATCAATAAGTCAAATTGGTTGCGCTCCTAATTTAGGAGGAAAATCCCCCAATTTAACATTGCCATTAGATTGGTTCATGCAGTTAGATACGTCAAGGGACGGCTTATTGTGTACCCTTGTATATTGTAAGATACATTGGCAGGCGGAGAGGGAAACTTGGTTGCAACATTTGATTTCTCTCACTTGGGAAAGTAGTTCCCTAAGTGATTCCCCAACCAATTATTAAGTTGGTGACACTCTTATCAATCACCCATCTAATACAGGGATCAAACTTTTTGAGTCCTAAGCAGAACATTACCTGGAAAGACTACATGACTACCATGACATACATGGACAGCATGTAGCTTCCCATGATACTATATAATCCTTTGGATTCATATCAATAAAGTATCATGTCTTCTTAACTTCCCCCTTTATTTTGCTTCATATACTTCTAAGAAGTATATAAACAACACAGCTAAAATGACAGGCTTCTTCATTATGATGGCTACCTGATGATGCAGAGAGGTTGGTTTGGCAATTAGCCATGGAAATTTGAAAAGCAAGAGTGTTAGCTAAATGGAGCATTTTATCCATAACAGTGCAAAAGTACATAGAGAGAGGATATACCATAATAACAGCAACAGCACCCATGTCACAATAATAATGTCAACAGTGGCCATATTGACACTTTGTTTACATGGCCACTGTTGACTAGAAACTCTAAATCTCCTATGTTTTTTGCTAGTTGTGCTAGCTTAATTCTTTTTTTAGAGCGTTCAGGGGTGCAAACCCAGAAAACACGACAAAATTGTGGCCATCTTGACACAATTTAATATTAAGCTTAATAAAAACTTAATTTAACCAGATTTTCCCTTTACTTTTACTAATAAAAATTAGTTTATTTTTTATTAGTTTTCATGACGTAAAAGTGTCAATGTTGACACTTTTTAAGTCAAACTTATTTTTAATAACAAAACTGAAACATCTACAGTAAAAAATAAGTGCTCATTTAAAAATATTTTTTATTGAATTATTATATTGAAAAAGATATTGCAAATACATTTGATTGTTGGAATGTTCATGTTATAAATATATATGTGGCACTTATTACAGCTTTAATATATTAAGTGGATTAGTGGCTAACAGCAATCCAATAATTTAAGCGTGAGTTACTATGTAAGTTACTATAGAATTTGTTATTAAAAATAATGTTGACACTCATAAATGTTGTTTATTGGCTTGTGATTATCTGTTGGGGTGGAGTTAAGCAAATTAGAGTGGCGCAATTAAGCCTAGATTAATATGTCACCTCATATAAAGAATGTCGTAAGTGATGTTGTCAACACTTTACCCTTTTCAATACTGAAGACTACTTTCTTAACAACTTCACATATACACAATGGTAAAATATCATATTACTACTACCCAAATATTATTTTCAATAAAAGAATAAAGAACCTTGATACTTTTTTTTACTTATTTCCATATTTTTTTATTTTTATATGTGAACAAAAATGCACAGAAAACGGTTAATTTTTGCTAGCCCGCGTAAATTTAATTAAGCGTACTATGAAAAAACAGTAAATTTTTAAAAAAAATGTTGACTGTGACAATGTTGGAAAAAATAATGTCTTCAATTTTTGTAATCAACAGTGAGAATTCAGCTTTTTTACTAATTGTCACTCATAATGTTAACGCTTTTCAGTTCTCACATATAAAACTTTATGTTTTACATAATAAAAACTTCTCATTTTTTGATATGTTGTATTTTTAACCTTTTTCTTTCATATTACTTAATTTTTAAAATTAAAAACTAAATCTAAATATATTACTTTTGCATATTTCTCTTAACTTTTAATTTAATTATTTAAAACTATTATAAATTAAAAACTATACAAGTATTTTTTAACTTTTAAATGCCAATAAAAACCACCTATGATTTAATTTTTATATATTATGCTTTTTAAGTTGTTTTGTTTGTTTTTTACATACATTTCTTTATTTTTGTCAAAACCGCAGGCTTGACCCACCAGCAAGGTTCCAACCAAGCGGGTCTGTGACCCGCAATCTGATTATCTGGTCACCTGAAGCCAGACTAGGAAGTCAACTTGAATTACCAAATCCAACAACATGAACAGATGATGATCCTTCACAGTGGATACCTCAATTTGGCGCTTGACTTATTATCAGAATCAAGCCACCCCCTTCTTCCATCCAGCTGTGTAATCACCAATCTTGTTCCTACTATCCTTGATTCACATGAACTACATAATCATTATCTCTCAATAAAGATTATTATCTATCTTTTAAATATTTTCCCCGTGTAACTCTGCTAAAACAGCACAGTTACAACATTGGTAGCACAGGTAGGTTCTCCATCCTACTTTATCTTGAAAAATTCCGCCTGTTGCCCTCACACGCTATGGCCAAAAAATCCTTGACAGAATCATGTCTGGCCTCCTGCCCAACTGGACTCTGTATACTCCTGGTACCAAGATACCTGATGGTTTTGTCCTCTACCAAAACACGGTGATTCTGCTACCCGCCTTCAATGCCCTGTCTGCCCAAGGTTTCTTTCAGGCACCTTCCTTGATGCCGTGACCAGCTGACAAAACCACCATGCCCGCCTATGTTGCACAAAGACTTTGCAGCGCTGCCTTAGAGCCCTTTGCCGGGGCCAACAACGACAATGCTGCCACATGAATCCAGTTTGCTCAAAGCAAGCTGGCTCAGATGGAATGCCCACAGCAATTCTGGATCACGGGGATTTCCATTTGCTTGACCCATGACGCTGGCACCTGGTGTGACAAGTGGCACAAAGAGCACACTGACAAGAACTGGGACACCTTCAAACAGGATTTCTTGGTGAGGTTTGTGCTTAAGGATACAGTGCTCATGATCATATGTCAAGTAAAGAACCTGACCCAGACAGGCACCATTAAAGAACTCACCCGCGCCTACAAGGAACTCTGTCTCTGTGCCCCATCCAACATGGCCTTTGACACCCCAGCAACACACCTCATGTACTACAACGCCCTCAAGTTGCACGTGATGAGACATGTGATCCTGGACCAGGTAACCAACCTGCAAAGCCTGTACTGTGAAGCGGAAAAAGCTGAACAAACATCCAATGCTCTACACAAGGCACAGACTGAGAAACAAGAAAGGCCCAAGGACTCCCATCCAAGCGGCGCTCCTCTTGACCACCTCCTGGAGGCAACGGCAACAACAACAACCACAAACCCACGGGTTTGAATGGGAATGGGAATGGAAACAACGGCCAGTCAAATTGTACCCATTTTTGTGTCACTGCCACCCAAGGCAACCAAGATGAGGGAAAAGCCCGGGGAGAGCACTAAGCAAGCCAAGCTCTCCCCACGTAACTTGTGACTTGCCCAACAATGAATACCAACCCAAGGACGTGGACCAATGTCCAATGATCCAAGTACCCTCGGAAGACCTGGTACTATACACCATTGCCAGACATCCCAATAAATTGATGTCTTACCCTTTCTGCTTTCACAGCTACACAGGATCAGCACTCCTGGACTCAGGCACAGATCAAACTTTAGTCAACAGCAGCTTTGTGGATAAATTCAAGCTGGCCACTAATCCTTCACAGATTGAAAACGTGGTCCTGGATGATGAACACCACATTGCTGTGACAAAGGAAACTCCCCCCTTCTCTGTCATGCTTGAGAACCTACACTCCATCATTCAAGGTCCTGTCATTGACTTTCCTAAATTTGACATTGTACTGGGACTAGACTGGTTATGGAAAAACAACCCCCATGTGGACTGGGCAACCTCAGTGTTGACCATCAAGCAAGAAGTTGTCAATCACCAGATTTATCCGGACTCTGTAGACCAACTCCTACGCAACCACATCTTTGTTGCATCACAGAGACTTTGGATGAGAAGGAAAACCTGAAAGCAATTGACTGGGATTCCTGCCAGTATGAAATCATACACTTCAAGGACCACCAGGACACCTCCACACCTCAAGATTGCGACATTGTGGCCCGCCACCCAGAAATCTTTAAAGAAGCGTTACCTTGGCTACCCCCCAAGAAACACATCCAACACTCCATCCAACTCAAGGGGGCTGTACCCAATGCACGTCCCATCTATCAATTGACCCCAAACAAGGACAACACCCTGCACGCCTATCTCAAGGAGGCACTGGAAAAAGGACTTATCCGCCCCTCACAGTCTCCCTTTAGGGCTGCCGTATTCTTTGTGGCTAAAAAGGACAGTACCTTACGCCTGGTCACAGACTACCACGCCTTGAACAAAGTCACCATTAAGAACCGTTACCCATTGCCACTGATTGACAATCTCTTTGACGCCTTGGGAGGAGCCACCATCTTCTTCAATATTGATCTAACTGCAGGCTACAATCAGATTCAAATCAAGGAGGAAGACATCCCCAAGACAGCCTTCCACACCAAGTATGGTTCCTACAAATGTGTGGTACTCAACTTTGGCATGACCAATGCCCTGTCCACTTTTGTAACCTTCATGAACAAAGTGTTTGTGCCACACATAGGCAAACATGCCCTAGTGTACCTGGACAATATTATTGTCTACAGCCCCTTGGTAGAACAGCACAACAAAGACCTGAGGAAGTCTTTGCGACCTTGGCACGGCACAAACTGTTGGCCAAGCCCCACAAATGCCAGTTCTTCCGGGAGCAACTACCCTTCTTGGGACACATAGTCTCAAAAGACGGCATCAAACCCAACATTCAAAAGATACAAGCCATCTGCAAGATGCCACCCCCAAGGACAAACCAGAACTCTGCACCTTCTTGGGAATGGTGGCCTATTTTGACGCTTCATACCCAACTGTGGCGTCTTGACTTCCCCCTTGTCTGCCATAACAGGCGCCAAGTCCAAGTTTGTATGGACCCCCAACGTGACCTTTGTTTTAGACGTCTCAAAGAAAAGCTCACAACAGTGCTCATCTTACAATATCCCAAACAAGACAGAGAGTACCAGATGGAAACCAACGCCTCAGATGCATCCATTGGAGGAGTACTACAAATTAAGAATAGTTATGGTGACTTCCTGCCTGTGGCCTACAAGTTGTGCAAACTGACAGATGGCAAGTGTTTATACTCAATCCACGACAAAGAACTTCTGGCCATTGTACACTGCCTAGTTGAATGGTGCTGTTACCTGGAACAGCAGGAAGAATTCACAGCACTAACTGATCACAAGCCGCTCATCTACTTCAAGACACAAGCAAACCTGTCACGCCGCCAAGCGCGGTGGATGGAAATATTAGAAAGGTTTAACATGCTCTTCCAATATAAGCCCGGGGCCAAGCTCGCCAGGGCAGACGCCCTGTCCCGTCTGTATGTCCGCACTTCTAGGGGAGAGAATGGGCTCAACCCAGACTGGCCTCTCCTAGTGCTACGTACAAAAGACAAAGGATTCCCTGCAGGCACAACCTATATCACCAAAGAAACGGTCATCAAGAATGAACACCTATTTGCTGACGTATACAGGACTCTTCACAGAAAAATGTTGGATGGCATAACCATTCCCTACATCCCCACACATCAACAAGTTGATACCATTCTTTTCTATCACAGAGATCTTGGACATACTAAGAGCTAAAATCTATACAAATTCCTAAAGCATAAAGCCTGGTGGCCAACCTTATACTGCAATGTCCAGGAATTGTTAGAACAGTGCAAGGTCTGCAAAAAGTTTGCCAAAAGCAAAACTCCGCCTAAGTCTGTACTCACCATTCAAACCCAACTACTTTTCAAATTATGGGCTCTTGACATTGTGGGCCTCATGCCAGGAAAGCACAATAACAAAAAATACATCATCACAGCCATTGGTTTTGCAACAAGGTGGCCAGTAGCCCAAGCGGTGAAGGCACACACCGGCAACAACGTCTGACAATTCATTGGCAAGGAAATAATCAGCAGGTTTTGAAAGCCAGAACTCCTGATAACCAATGGAGACAAAGAATTGACCTCCAAAGACACCAACGTGTACCTCACCAAAAATGGGGTCAAACACACCGTCACAACACCGTACCATCCACAGACCAATGGACGCGTAGAGCGGCTTAATGGTAGCCTCGTGCAAGCCCTAGCCAAACTCACTGCTGGGAGACCTGAAGACTGGTATAAGCAGCTACCAACTGCATTAATTGTGTGATGAACCCAAGTGAACAGATCCACCAGAAAAAGCCTGTTTGAACTGGTATATGGCACACAGCCAAATATCATTCAAGCATTGACAGGACCCAAACAGGAAATTCCAAGTCAAGTCCCCCCTTGCTCAGATCCTCAAGTAGTAGAGGCCAACAGCAAACAAGCAGCCAAAGAAAAGGAACTTTAACAAAAGACTTTTGGTCCCATCTGCAATAGACATGAAGTTGGGGACAAAGTCTGGGTCATGAATGTTGACAAAAGCAAACTACAACCTGAGAAAGTAGGGCCAGCAATAATTCTAAAGGTAAACAACAATAACACTTACCTCTTGCAAGGGCTTGGGAAACGCAAGCAAGACAAGACCTTACACCATGATTTCCTACAACCCTGCAAAGCAAGACAAAAACAACAAGAAACCACCCTACCTGCCATCAAACAACAACTGATTCAATATGGCGCCCGGGCTCCTGACAACCTCCCTGACAACCTGCCCCCAGAGGAGGCTGACCTTCAGCCAGGGGGGTGTTGAAACTGCAGGCTTGACCCGCCAGCAAGATTCCAACCAAGCGGGTCTGTGACCCGCAATCTGATTATCTGGTCACCTGAAGCCAGACTAGGAAGTCAACTTTAATTACAAAATCCAACAACATGAACAGATGATGATCTTTTACGGTGAATACCTCAATTTGGCGCTTGACTCATTATCAGGATCAAGCCACCCCCTTTTTCCATCCAGCCGTGTGATCACCAATCTTGTTCCTACTATCCTTGATTTGCATGAACTATATAATCATTATCTCTCAATAAATATTATTATATATCTTCTAAATTTTTTCCCTTTTTAACTCTACTAAAACAGCACAGTTATGACACTTTAAACCATTTTAATTATTATTTTAGGACAAAAGAACTTCCAAACAGCCCAAAGGAACCAAGCGTCCTTCAAAGCCAACCAAATCCACCAAAAAGAAGCCTGTCTCATCAAAGAAGATCATTTCAAAACCATCCCCAAAGCCCTCACCAAAGCCTCCCCTGAGCCCTCTCCTGAGAAGAGCCCTGCTCACTCCACTGGGGGAGAGGAATCTGATGGCTCCCTTACAGACCACAGTTTTTACAACTTGGCTTCTGACAAGGAGCCAACCAAGAAGAAGCGCTCAGCCCAAAAGTCCTCACCCAAAGATAATTCTCCTGCACATGAGGAGCACCACAATAAGCCCCTTTCTGCTTCCCCCTCACTACCAAACTACCCCCCTTCAAGCTTATCTGGGGATGATTCAAAGCCCCACCCTGATTACTTCCCTGGCTTCTGCCATGCTCCTGCTGGCCCCTGGGCCCTCTGTTGGCCCACAACATCTGCAACATTGACAGAAAATTTAAGGTTCCCTCTTCCTTGCCCAAATACTTCCCAATCGCGAGCGTAAAGGATGGGCTGGCCATGGTGGCCAATGGGTAAATTTTCTCTCAAAACAATGCCAACAGGGTCTTCAAGAGCCGCCATTACACCTGCAAGGACCGCTCCTGCCCAGTGCGGCTCAACACTGAGCGCTGGGATTTGGTCCAAACCATCAAGGACAAGCATACCTGAATCATGCCAAATACCAACATATCCTGCCTCCTCAAGTGGTATCTTGTACATGTGATGCCCACCTCCAAAGATCTTTCTACCACCCAGATGGCTGTGCTTGCTTGCAAGTACCCCTCCCCAACCAACTTGAAGAGGATGCCAACCCACAATTGTAAAGCCCAGCTGTAAAGACACAGCAGAACTTACTTTCTATAATTAAAGAGAAATATAGATAGCAAGAGATTGGGTTGAACTTCAATGATAGCTTAGCTATCAGATATTCATAGGGTGTTTATTTATAGTATCTCCCACTGTGCAAAGTTTTGCAAGTGGGAGTGCAAGCAGGGAATGGAGAATCTCAAAAGACTGGGTGATGAAGATTGAAATCAGGCATTTGGAATATAGTCAAACCTTTGTTCTTCTACTATCTGGGTCTGGATTGTCAATTCTTGGTTGTAGCCAATGGCTTACTATCATGAGGGGAAATGGGCCTAAGTCTTCCTCAAGGTCTAATTTTAGACTGGGTAGTAAGGTTTGGCAAGAGTCTGGAACAAGCCATGTGGTCTGGACCTGGATCCCCATTGGTTGGTTCTAGGATTGATGGCCAGGGTTTGGATTTTGTTCCTGAATTGTTCAAGGACTGCATGGCCTGCTTCTATTTTTATCCCCTAATTCTGGGACTTATCTTATTGGTTCCTCTCAAGGTTTTGCGTTCCAATTAGTTTTACGCGCAAGGTGGTCTCTTAATGGGTACTTATTCATTATTAAATGATGCTCAAAATACAAAGAGCTTCAAAATGAGTGGTTGATCATTCATTTTGATTTTGTATTCGCTGAGGTACACTTGTATGAATGACATCATTTCATGCAACAGGAGTTCATGCAGGGGGATTGCTTTTGCTTAATTTAGCTCTTGATTAGCCTTTTTGACCTGGCTTAACTTATTAATATAAATTGTAGGCGCTGTTGAGAGCTCTTGAATGCGGGTTTGGGCATTGGCATCCGCTGATTAAGAGCTGAGATATGATTGCATTAATTACGTCATCTATGCAACCATGACACCATGCTTAATGAAGCAATGGCATCTCAATCAGGCATTTTGCGATTCTTCCCCTTTTGCACTAGACTGTGCTTATTTTTTTTGCTTTGATCCTTATTCAGAGCTTGTGTCAGGAGTGATTCTGACAACAATCAGTTGGTCAAGTTTGTAAGTGATAGTCATCAAGCCTCTAATCTCCTGGCCAAGAGCGCCATTAAAATTGAAGATCTGGTCCTCACAGATGCCCTCAAGAAGACAGAGGATGGTGAGATGTTCCTGCTCCATGACAATGAGCAGGAAGTGGAGGATAGGATTTAGCCTATGCCACAACCCAAAACCTGGAGCAGCTCAATACTGCTACCACCTGGCTATGCAACGGCACATTTGCTACTTGCCCCTCTCTCTTTAAGAAGCTTTGGGTCCTGCATGGGCAGTTTAATGACCAGGTTATCCCTCTTGTGTTCTTTCTCATTCCTGGTGCCAAGACTGAAGTCTACACCAGAGCCTTCAAGATTGTCTGGGATGCTTTGAGCTCCATTCCCACCAATCAGCTCCCCCTCCCACTCACACCACAAGGGCAAACCCCTCCTTCACTGAGAAGGATGAGTTGACCCTAGCCATTGAGCAGCTTGCTCATGCGCTCTCACTTGGGCCAAAGTTTATAATAATGGACTTTGAGCAAGCTCAGTTCAGAGCCTTTGAGGCCACCTTCAATGGAGAAGTCCAGGGCTGCTTCTTTCATTTTAGGCAGGCCCTCACCAAGAATCTCAAGAGTGAGAAGGACCTTTTTGAGAAGTATCTTAACAATGGTAAGGGGAAGTGCCGATTTGCCTTGACTCAGTTTGCTGCCTTGGCTTTTGTGCGCCTAAAGCATACTGGGATTGGCTTTGAGGCCCTCCTGAAGGACACTTACATCAAGAAGCACTCCGCCATCTTCAAAGTTACTTGGATTACTTTGAGCGCCAATGGGTGGGCAAGAAGGTGACTGCCCGGAGAGGTAAGAGCGGGGCCACTGCCCCTTGGAATTTTCAGGGCGCCTGCCTCAAGGGGGAGATAAAGACCACCTCCAGCCTTGAGGTTTGGTACAAGCACCTGAAGGTGAAGCTTGGGTCCAACCCCAAATATAACAAGTTCTTCCAGAAGCTGCATGAGGAGCAGGCCCAGAATGTCTCCAAGTTTTGCAACCTGGCCAACTGGGTGGCCCCCAAGAAGCAAAAGTCCAAGGAGCAGGACTACCAGGAGGACGTTCAGAAGGTGGTAAAGAAAAAGTACAAGGTGGCAGAGATTAAGAAGTACCTTGAGGATGTTGCCACTGCTCTTGCTGGTGGCTTTAATTAGCTTAATAAACCTTGCTTTGCCTGTATATTTTTTACTTTTAAACTTTTAATTTATTTATAGTGTACTAATCCTTTTAGGTATAGATGGTAAGTTTCGGATACAGTTTCAAGGTGGTTTAGTAAGAAATATCTTTTATTTTGTTAATTTATCTTTAAGGTATGCAATTTTTTCAGTTATGCTTATATAAAGTATAATAAATTAAATATAGAGTTTTCTTATATTTTGTAGTTATTATGATATATAAAATATCTTTATTTTTGTCTCATTGGAATTTTAATTTTTATGGAAATAAAAAATAATTTTATAATAAAGAGTGTAATTTACATAGTAAACTAAAAATAGTTACTTATATCTCCTTGTTCTTATTACTTATGATAATTTTTTATTGCAGTTTTGAACTCTCTGGGGTCATTTTAGTATAATAAAGTATTTTAAATATTTTTTATATTAAAAATGTTCAGGGTAAAGTGTTTTGTTAATTAAAAAAGTGTCGACATCCAGGAAACAACATTAAGTAAAACCGGGTCATCACTTTACTATAGTGTCGACATTAAAAGTGTCAACATGGCCACTGTCAACATTTTTAATGTCAACATGGGCGCTGTTGCCTAATATCTGTAGTGTGATCTAATATGATCATATAAGCAGATGGTGGCTATGCAATCTATCATGTGGGTGCTGATATGGAAGGTTAGTTGATTTAACTATTATATTTGATCAAGTGATTTGACTTGACAGCTATGATTATTGGCTTGTGAAGCTATATTATAGTATAACCTACATATTATAGCGGATATAGTCGAATTTTAAACCTTGCAATGTTTCACATGTAAATCATTCCATAGCAACTGCTTATGATATTCGATGGAATAGCAAATACGCATTAAATTTATTGCGTATCGCTTGCCAGAAGTGCCTTTGATACAATACTGCTTCTTTGATGGGGGCGTTGCTTAATCTCTGTCAGGATTTCCATGATATTTGCTTTTCTCTCGTCGTGATTTGGCGATTTATGCATAGCTTCTTCTTTGATGGCTGGTGGGATGGAGGCTTGGGTGTTGGGATGTGAGAGCGGATGATTAAACCATGACACTCTGCCGAGTGGACGTCGTGCGCTGGGGGGGTTGAGCAGAGAGTACAGTCTGGAAATTTCTTCATCGTTGAACCGTGAGAGAGAAATCATAATGGCAGAGTGTGCTCCCTGGTCCATTGGTTTGGAGCTTTGCATGAGTTGAAGAACCACCGAGAGGGCGTTTGCATTTTGACAGAGTTTTTGGTAGAAAGCCAAGCGCGCTGTCAATACAATTATGTTATCGGAGTCAGTAGAAGATTTCAAGGCGGTATCGATATCTTCGATCATCTTTGAGCAGAAAGCGTCACTTGCCATGTTATTCCAAGGCACTCGGGTAAGCGCCTTGTAGAGTACAGCGGCAAGGTGCCCATCCATCTTAAGTTGGCCTGATGCATAGCTCTCTTTATTCAGGGGTCCTAGACTACCTTGGGCTCCTGATTGCGATTGGATGGCGCCGTAGGCCTTGAGCAGCTCTGGAAGGAGGTGCGCTTGGAAGAGCAGTTGAAGCATCATTGTATACACAGGAAGGTCTGATTCGAGATTGGCTTGCTTGAATTCGCCAAGGAGTTTTAAAATGTTCTCGCGTGAAACCTTGTGCTTGATGCAGCCATGGAAAACTGCTCTGTAGACTTCTAAAGAGCGTAAGTTGGGGAGTTCAAGGAATGTTTGTAGTGCAAGGTCCCAGGAATCGGCTTTGGACATTGCAAAAAGATAGGTCATGAGGAGGTAGCTATGCAACTCATTGTTGTCGCGTGCGAGTTCGAATATTTCGATTGCTGCCTTGTACCCAGTGTCTCGCTCCTCAGAAGATATCCCTTCTTTAAATGCCGCTGAAAAGGCTGCGTTCATAGCCACACTGTAGGTTACATAACTTAGAGGTGGCCAGGCTTCTTGATTGCTCAAATCCAATAAAGTTGTTACCATTGCAAGGATATTGTGTGGCTCGTGTTCTGCAATGTGTTTGATAACCGACTGGTACAGGATCTGTGAGGCCCTTTCGCATTCGCTTAAAAGAAGTGAGACGGGCTTGATGTTTTCATGAAGGGAGATGATTTCAAAAAACCGGAAAAGGAATGCCCTCTGGGTGGGATCGTTTTTGTCAGAAAAGTGGTGAACCATTCCAATGAATGTACTCTTGAGGCTTTTCCTATCAGCAGATGTTTTTCCTGCTGAGACAACTCGAGCTACCAAAACTATGCTGAATGAAGGTTCAATCTTAAGACTAGCTTTGACAAGTCGCTTTATGCCCAAAAAAAACAGTTTGGAGTCTGTATTTCGAAAGGAAAATAGATACTGGGAGTAAATTCGTTTGAGCAGGAGAATATCGTTTCTTGAAAAAAACAATTCGATGAAGTATCCAATAAGTATAACTCGGCAATTTCTATCAACCTCAACCCGAGATAGTTGGCCGAAAAGTTTTCTGATTGGGTCATCCTTTTCCTTCTCCTTTGTGTAATGTACTTCAAACTCAAAGTCATCATCAAACTCCTCATCTTCAAGAGGCATCTTGTTTACCGAAGATGAGTGTTGTTTTAAAGGCTCGAGGGAAATGAGAAATTTGGTTATGGTTGAGTTTCTTGCGCGGTATGGGCTATTTCTGATATCTTTTAAAAAGAAGGCTTGGCAAGAGTGAATGATTGGTAGATATTTTTCCGTTGGGAGTTGAAGCGAAACTAGATCTTCATTCTCTAAAATAGCAATAAAGAGTATCTTTCTCAACGTGTTTGCAGAGGGGATTAGATCTATTCTATGATATTTTTCAATCTTTTTACTTAATTTTCTTAGTGCCTTATCATTCAAAATCTTCATTGCAGTGTTATAAGGTATAGTACGAGTATTCCTCTGATAAGGGATCACTTTTGTATCGGCCATGGGAATGAAATCGATAGAAGCTGGTGCTGAAGAAGGACAATGTAAAGACCTCAAAGATGGAGAAGGGGGGAATAAATGAAATACCATACTAAAGCATCGTGTAGCAGGACGACCCTTGGCAATAGGGATACGGCTTCTGCTTAAATAAAGCGTGGATGTAAATAACATTAGGGTTTGGGGAGCACTTTTTGATGCAAAAGGGATGCTTGACACAGGAAACTTATCAGTATTTTTGTTTGAAATGCTTTAGTCTTAGCCATTTATTCCTTCTTGCTTTTGGATTCCTTCCATCGAATAAGTACATTTGCGCCGTCACTGTAAATTGCAAATATTGCGTCGTTATTTGGTAAAGATTACCCAATCAACTTGGGTTAAAGTTGGATTGATGACTGTCCACCCTCCATCTACTAGCATATGAATCATGTTTGGCTTTTCGAATCTCTCCTATTTTGAAATGCTTTGAGGATACAATTCAAGGCTGCTATACAGCTTTAGCTTTTATTGTCCATGAAAAATGAACAATATAAATCAATATATAAAAGGCGCTTTGCTTTAAAATTTATAAACATTAAAATTAAGTGTCAGAAAAGCTTACTCATAATCAATACATCAGCAAGCAATTTTATCTGGATATCAGCAGCTTATAAGCAATAAAAAAATGAAATCTGCTAAAAATTTGTATCAACAGATCTACCACAAACTCTATACATGGCCAAGAATATGGAAAGAATTAGATTTATTTACAGGATCAATAATAGAGCCAATGTCCCAAAGTGCCATAATACTCATAACATAAATATGAGGCAGGCCCTCTATCCAAACTTATTCATAGAATATAATCAAGGTTGTATAATTTTTGAATAAGAAATCTTCTAAACTAAGAAAGATACCTGAGCATATCTGTGAAGTTACCCAATATAGGAATATGAGTCTTTCCTGTGAAAAGGTTGTAAAGCAACTCAGGATTGGTATTGAATCAGTTTGAGAGATTTACCTCAATTTTTAAAATCTAGCTCAGCGTAACTTTTCACTATCAAAATGCTATAAAGCACTAGTGCTTAAGGTACTCAGCCTATTTTTATAATAGCCTTGAAAAATCATAAGTGTTAGCAAAATCAAATACGCTATCAATAATGTTGTGGTTGTGCTACTGGCAACAGTCACAGAAGAGAGAAAGGAAGAGCAGGAGAATGTCCTTTTTAAGGGAAGGAAAGTGTTTTTATATCCTTGTGGATGGGCACTATGAGGTGACCCTGAAGATTTTTGTTACTCAGGTTTGAGTTGTGAGTAAACAATGTTCAAACTGGTATAAGATTATTGAAGATGCTTTATAGTAATTGATTATACTATCAGTGGATGAAAAATATTGGCTGTTATCCCAATTAAACAATGGGGAATTGGCAACTGCATGAATTAAAGCATTTTTCAAGTTGGTTTACTGTATATCAACAGTCATAATAAAACACTTAAATGTCAATAGCATTGAAAATTTGGAACTAAGTTTTTTCCATGTAGACTACCAAACATAGACACTTTTTCAATAAGCAGAAACTTGTTTCTGAACATTATAACTGATAAAATTAAGCTTTAGAGTGCCTTTTCAGAGTAATCTGACTACTTAGATATCAGATAATATAAAAAAATAATACATGCTTACTGAGAAATATAATGAAAATACACTTTCCTTATATTTTACTATGAAATTAGCTATCTTTACTATAAAATATTTTTCCCACTTATAAAAAATAAAAGGGCCCAAAATCCAAAAAGGTGCTACATAAAAATCCACATACTGTAGGAAAATATCATAACCAGAAACTCTAGCATAGATCTTTTTGATATTGAAACTAAATAATACATATACTTTACTAGTTAAATACCAACATAGGCCATATAATACAGCTTGTCAAGATTTTGGGATATTGACTAATTAACGGATTCAACCAATTAACGCGGGCCAGCTGTCAATCACTCTTAGGAATAATTTCAACAGAATGATGTGGGCCAAAGGTTGCAGGATCAATGAATCAACAACCAAATCATATCCTGGCATTAACATTTTCACATATTCCTAATTAATAGTAAAACATGCAGATATTGTGCAATTAATTAGTCCACCTCAACAGTCACCTCAAACATGCTTCTCATAATAATTACTATTCTAATCTTTAAATTATATTCTAGAACAAGGTCCATCATAAGGGCCATTATCTGAAACGCTTCTAAAAGAGCCCAAAATAGACTGGGCTGTCAGGCCAAAAACTCTAAAATGAAAGGCTTTGAGCCTATTGTATTAGAGTAGCTCTGATTAAGTGAAGAATCATCTCCACCAACTAGTAGTCAGCCAGGCTAGCTAGCCACCTGTAACATGGTCCAGGTTCACAGCTACTCCGCTCAGATTGAGGGATAGTTGCACAGCTCCAGAAAGAATACTGAGCTGTGGAAGTTGTCAAGCAAACTTCTGTCACAAACTGCACACACTCAAGGTTGGGCTGAGCTAACTTGGAAAAACATGGGCAGCCGGGCCAGCCTCAATATCAGTCTTCTAATAAAGAGTTGATATTTCAAATTCTTTCCCTATTTTGATTCTAATTAAGTGGAAATCAAAAGATCATACTGTTGCCATACAGTATTAAACCCTATAGTAAAATATAGAGACAACAACTTATGAATCTATATCCAGAAGTAGAAAGAACCGTCCAAAATCCTTCAGGCCTTGGGCCCTGTCAGACTTGCTACTTCTGATGACAACAAAATATTCTGAGCCAAAGGTTACACCAAAGCCACAGGTTCTCTGTACTTTCCTAATGTTGGAAGTCTTAGGATATCATCTTACTGATGATAAAATACCATAGTCCATAATTTTCTGACACAGCTTGAGCCCTCAAACCTTTAATAAAAATCCTAGTCCTTAAAAATATCATTATGAAGTACTTATTAATTCTTTACACTGCCTGCTTATAGAAAATATTATACTAAAAAATTTAGAGCTATATGCAAAATACAACAAAACTCAAAATATTTATCTGAAAACTAGACTGCAACACCTGGCTACCATAAAGAACTGTTGCAGCCTTCTTGATATATTCACCAAGCTCATAAAGCTTGTATCTGGCCTTAGCAACATCATCAATCTTCTCGGGATATTATTCTCTTTGGAGACTCTGTTCTTGTTAGATGAGCAGCTCCCAACCTCTCTGATGAATGCAACTGTGACAGAAATCACTGGATAATATGAAGCCATTTCTAAATGATGGGGAATTACCACCCAAATTCACATAGAATTGATGATTAACCACCAATGCGGCTTCGGATATTTTTTTGTGAAATTTCCAATTGTAACTCCAGGATTAAGTAGAAAAATTAGTCCCGACCAGAGTAAACCAAGATAAATGACCTGAGAAAGCATCAATTCATCTTCAGTGTAGAATTCTGGACATTGAGAAGTGACACAATTTTCAGTTTCAAGAATGGGGGGAGCTACAAAATTGGCTGGCATAAAATTAACATTTGGCGGTGCCAACGACAAAGTTCCAGATGCTGGGCCCCATCTTCCTGAAATGATTCTGTCCAGAATCAGATTTTATGGGATATACTGCAACAATCCAAGCACAGGATGAATTTTTAAAATTTAAAATTAGAACTTGGGATAATTGATTTTTATTGAGTAAATTTAGGAGGACTCAACTCTTAGAGTTGAAACAGGGAAAATTATTCAATATATATCAGAAAAATTGACTAAGCAATACCACCTGAGTCTTGATCTCCTATTCCTTCTGCATCTTCAAGTAAATATCTAGTCCAGGTTGCAAAGAACCCTTGTGTGACCAGTTTCTGACAACCATGCTGATTAATAAGCTTATATTGGGTGACCCTCATATTACATTGATTTATCAACGTCAGTTTACAAGGGGGAACTGGTTTCAGCTGGCATACTGGAGCAGCTGTGACCCATTTTTGATCAACCGTTTGGTTTAAATTGGTTAACTTGGTCAATTTTGATACAGGTTTCCCGGCCTTCCAAGCCTTCTTACTTGGGCGGACAATACCCGGCATTATGGAACCTACCGTGACATTACCCTCCGCTTTAGCCCTGGGCACAATACCATCATCTGGGAGATGGGATAAAGAGAAATTTTTATGGGCAGGTGGAAGTTTCATTGTGGCTAGGGTAAGTGCAGGGTGACCAATAGCAGTGGTATTGCGCTTGTAGAACTCATGGATCAGATCAGAGGAATTTGAACAATTGTAGTGAGGAACCCAAGAGTTTTCAGAATCAGGATAACTTTTCCAAGATACTAAATATTCCAAATGGCAGCAATTCTTGTGGGAAGCCAGAATACAATTTAACTCATACTCAGGTTCTCCTTCCACAAGAATGGGTTGGGAAGAGGGGGTCTCTGTTCCTTTGAAGGGAGTAAGAAGACATTCATGGAAGGTGTGGAAAATCTTGAAATCAGGAGGTAAATCCAGCCGATAGGCGGAGGGACCAATCTGACGTTCTACCTTGAAGGGACCAACTTGCTTGGGACCTAATTTGCGACAGAGAACCTTAAGTTTCATATTGCAAGCATCAATCATGACTAGATCACCTGGCCTGTAAGTTGGACCTTCCTGGCTCTTGCATTCTGTGTATTCCTTCTAAGTTGTAATGGCAGCGGCAAGAGTAACTTGGAGCTCCTGATGGACCTGCTTCATTGCAGCGGCTTGATCAGTTGCAGCTTCCACGTTGCTAACCAAACAAGGACCCATGTTGAAAGAAGGATTGTAACCCACCTTGGCATAGAAGGGCAATACTTGAGTTGATGTGTGTGGGGTGTTATTATATGTGAACTCTACCATGGGCAGATTATCCGCCAGTCATCTTGTTGTGCATTGGTGTAGCAATGTAGGTAGACCTCCAAACTTTGGTTACCCTCTCCGTTTGTCCATTGGATTGAGGGTGGAAGGCAGTAGAGTGGCACAATTTGATACCAAGGATTCCAGTAAAAGCTTCCCAGAACTGAGCAATAAATTGAGGACCACGGTCACTTACAATCTCCATTGGGATGCCATGTAGAGAGAAGATTCTGTTCACAAATAACCTAGCAATTTCCACTGAAGTAATTGTGGTTGAGAAAGGTACAAAGTGTGCCATCTTTGTGAAACAATCAACTACCACCATGATTGTGTTAAACCCATTGGAATTGGGAAGCTCACCAATGAAATCCACCAACACAGACGTCCAGGGACCCGCAGCAGGCTGAAGTGGGACCAGTAAACCAGTAGTCTTATTCAGACTGGCCTTGGATCAAACACATACCAGGCAATCTTGAACAAAAGCGGCTACCTGCACAGTCAAACCTTCCCAGGAAAACTGGCGGCAGATAAGTTCCACTGTTTTATTTTTCCCTGGATGACCAGCTGTTGGACAGGTATGATTAGCCTCCATGATTTCATCCCAAATAATGCCTTCAGGGACCTAAAAGCAACCTTGATGATATAGGACTGGACCAATCTTATGATAACCCTGAGGCTGACCTACTGGGTTTGCACATTCTAGCTCCAATAGCCTATCATAACCTTTGGACAAAGGTTGCAGAAACTTAACTTTGGAATACAAGTCCAGGTCTGCGCCCTCAGCTAAGGACATGATGGCCAACGTAGCCGGCAGAGGCAATAAAAAAGGCACCACAGCCTTGTCTGGAATCATAGTATGTTTGTTAAACTTGGTGTCTATACTAGCATCTGGGAGATGGGAGGGATTCCTGCTTAGAGCATCGGCCAAGTGATTGTCAGATCCTTTAATAACCTTGTAGTGGAACTTGTATCTTGTCAGATCACCATGCCATCTGGATTGGCAACCCAACAAAACCCTGGGTTGTTGATAATATAGAAGAGCTTTGTGGTCAGTTCTTACTACAAATGGATGACGTGCCAACATGAGATGGTGGTGCCAATGCTTTAACAATTCCACTACAGCCAACAATTCCTTGTCGTAAATCATGTAGTTGTGTTCTCAAGCCTCCATCTTCCGGGAGAAATACCCTACAGGTATCTCAATCCCGTCACTAGCTGTCTGCAACAGCACACCAGCCACAGCATATTTAGATGAATTGGTAGAAACCACAAAAGGAAGCTCAGGATCCACATGTCTTAACACTGGGGAGGACAACAAAAGAGCCTTGACTGCTGAGAAGGCACTTGCGCACTTAGGCGTCCAGACTAGAGTTGTCTTCCCATTAGCTGAATATAAAGGTGCAGCCACTTCAGACAAGTGAGGGGTGAATTTCTTCAATAACGTACAGGTACCCAATAAACTACAAAGTTGGGATACTGTCACAGGTGTAGCATACTCTCAAACCACAGTTTCCTTATCAGGGGCAATGGTGTGGACATCCTCAAAGATAATATTACCCAGAAAGGTAACCTTATGTTTAAAGAATTCACACTTACTCCTTTTGATGATCAAGTTTGCTTGGAGAATACGCTCTACAACTGCCGACAAGTGGGCCTTATGCAACTCCTCATCCAGAGAGAACATCATTATGTTGTCCATGTACGCAATGTCATATACACCCAGGAGATCCCCCAAGACCAAATCAATCAATTGCCAAAAGCAAGCTGGAGCATTCTTTGATCCAAAAGGCATTACACAGAACTGGAAGATACCCTTCTTAGTTCTGAATGCTGTCAACCATTTCATTCCCTCTGCAATCCTAATCTTGTTGAATGTGTTTAACAGATCAAGCTTAGAGAACACCTTTGCCTTTTCAACACACCAAGAAATTTGTGCCTCAAGAGGTAAGGAATAGGGATCAGGAATTGTAATGTTGTTCAAATTCCCAAAATTAACACAAGGGCAAAGAGACCCATTGGATTTCTGAACAAACAACAATGGAGAGCAGATTGACAAAGACTTCTTAAAGATATATCCCTTTTCTAACATGTCCCAAGTCCACTCTTCCAAACATGCATCCTCCTTCAAGGTCAAAGGGTAAATAAGAGACACAATACAAATCATATCAACGGTAACCTTAAAGTCAAAGTCAAACTGGGTGTGCTTGGGAAGGACCTCACCCCTAGTGGCGTCAAATGCTGCAGACCAGGGTTAAAGGCATACCGGTAGATCCAAACTCACAGGTGTTGGAGCAGGAATCAACCAGATTGTCTGGGAAGACTGTTCTAATTCAGACATACCCAACAACGGAATACAAATGGTTATGTTTAATGAATGTTCTACTTGCAACTCATTTTCCTTTAGCAGGGTCAATACATTATGGTCTCGGCACAAGCCCACCCCCAAAATAATAGGATACATAAGGTTAGACCAAATGGAGAACATTGCAGTAAAAGACTGACCCGCAGCTACAAAAATCACCAGCTTCTTAATCTGGAAAGAGGGAAACATTTGACAGTTCCCATCCCTAACAAGCATTCTAGGGTGATACTTGAGTTGCAGCAATTCTGCGGTCTCAACACTCATAAAGTTCTTGGAAGCACCTGTATCCAACATAATGGCCGGCCAATAGATAGTTTGACCGTTATCAATGCTATCATAAAACAAGAAGTAACCAGAAGTAGATTTATTTGCAGCAAATTTTGCAATCTTGCCAGGATCCTACTTCTCTTTGGTGGTACAAACAGCGGCTAAGGAGTCAGGGTGCTCCTGAAAATATTGCTCAATCATTTCTTGGACAGCAGCAGGAAGGACAGGATGATCACAATCAATTAGAACAAGGGGCAACTCTTCATATTTGACTGCCAAAGGCTTTTCAGGCATAACGTGCTAAAGCATAGCCAATGAACTCTCAGGGGCAGAAACTAATGGAGCTTCATTCACCTCAACAAGTTTGTTCAAAATTGCTAATTGCAACTGAGAAGAACCACAGGGAGAACAATCCTGACTCTGTCTGGAGGACAATACCGCAGAACAAGTCCCAGAAAACCAAGAGCACACAGCGGGTTTGGCTTCAACTTCTATTGAACCTTGTTTGGAAACCAACAGATTTGAGACCAGAGAAAGAATTTGGCTTACCAGGGCCTCAGTTGTGGTTAACAGGGAATCCCAAACTGCCAGATCCTGGGCAGTCTGGTCAACTTCTAACCACAACACTGAGAGTTTGTTCACCTTGGAAACATCAATGGTACTGTGAGAGAGGGGGGCTAAACTAACTAAGTTCAACTCCTATCCTGGTGAAACAAACCACCAGGATGCCGCCTAGTGGAGGACTGGGACAGCTGCTTGAAGAGGGGATCACAGAGAGGAGACAGGGGACAGTTGAGGGAAGTATGCATTCAAACCCATCAGCATCAGTCCGGCAAGCAACCAGGGGGTATGGGTGGGAGCGGGAGGAGGCGCCTCAGGGACCTGGAGAGGCACTGAGTTGCTCTTCTCTGGACTGGTAATGGAGGCCATTGACACTTCCTTGCCTGCTGGAGCAGACTGGGTGTAATCAACATCATCCAGATCCAGGTCATCACAGGTCAGACTCTTTACCACAGACTCCCCTGAGAACAGGAGACCACTTGAAAAGTCCAAGAGGCTGGAAGGGTTATTGCCCACAAGCCAAGAAGAAGAGGTGATTTTAGACCACAAGTCTGGAGAGATTGACCACAGGAGTAACAAAAACAGAGCCAAGGAAAACATAATAAATTTGAGGACTGGGAGTATCATGGCTGTGCTCCCTGCAAAATTTTGAATATGTAGGCAAGGTTTTCAGGATAGGAAGCAATAATTTTGGTGCCAACAAGGGGACCCACAAGCAAGAACAAGGTGAGAGGTGGCAGAGAAGGTGTGGTTGGCTTGGTGACAGGCTTGGGTGGCTTGGGACGGTGGATAATGTAAAAGCAGGTTCAAAAGCAAAGAAGATTAAAGAAAATTCAAGATAAGAATAGGTATTATATTGAAAATTAATTAAAATTTTAGGTTTGAGAGCTGTTTTTGAAAGCAAAAGCAGAAAAAGCAACAACTATAAGCCAAGACTTCTTCAGAAGACCCCAGAAGAGTTACCAGGTTCTAAACGGGAGGGTATAAGGTAAACTTTAAGGAAAGACTAACACTTTAATCTTATAGATAATTTTTATCATTTGATTGGTCTGAAACTTAGTTTTGAGTCCCTATTAAGTGCAACAAATCCAAACTTTTAATAAAATGGACAATAGACAAGCAGGGGACTGGAAGTCTCCTTACTGAGTTAAAAGGAGTGGGTTGCAGGGGAGGATAGGTCACATGACTCCAGGACTTAAATCCAATTAGCTGGTGGAAAAAGTTTGCTGATCAGGACTGGAAAGTTTTCCATTAATTTCCGCGGTACCATCTGATTGGCTAGAGGGAACTCCAGGCATCTGAAATTCACTTGGGTTTTTGGACATCAATGTGGCATTGCCTGATTGGTTAAATCTGGTAGTTTTCAAAAGTGGGCAACACCATGCCAACAAGTAGTCCAAATTGACCAATGTTTCTTCCCAGGGGGGAGCAACCAAAGGCAATGGATCCATGGAGTAAGCCAGCACAAATCTTTCATCAACTGTGTGTGCTAAATCCCCTAAAGAATTAAAGGGTTTGGCTGATATTTTTGGGCCTTTCCTAGTACGTCTGGGGAAGATAGTGTGATCCAATGCCAAGAGTGGCAGTGAATTTACAGATACAGCAGTAGGCTAGAAACTGAGGAAGGAATATCAAGAGCAGAGTAGTACCCTGTTGGAAGGCGTACAACTTACAGTATACTTTGAGCTCCTCAATAGATACACAATAATTTTTTAACAAAGGGTACAGAGATGCACTTTCAGTTAAAACACATGGATTGCGCTCCACCGCAGACAACAATCATTTTCAAGCATCCTCCAAAACTTTTGTTATTACATGGTAAACTTGGGATTTATGACTAAGGCTTGAGCCGGAATAGAATGATAAAGCTGACAAAACTTCACGCAAAATTTCATCAGTAGGTGAGCGGGAAAATAATCTGGACGCCAAAATGACATGACACAGCAGAAATAGGAAACAGGTAGTTTAGTCTCAACAACTGTTACCGGAGATGGAAACCATAAATTAAAGAAAAGGCCAAACTGAAAACTCAGAAAGGAACTGATACAAATAAACATGGTGAAAGCAGATATCTCAACGGAACAGGAGAAAAGAAACACAAACTCTTGACAAACTGCTTCCAAAAACTCAGATGTAGAAAAGTTGAGTAATGTGGCAGAAATTGCAGGATAGTAGGAAGCTGTCTCTAAGTGGTGGGGAATTACCATCCAAATCCACATAGAGTTAATGATTAACCACCAACGCAGCTTCAGATACTGTTTTGTAAAATTTCCAAATGAGGTACTAGGATTAAGTAAAATAATTAATCCCAACCAGAGTAGCCCAAGATAAATAACCTGGGAAAGAATAAAAGAGTCTTCAGAATAAAATTCAGGATATTGAGATACAACAAGATTTTCAGCTTTGAAGACGGGTAAAACAACTCTGAGATTGGTAGGCATTGAATTAACATTGGGCGGTATCAACAACAAAGTACCAACAGCCGGGCCCCATCTGCCAGTGATGATTCTGCTGAGGATCAGATTGTAGGGGATGTAACACAACAACCCAACTACAGGATGCATTTCTTTAAAAGTAAATTAGACCAAGGGATAAGTGATTTTTATTGAGTAAATTTTGGGAGGACTCAACTCTTAGAGTTGAAACAGTGAAAATTATTTAATATATATCAAAAATTGAATAAGCAATGCCGCCTGGATCCTGGGCTCCTATTCCTTCCACATTGTCAAGTGAGTACTTAGTCCAGGTTGCAAAGAACCCTTGTGTGACCAACTTCTGATGACCATGCCAATAAATAAGCTCATATTGGGTGACCCTTAAATTACCTCAATTTATCAACGTCAACTTACGGAGGGAATCAGATTTGACCAGCAAACTGGGGCATCTGTAACCAATTTTCAATCAACTGTTTGATTCAAGCCCATCAAATCAGTCAGTTTTGTTAACGTTTTCCAGCCTTCCAAGCTTTTCTACTCAGCTGAATAATTCCCGGCATTATGGAACTTACTGTGACACATTCTGGGCCCTGGCACACTTCCTCCTCTTTATACTTAGCTGTGAAGTTTTCCAATTCTTGAGCCACTATTTTCATGGTGACATCTTCTTTACTGGAATAATATTGATGTTTGAAAAAGTGCACATTTGCATGTGCAGGGGCCTGCACTTGGCTTGGGCTCATGCTGTGGCGTGTTTGGCTCTCAAATACTGTGGTTTAACATCAAATGAAAGATACCAAAACCAATAGATTGCCCAATTGCCCTATCAAGCAATTGCTCTCCCAATTTACTGTTTCCCAATGATTTTGAGGTACAATTTCTTTCATAGATTTGATTTCCAGGTTTTGAAGCATACAAGCTGTCACAAACCCACCCTGCAGGAAATAACTTCCTAACACAGTGAATTAGAGAAGAAGGATTTAAACCTGTAATCATGGATCCTATAGGCACTGAAACAATACCCAAATGGACTAATTTTCCAAGGGTTCAATATCTAACTAAGAACGGATTGAAACAACCCAAGGAGGTATAGGCACCCAAGTAAGCAAGCAAGGAGACAGAAACAAAAAGACAGAAAAGACTGGTAGTACCAGATTTGGTGGACTGGACTGAGGTTCCTGATTAGTGGGAGGGTTATAAGAGAACAAGAAGGTGGTATACAACTTTACTGGTACAACTGGAGTCTACTTCCCATTATTGCAGTATTTGGTGCTGGTACCAGATCCTGGACAAGTTTCCATTTGCACAGTGGATTGTACTGATGTACAAATCAAAAGTATAATTAACCATTTGCACCTAATTCCCCAAGGAGGGGAAGGATTAGGTGGTTTCATGGATGTTCTGAGTAATTCTTACAAAAAATAAAGAAAATATAAGGCTTAAAGTCTTGATTGATTGAACAATTTTCTAAAAGCAATGCTACAAGGCTTATATAGGATATAGTTTGGTAAAATTGGGATAGGAAACTTAAACTATCTTGTAACAGGTAATACATAGAGAAAACATGGATATAACTCTCAAACTTAGCCCAAATAATAAAACTGATGGACTTAAGCTTACAACTTACCCAACACTTAATATTTGGCTTTCATTGAACTGATAAGTGAAGTTAATGATTTAAAACATAAGAGAACTGTTTTATACGCCTTAATATTCTCCTAAGTTAACTAAGCAGTATGAGGGGCCTTCTGACTTTGGCGTATAGTTAGCAACCTCACCCTGGCAATTTGATAGTTCTGATTGGCTGGAATCCATGGTTTCAGTTGATTTACACTCTAAACTAAAATTATTCATATATTCCAAGTTTGGATTAGGCTGTAAGTTGGACGGCAGAGATGGATCAGGTTCAACTTTTGTCCATGGTTGTGTTGACTTAATGTTATCACCATCATTTAATGAATTGATTAATTCTTGATAATTAAAGCAATCATTTCCAATCAAGCATTCACCCCTGTTAAAGTTAGTGATAGGATCATCAATATTGAGAGTCCTGACACAAGCCTTGCAAATTCCTGACCGTTGGAGTTCATCAAGGGTGGTTTTTAGAAGAGAGTTGTTTACTACCTAGCTTTCACACATTTATAGAGATGTTATCAAGTATGTTTTCAGGGACATATTGGTCCCTGAAAATAAGCATATATTATTATATAAAAACAAGATAAATATATAGACAAGAAAGAAAGATAAAGATTCAAAGCAACAAATAAATAATTAAAATTTGAAATAATAAAACATACAAACAAAAAACAAAAAAATAAAAAGTTTAATAGTGAGGATATTTATTTGGACCATGGAAAGGAATGCCTATGAGAATATATAACTTGGGAAAGAAGGTTTTAGTAGTGCTGGGTTGAGAAGTCTGGGCCTGGAATCAATTGAGAGAAGATGACTGTAATACCCAGACATTGTTGGTACTACTTGCAGAAGATATGGCTGAAGGTTGGAAAACCAGAATCCAGTCAAGGCAGTGACAATAGGGTAGATGGTCATCAACCACTGGAATACCTTGGCATGGATGTTATACCTGCCAAAGATTCCCACAAAATATATCAGCATGTAGTAGAGGGAGGTATATATTGCAATGGATATGGTAGAGTGTGGTGACACAAGAGGAGGCCAAGAACCAGTGTGTGAAGAATTGAGTTGCCTGGGGTTGTAGTGGTAGTCTTGGCCTAACCCTTCTGGCAAAGGCCCAAAGGTTCCTGGTTCCTGTTGATACCCTCTAATACAAAGGCAAGATGTAAGCACAGCTGTGAAGATGAGGTGGTTCATCTTCCCTAGATTGGAGACTGAAGGTGGAGGTGAAGTTTAACTAAGAGGTTGACTTGTAGGGATTAAGATTTAAACTAGCTTTATTGAGGAGGATATTGATCTCAATAATAGCACAAGCTATCACTGAGAAGGGATCATTTATTTATAGTGACTCCCATTATGCAAAGTTTTGCAAGTGGGAGTAACAACAGAGGATTGGAGATTCCAAAATTTTGGAGGATGAGAATGGGAATTGGGTTTTGAGAAGAGGGCCAAACCCTTGATCTTTTGCAATCTGTTGTTGGTTTGGCAATTCTTGACTGGAACCAATGGTTTCTTGTGGACATTAGGTCATGTGGTGGGAAAAATTCAAAGAACTCTCAAAATCTATTTTTGTCTTGGAGGGCATGGTTTGGTTGGATTCTGGACCCAATCATGTGAGTTGGGCCTCAGAATCCCATTGGCTTGGGGTAGAATTGTTGCTCAAACTTGAAACATGAGTTTTCCCTTCTTCTGAAGGGCAGAGATTATTCCCTAATTTTAGCCCTACAAACAGGGACTTTTCTGATTGACTATGGTTGATGGGGACTTTTGATTGGCTGGGGAGGGGAGACTGGGGCCTTTATGGGTGGCTGGCAGTTGACTGGGACCTGGGGAGCAAGCAGGTGAGCAGGCGGCAGGCGGCAGGCAGCTGGCCTGCTGGCTGCAGGCTGCAGGCTGAGACCTGGGGAGCAAGCAGTTGGGCAGGGGACTGGCAGCGGGTCCGCTGGCAACTGGCTGAGTGGGCAGGTGGCTGGCAAAGGGTGTTGGAGGGCGTGGCAGGCACCTGTCCAGATGATAAATTATTCTGGGGCTTACCAAGTCCCGTTTTGACCTCATTTTTAATTTTATTTTCCCCAATTAATGGGGGGAAATTCTAATCAAATTGTGGATCTTTTGGGTTGGAATTTTCTATTTTTCCCCTCCATGATATCTTTCAAGAAATTTGGTTGATGTCAGCAAAATTACTGACACTGACATAGGGGGTTGATGGTGGCAGGGGATGAACTGAGTAGATTTTCTGGAAAGCTGACAGATATAGCCCATTTTATTCTTTGGATGCCATCAGTATTAACTGATAGACAGCTGTGGCCTAAGATGACATGTGTTTGTTCTTATATTAAAGGCTTCCATTATTTACATGAAAAACAAGCTGGGCAAACAAGTCTTCCACCATATGCTGACCAAAGAGAAAGTATGATAAAGGACACAGGATGAAATCATTGAAAGACTGTTGATGTTGCTCCCAGGAAAATTTCTCAATGTTTTAGACCATAAAATCAACTAGATAGATGTCTGCTTCTGGCTAAATAAATCAAAGCTGGTATTCTTGTTCTTCAATGACATTGATAGCCTTGTCATTTTTCCATCAGGTGGCTCAAAACCCCCAATAAGTGTAATTTGAGCTATTTAAGGAGTAAAGTAATGCATCAAGGATATGAATATACTCATATTCATTGGTGTAGTCAGGATATGTCTATAATAGACAGAGCCCTTGGCTAAAACAGACAGAAATACACCAAAGAAAGTGCCCTTCTTGACTTCCTTCCTTTAATTTGTTGTATTGGCTTTTCTGTATTTACCAAAATTGTCAAAAACAATGGAAAAACTGTAGTACAAGATGGGTATATTGTCATTGGTTAAACTTGTTAAGCTTTGGGTAATAGTGGTATGATGGTTGATCATATGGGGAATCCTCACTGCCATTACATTAGTCTCAGTTAAAATAGGTCAACTCCAAGACTGAGGCCGCTTTAGCATGTATCTAGAGCTGCACCATGCAGACTGATTCTTCTATGTCATAATGTTAAAGGTGGATCCAGGCTTGGTTCAGAGAAAGCTTAGGGTCCTGCTTCAGGAGATCAAGAATAATAGGATATGCATTTTTGATCTGGGGCTTGGGTGCCTTCTTCTGCTTCTTGACCATCCCAATTCTGTTTCTCTTATTAATAGATTTATTGAACTCTGGAATCACAGTGGCTTGAGAAAATCTTGATTGGTAAGCAATTTAGTCCCTGGTTATGCATTGCTGGTTAAGTATCACAACTTCCTGGATAATTTGTGCAGTAATAATTTGACACTTAAGCTGCTAAAACATAGGTACCATAGCCTGATTGGCTGGTGCAGAAGCCAGTTGGCTATTTGAAGATAGTTGTCCCTTACCAGGTCTATCAATTTGATTGGCTGGTTGGCTGATACCCTGTGTAGGGCTGGAAAAGGGGTATGATCAGTGCTAGTCTCTTGATGATTATCAGCCAAGTCAAACCCATATGGGGCAGGAGTCAGATACAGGTCAGCTTCCTTGTTACCCACATCAAAGATCTGGATGTAAACAGAGGCCTCTACATACAGAGTCACCCCTCTGCTGACACTATCTTGGCTGCTGCCCTGTTTGCTGAGGCTGTCAAAATTGTTATTGCCAATAAAGACCATTGTAAAATAAAGCAAAAAAGTAAATCACTAAAAGAAGAAGTTTAAAACTTTATGGTCTAAATTTTATTGTTATCATGAGTACAGATTTGGATAGCTCATAAAATCTAAATGCACAAATAAAGAGCCTTGGAAATCATAAATGCCTCTGTTTCCAAATTTGATAGTGGTTGATTGACTGCCAAAGAGATCTTTTTCTATTCTAGGATGCAAATATTAAGCATCCTGTGTGACTTCATTTCATTTCATGTCTGTAAAACTTTGCTTCTGGGTTACACAGATTTTTTTTTCTGTTTAGCCCTTCTTGTGGTGCCTCATCAGAATTCCAATATGATCATAATGTATTTAGAAAACCCCAATCTATTTCACTTGTTGTACTGAGTCGTTTGGTTTACAGTTTAAAAGGTGTCATTTGATATCACATATAGCTTCATATTCTGTGTGCGTGTTGCTGTGTTTGTTGTTTGGCCTTTTGCCAGTTCACCAAAAATATTCAAATTGTTTGCAGTTCAGAACTCGCCTGACCCAGGTTTTGTTTGCATCTGAGTTCATTTCATTTAAACCTGGGTTATTTTTGCTTAACACCATAGCTTTGAAAACTACTGCAAGTGAAAAGTATTTTTTATTAGTGTAAAAAGGAAAAATCATGACTACTTAAACTTATTAGACTTGAGGGAAAGTTTTGGTTGTTTTTAGTTGGCATTAGATTGCATGGCATTTTTTGATTCCCCTTTTATTTTATTATGACAGAATAAAGCCAACAATCAATTTTCTGCCAGTTGATGGAAAAAGGCTTGGTGAGTTTTAAAATTGGGGCTAGCTTAAGTTAAGTGATGCTAAACTAAACTAAGCTGATTAGATGGGATTTTTAAAAATGAGTTCTGTTGACCAATTTTCTGTCACTTTAACTGAAATTGGCTGATGGTACAATAATTGCTTGAAACTCTTCCTGCCTCTTAAATGTGGCTCAAAAAAGGGCTTGCATCTCTAAAGCCAATAAGTTCCTGAAAAATACTTTTTAGAATCAGAACAATTGATTTGTAAGGTTGAAGTTTAAAGTAACTACCCTTAGGCAAGTAAACCTCTGCTAAAAAGTATAAAATAAAAACACAGTATAAAGTCTGGTCCAAAAACCTTTGTAAGAGACATTTTGGTAGTGATTAACACTTTTCCATCTGCGCTTCTGTTTGAATACTGTAGGTCATTAAGTCAGATATATGCTAAGCTAGCTCCTTTCCCTTCTTGATACACTTATCATTTCTGTAAGCCAACTTGCAATCTATTTCTATCAAGATTCTAGTTTTATGGAAAATCTATAAACTCAATGCCAAAAGATAAGCTTTAAGTAGGCAGGCTTAGCAAAGATACAATGAGTATGATATAAAGGTTTTGCATAAGAGTAGGTTATAAATTGATCATTAGTTTCATTATTATAGCAAGAGCATGAGTGGAGACTATAAGGTCAAGTGCTTGAGATTCACAAAACCCACTGCAGTAGACTTTACGTAGCATCTTTATAAGCTCGTATAGGCTTCGAATTTAACTACATGACTAAAACCATTCAGGAAGATTAGATGGCAAATTAACAAAGTCAGTATCAAATAGCTCTATGAAATGTTCAACCAAACTTCTGGCTTTGGATTTAGCATAAGCCCTGTACTGCAGAAGATGATCAGAATATTTAAACAAAGGAGCCCTTACCTCGACAATGATGGAATTAAAGTTCCAGTTCTGAAGACGCCGTAAACATCCAATGAATGCACTTGTCTCATGCAGACCAGTTCTAAGTTTCAAAAAGAAAACACAGCTGTTAAAAAATATGGGACAAAAAGTAAAAAAATATTGTAACTTACGTACAAGTAACCAGTATAGGATGATTAGCTTTATCCAGGAGCAATTCAAGTCCTTCTTTAACCTGTTCTTCACTTGTCGGTTTCCAGGTCATTCCTGATTTTGGTACATCTGGTCGAAGCTGAACCTTAAAACAGTTCTTTGTATAAGTCAATTGAATGATAATCGAAATTAAAAATTAGAAGGCAATATTTGGGCCTTATATTAAACTAAATATAATATAGATTTGAATTGTGAATTTTGCTCTTAAATAAAGTTGAATAAATAATGCTGGCTTTCTAAACATGGAAAATACTATAAAAAAGAAAAATTAAGGCGCGACTATAAAAGGCGACTTCTTTGTTTCATAAAGAATAAAAATTACGCACCAAACGAATCTTATTCTCAATTAGAAAAGAAGAAACAGGTTTAGATAAGGGTTCTCGCGATAGCACAAGGAGAGTTCGGAGTTGAAGTGGCTTAAGGAATTGGAAATGGCTTGTCTTTAAGGCTTCAGACCGGTAAACTCCCTTCTCTACAATTCCAAATGTCTCTGGTGGTGAGAGCAAATGGCCTGGAAACTTTAAAAATAAGATACTTGCATTGCACTTTAAAGGTCAAGTTAAGGAAATTGGAATGTACCATAACAATACTCATGCTGAAATAGATGTTTTTTTAGTATTAATGATGTGTAAACAAAATAGTGTTATTTAGGTTGAAGAATTTCTAAGTCGTGTGTGTGGCAGTTGGTGGGTATCACTAAAAATACATTTGCTAAGTCGGAAAAGTATCATCATGTGGCAAGAGGGCTATTCATGCAATAAATAGTTTAAATCATCTTTTTCATAGCTAAATAAGCCACAGTTTAGATTTACAAATTGAAGTCATTCAAAAAATGGGAATATTTCTATGACATAATCGATTCAATTTATCATTTTTATTAAATTCCAAATTTAACTATAAGGTTACTTTTATTTAATAACACCAATTTTTGTAAGCACCCCAAATAGAAAACATATTGATTGTTGATTTCAAGTTCCTTTAAGCTTCTGTAATTGTTTTTCATGAAATAACATCCTAAAGAATATATATAGTTATAGAGCTTGTGTCAAAGAAGGCAGTTTCAAAGTTTATTTAGCAAGAGCTAGCTTAGTAGATTGTATATTTAACAGATTATATATTGTTGTGTTCAGCTCCAGGGGAAAACATCCTGGAGGACACGGCGGGAAATCTTTATAATAAAAGATGAGGTTTGAAGCTAGCCTTGGGTTAGCCTTCAGGGTAAAATTAAGGGCACATACCTTAATTTCCTGGAAAACGAGATGTAGAAGTCATTTTGGCAGAAAGGACAGGAAAAGCTTGAAGATTATAAAAGCCAACACAAATGTGGATAAACTTGTCTTTATTAGGAGTAATGATTCTACTTTAAATAGTAGACAAGGGACGGTGATCACTCATTAGGAAGACAGAGTGGCTGAGGGGGTCATGTTGGGATGAGGTCATACCAGGATCAATCACAGGCAGGTATGATAATCCAGAATGGGTGGATATTGGACCAGACCCATTTATGGAAGGCAAGGAATTTCTGAAGTCGAAAGCAAACCCAGCCAATTCTTTGCAACTATCACAATTTGAAGGCCATATCAAAATAGCATTAATTGCGCAATTTACGACATCTCTCCCCTCAAGATTGGACACAGAGAGTTGATATTTGCGGAGAAATTGGGAATGAACAGGGCAAAAGGACGTCCAGAAGACAGTAGTTTCATGGTATACTCAACACCTTTCTTAAAGATGACCTCACAGGGCCCAACCCAGAGGGAATCCAACTTATGGGCTCTACCACCTGTACAATTCTGGTAGTAGAGAACTAGATCACCTATTTAATACTCAGGGAGGGGGGCTCTAGCAACATTGGACAGGGAGAGCTTCAGGGCCTTAACCTTGTAAGCAGTAGAGTAAGCTGTCACCTGGATGCCAATGATACAATTGGTTAAGTCTTTAGCATGGGCTTCAGGATTTGCAGATGTATCAAATTCAATCAAAGGGGGTCCCAAGATTGAGAGGGTAGCAGCCTCACATCTATACAGCATGGCAAAAGGGGACTGGCCTGTCACTCAATGCCTACTGAGTTGGTAAGCGAAGAGGGCAGCAGGGAGAAACATATCTCAATTGGCAGCGTCAGAGAGCGTGAGTTTCCTCATTATGGACACCAGGGAGGAGTTTGCTCATTTGACAGTTCCATTGGTGGAGGGGTTATAAGGCACGGAGAACAATTGGTGAGTTCCCATAGCTTCGACAATAGAAGTGATGAGGCGAGCATTAAAGTTGGTACCATTGTCAGAGAGCAGGACTTGAGGGCAGCCATGTCAATAGAAAATGTCTTGCAGTAAGAAAGTAGCCGTGGTATTAGCAGTTATATCTTTTGTTGCTCTGGCTTCAACCCACTTGCTAAAGTGGTCTACAGCAACCAAGATGAATTGACATCCAGACCTAGACCAAGGGAAGGGCCCAACAGCATCAATACTCACTGTGTGGAAGGCATGCTTTGAGGGATAAGTTTGAACTGGTGCTGGGACGGGCGAGGGTGTTGGAGCTGACAGGAATGACAGGAGGCGAGGACATCAGGGATCAGAAGGCGTATGTTCTTCCAATAGAAGTTCTTGCACAACCAGTCATGAGTCTTGGCTATGCCTCCATGGCCAGTGTCAATGTGAGCTTGGAGGATGATAGCTACCTCATGCTAGGGCAAACTTAGGGTAGGTAGGCATTGTTAACCTTTTTGAAGAGTTGTCTATTGCAAATTACAGTGTCCTTGGATAGGGCCTGTAGGGCTAAGTGGATGTCTTCTGGCTCAGGGGTCCAAGAGTCAGGATACCCTATTAACTTGTATAGACAATCAGCGTCAGCGGGATGGATAGCAAGGATAGGTTATTCTGGACAGGCCCTCAGTGTTCTGATGTTGGGCCCCAGGACAATGTATCATAGTGAAATTACACCCTTGTAGACACAGAGCCCAACATGCTAGTTGACCTTCAGGCTCCTTTAGCTGTTGCAGTCATTTGAGGGAGGAGTGATCTGTGACCACCGTGAAGTGAGCCCCATAAATGTAATGCCAAAACTGTTTCACCACATGCAGCACCACCAAACATTCCTTCTCAGCAACACTATAGTTCTTCTTGTGCTTATTGAGGGCCCTTGACAAGTAGGCTACAGGTTGATCCATGCCTTCATTGTCAAGTTGGGCAAGGATGGCACCCACAGCTACTCCACTAGCGTCAGTATACAAGATGAACTCTTTATCATAATCAGGATAGACTAAGATAGTAGCCTCCTTGAGCTTGGCCTTCAGTGCTTTGAATGCTTGTTGTTGACTCTCAGTCCATTCAAAGGGGACATTGTGAAGCAGTTAGACAATTTTTTTGCTCAGTTCAGCAAAGTCAGGTATGAACTGTTGGTAGTAGCCCATCATAACAAGGAACACCTGAACCTTTCAAAGATTTGTGGGAGGTAACATCTTGTCAATGGCTTCCACCTTATTATTCATGGGGCAGATTCCAGTTTGAGTGACCTCATGACCTAAGAACTCAAGACGTTCCTTGAAGAAGGAGCACTTGGAGGGTTTGAGTTTCAAGCCAGCTTTGCAAATCTTAATGAAGACATCCTTGAGGTGTCCCAAGTGATTGGTAAAGGTAGTGCTGAACACAGTGATATCATCAAGGTATACGAGGACACAAGAGAGCTTTAGGTCTCATGAGATGGAGTCCATAGCCCGTTAAAATGTGGCAGGGGCATTGCAGAGTCCCTGGGGCATTTGAGTGGGTTCAAAAAGGCCTTCTGAAGTGATAAGTGCAGCCTTTTCTTGATCTTCAGGAGATAAGTCAACTTGCCAGTATCCAGAAGCTAGATCCATGGCTGAGAGAAACTTGGAACCACCCAGTTGTCTGAGAGCATTGTTGATTCTGGGCAAGGGGTATGAATCTTTCTTAGTGAGAGAGTTCAGGCGGCAATAATCCATTACAATGTGGTGTCTCCCATCTTTCTTCTTGGGGATCAGTAAGGGGGAAGCCCAAGGACTTTGGGAAGGAGCCAGTAACCCAGCGTCCAGAATTTGCTTGAGTTCTTTAGCACCTGAGCATCTTCCACCCTATATCAGCTTATGGTTTAGCACAAAAAGGGGGCACATCCCCAGTATCAATCTAATAGATGACTCCCTTATCTAGGCCATAGTCTGTAGGTCCAGAGGCAAAGATGTCACTGAACTGATTGAGTAATTCCAACACATCTTTTTGTTAGATGGGAGACAATTGGGGAAAGTTGGCATTGGTGAATAAGGAGAGAACTTGAGGATTGTCTTCAGGTAGATTTAAATCACTAAAAGTTCCAAAGGGGTAGAGGGAGGATACTTGTTCTGCTCCAAGTATACAACCATGACCTATAACCTGGCCTCTGGTTACTTGCATGGGCAGGGCCGTCAGGTTAGCAAGCAGTAATTGTACAGCTCCTTGTGGGTTTGGTCTAGAATCCCAGGACACAGGCGAGGCTCAGTAAAACTCAAGGATTCAGGTGAGTAAAGCTCCAAGAAGGACTTTTCAGGTAGCTCATAGGAAATCTGGGAATTAATCACCACTTGAGACCCGGGGGGATGGTGATAGCGGCTGGTGCTAGCAGGGGTACCCCTTCTTCTGCAGGGCAGGAAGGAGGAGGGGTACACATGTTGGAGGAGTGAGTCCTATACTTGAGTGAGAAGATACCCGTAGGGTACTCAAGTACGTAAGTTTTAAGACATTTTCCTGGAAGGCGCATAGGTTCCTCAAATATCAAAGGAACCTCATATCCCAAGAGCAAAAGGTAACCATCTTGTAAGTTTACAATTCCATTATATTCTTGGAGGAATTGAGTACCAACCAAGAGGTCATAGTTTTTGTTCTCTAGGACCACAGCGGGGGAAGCAATAAGGAGTTTCCCAAACCTCATGGGTAGAGCGGAGTAGGCACCAATGGCTTGAGTTAGAGCCATGCCAGCTGTACCATATGATTGAGTGTAGTTGAGGTTGGGAGCCAGCTTAAGCTTTTTCATTAACTTAAACAATACCACATTGACTGGGGAACCCGTGTCCAAGATGGCTTTGATCTTAACCTTTTGGATTGATGCTTTCACATGGGTTGTATCTTTCCCAAAGGGAGGCAAAACTGCCAACACATCTTGCACAGCCTCTAGCTCCTTTTCCCATTTGGCCAGCATACACCGTAACACAGGGATTTCCTTATACACAGTCTGTAGTGGAAGAGATACGGTTACATTTTAAAAGAGAGCTTTGGCTAGCTTGGCAGCTTCCTCAGAAGAGTCAACCAAGACAGGAGGTTGGTGGGCTTGATCTAGGTAAGGGCAAGCCACCATGGACTTAGCTTCATTTGGAGGTACCTGGGAAGTGGTGGTAGCCTTCCCAGAGCAAAGCTTGTAGGGTACAGGGATAGTTTCTGGAACAGCCAGGACAGAGTAGCCATAACTATCAGAGTCTTCACTATCAGAATCATCAGGCTCTGAATCACTGGAGAGGTTGTGAAACAGATGAAGGATAGTTGGGCCAGAGGAAGAGGGAGCTTCCTCACCAGATGAAGGATCAGGGGGAGACGGGGGAGATTGGTCAGCAGAGAGCGTCTCTGTTTCTAAGCTGACCTCTCTTTTCCCGCCTGTTCCTTGGGGTCACAACCTTCCACTCAGAGATAAGTGCAAGTGCGTGAGTGGTGCCCAATTTGGCCACAGTTATTACAACCTTGCCTCTTAGCCTGTCCAACAGCACCCAAAGTCATTATGCACAGTGTACAAGAGGTAGACCCAGCATTGCTGGCCTTATTTTCACGTGCCACTGTACCTCCATGTGTAAAATGCATGTCTTGTAGGAGCGTCTTAATACTCTTCATGGACGTGAGTGAAGCCTTGTGTGCCTTAAAGTGTAGGCACAAAAGCTGATTCACCTTCAAAGCATTTGAACAAGCCGTGTAGGCTTCCCGGGGAGTTAACTGTCAACTGGTGATTAACTGCTGGCCTTCAATGTAGAAACAATCTGCAAAATCAGCCAGGGTTTCTTTGGGCTTGAAGGCAATGTGCATAAATGCATCTTTCTTGACCTCTAAGCTGAGATCTCCTCTGAACTCTTCAATAAGGAGGCGCTTCATGTCCTCCCAAGTGACAATGGAGGGGATCTTGGGGACCCCAACTCCCTGGCATGTGGGATGGAGACAGGTGAGGATGTGTTCCTTCTTGAGTTTGTTGGTAGCCCTACACATTGCAGTTTCATAGATGATTGGAAAGACACAATGGTAGAGGTTTTTGGATCAAATATCTGTTTGAAGGTTGGTTTGTAGTTTGGGTCAATAGACAGGGACAAGGACTGGCTGTTTTCACCAGGATTGAGGACATTAATATGAGGATTGCTTTCAAACTCAGACTCTGCAGCAGGTTGTCTAGCCCATAGGAGTCAAAGGCTTTCCTCTAGAGTGTCCAAGGTAGAGCTGTTCTGTCCACTAATATCCCTGGCAGTGAGGCAGTAGTCCCAAATTAGTCAATCTTGATTTGTTGTACTGCCAAGGTGCCAGCAATCCCATTGACACAAGTAGCCAGAGAAGTGGCCTGAGCAACCAATGGAGCAACTTGTCCATTTAGGGTCTCGGTAAAATGGGAGAGGTTTTGGACTTCTCTTTCCAATGCTTCTTGTCTGTCAGCTACATCATTTGTCACTTCTGCAAGTTGATATAGTGCACTAGCACAGTTGACCCGGGGTTGACCTTCCAGACCAGGGCAACAACCATGATTGTCATGAGCTGGAGTATTAACAACTTAACCTTCCTCTTCATCTTCAGATTCAGATGACAAATTCTCAGAGTTAGAGAGGTGCTGTCTTAAGTACTTGATTTCACTTTGTAAGGTATCCACCTAATTAGTGAGGGAGGCAATACAAGGGTCAGGAATTGGGTCAACTGGAGGGGGATTCTGCACAAAAGCTTGACACCAAGTGGTAGCCTTGAGTTTGGCAATTGCCTCCCATACCTTGGTTTCAAAATCAGATGAGGTCTTAACAGGAGGAGCAGGAGGAGTCACCTCAATAGACGCTACCCTGTCATCCACATAATTTTGCACCTGGTATAGAGTGTTGTCTAGTGCAGCCTTATCCAGACTGTATTGATGCTGTAGATGGTGGCCCCAAGTATTGACATAAGCTCATATCTTTTTGAGTTTCAAGTTGACATGCTCCCTGAACTTATTAAACTCACTAACCAGAGTCTCAAAATCCTGGCAATGGTTTAGCAGAAAGGCCTTAATTTGCTCACGCCACGCTGCTGATATTCATTCAATTTGCATAGTTGATCCTTTATGTATCCAGGGAGCAAGGAACAAAGGGAGTTCAGGGAGGCAGTTAAGTACTTCTGTGACGCCAATGGGTTGCACTGGTTGTCAGAAATACAAGCAAAGAGACTGTGTGACCATTCTTGGTAGGCCATATTTTGAGCATGGTTATTTGAGACAGCAGTGGCTACAGCATCTAATAGTTGATTATGGGATCCTAAGGCAAGTTGGTGGTGAACTAGGGCAGGTTAGATGAACTGGTTGACCAATATGCCAATAGTATCCATGGATTCCATCAACACGGGGGAGACTAAAGTCCAAAAGAAAGGAGTACAGGTCTTCAGAAGCGTACCCAGGACGGAGGCCAGGGATAGAGTGTATGGCTACCATGCCAGAATGAAGAAGGGAGCGGGTGGCAGCACGAGCTTGTTCATAGTTGAGAGAGAAAGCAGGAAGGGGGGCCTATGCGGGCCCGGGAGACAGAACCAATACCATAGGAATTGCAGGAGCATTGATGATGTCTTCTTCTAGAGGGGGACTAGAAACTTCAGGTTGATCTGGTACTTCAGAAACAAAGGGAGAGGGACCAGAGAATGAGCGTGGGAACAGGGTAACCAAGGAGCTTGCAGCCCCTGTAGTGAGCACCATTTTGTCATGTTTGGCTCCAGGGGACAACATCCTGGAGGACACAGCAGGAAATCTTTATTACAAAAGATTTGAGGTTTGAAGCTAGCCTTGGGTTAGCCTTCAGGGCAAAATTAAGAGCACATACCTTAATTTCCTGGAAAACAAGATGTAGAAGTCCTTTTGGCAGAAAGGACAGGAAAAGCTTGAAGATTATAAAAGCCAACACAAATGTGGATAAACTTGTCTTTATTAGGAGTAATGATTCTACTTTAAATAGTAGACAAGGGACGGTGATCACTCATTAGGAAGACAGAGTGGCTGAGGGGGTCATGTTGGGATGAGGTCATACCAGGATCAATCACAGGCAGGTATGATAATCCAGAATGGGTGGATATTGGACCAGACCCATTTACAGAAGGCAAGGAATTTCTGAAGTCGAAAGCAAACCCAGCCAATTCTTTGCAACTATCACAATTTGAAGGCCATATCAAAATAGCATTAATTGCGCAATTTACAACATATATATAATCATAAATACTTAAATTTAGCTTGATTTTTAACTGCAACTAGTGACAGCAAATTTAACCAACATTTTTGTTTTTTAAGTTTCTTTCTAAATTTTAAGAGAGCTTGGTTTTAAGGAGATATATGTCAAGTTTAAATCACCAAAAACAATATTTAAATCCTAAAATGACTGGTATATTACAGGAATTTCATATAAGGAAGTTTGTACCCATCTTATTTTCAATACATTAATTTCTAATAATTAAATTATGGCAAAATAACACCATTCCTACAATTTCTAATATAAAATGTATTTAAAATTTTGTAAATGGTGGTACTTTGTTGAAATTTAGTTTCTAGAAATGAAATTATCAGAAAAAAATGAATACCAAAAATTATAGCTTGTAATCAATCTTAAATTAAGTTTAATAGAATTAGCTAATTTTTTCACTAATGAGTATCAGTGAAAACTAAGTTATTTTAAGCTCTTAGAGCTTTTTTGATATAAAGAAAATCTTTTTTAAAAAATAGTGTGGTTTCTAAAAATATTAGTTTGATTTCAAAGGGAGTTAAATATTAACTGGTGGGGTTAAAAAATATAGTGGCAGTTGCAAATATTCCAAATTATATATAAATTAGAAGTTTTGTGCTACATTTTGATCTTCTAACTGTGAGTTAATAAAATAGCTGATTTTCAAAAAAAAATTTGCTGAATTCTTATTCACTATTTTTTACTAATAGTTTGTTGTTCTAAAGCCACTTTATAATGTCTATTGTTTACCTCTTCTGACTCTTGATGCATTTCTTTAAAACTCAATCTATAGTCTGATAAATTAGGTTATTATCAAAAAAAGATTAATAAACTAATTAATATCTTTATTTAGAAAAAACACAAGCCATATCAACCTCTCTAAAACTAATTAGTTATACTATCCTAATTAATAAATCTTTAACTACATTAGTTTTAAAAGCTATGGCAACAGCCAAAAATACTTCAGATTTAAGCAAATTCCAACTATCAGTGTAAAATATACACTCTGTTAACAGGAATTTTTGGTGTCAATGGACAAAATGGGTCAACACAGCAAAAAATTGCTCATGCTCCAAGCATGACTATTCAAAATACAAACTGAAATACATTGATTCATAAACAAAATGGTGTGAGTTGACCTGAGGTGTACACATGGGTCATTATTTTCTTGTTATGCCTAGGCACCAGATTGATTATTTTATAACTTAATCACATTGTTCATATTCAAATTATTCAGAAAGCTTAAAATACAATCAATCCCAAAGCTTTAATTGATCTTGGGCTTAGATGATTTTTTTAAAAAAATAAGTCAGCAATTTTAGAATTTAAAATTGCACCTTATAGTATATCTATATTTATCTTAAGTGCTACTACAACCTACAAACCAAAAATATTTATGATGAGTTGCACAGGAGATTAATAGCAGCCCCAAACCTATAAATGCCATTACCCTATCTTTGGCTCATCATAAATATTCTTAGTTTGTTTCAGAAAAAAAGGTTCTTGTTTTTGAAATACTAATAACTCTATTTAAAATACACCCTCTAGTAAGTTGCCCTACTTCATGAACTTGCCCTAATGCACCACTAGCATCTTCTGATATTTTTGTTTCTCTGGTATCATCATGTGATTTCAAATGATAATTTATCTCAGAATATTCTGATAAACTTTCAAATGTTAGAGGTGAAGTATATAATCACCCATCTTTCATCAAATATGAAAGATTAATGCACAGATTTTTAACTTCAAGTTCTCTTTTTATAGGCCTAACTTTTCTTTCATAAATGTAAAAAAATGACTTTTGAGAAATATTTGAGCCTGATAGCACTGATTTATATAATTCTTTCCTTTTTTCTTCTTGCTCAAAAATATTTTTACAGTCATTAATATTGTTAATATAAAGCTCATTTTTTCCTTTAACATTTTTGATATTACACCAATGTGTCCATCAACAATGCTTTTTCCATGAAATTCAACAAAACAGTTATATTTTATAGAGCCCTTAATATATTTAGGTGCCTCTTTAAATAAGTAATATAAAAATTCATATGATCTAAAATGATTTACATTATCAGTCTACACTTTTATATATTTTTTATTTTTTAAATCTATCTAATTTAAGAAGACTTATTAGGCATTCACCTGAAAATAAAGAATCATGTGATAATATTTGAGTCAAAAAATCATGATATTCATATTTAATTTTATTGTTTTCTTTAAAAACTAATGCAAACCCTAATAATGAGATAGGTGTCAAGTTTATACTTCTGCAAAGTATAATAAATGAAATAAGGGGAAGATTTAAGAAGAGAATGATACTTTATTGAATATGAATATAGGTTAATATATAGTATCATGACAAGCCACATGTTGTCCATGTACGTCATGGAGACCATGGGGCTTATCTGAGTAATGTTCCTCTTGAGTCATGAGGCTTAATCAAGTTGTGTTCTATTTAGGACCTGGATTGAGTGATCCCTGTCATAGATGGTTAACTGATAATGGTGCCACCCGTTTATTGGCTGTACAATGAACCGTTCAGTGAGTTGTTTGGTGATTTACTTGGGTCGTTAATTCCCCAAGAGGGAGTAATTGAAGATGTTGCGACATCTCCCCCTGGGGTGCTAGAAGGCGGAGCCTTGGGGATTTTCTTGAGAGTATCTGGTATGCAGACTTGGTATTGATCCAGTTTGGTGTTGGGCACAGGGAGCCTTGAATTTTGTTGGGATGTTCTTTCTTTACAAAAACAGAGTCAGTTGTGATGCATATGTTTCAGTTCAATTTGAGCTATAATTCCTTTGATGAGGTAGGTGTTATTGGGCTTAACTTCCATGACAATGCCTGGTCTGCGTAACCCTGGGTCTAATTTGTGTTGGTTGTGATTGATGACATAGATCTTGTCTCCAACTTGGAACCTTTCTTGTTGTAATGGGATTGCTTCCCGCTGGAACCTTTGGTGTTCCATTACTTCTTGGTCTTTTCTGGCTTGTAGTACTTTTGGGTTGTTGCTGTCTGGTACTTTCTTTGGAAGCGGCAGTTGTGGTCCTGTGGTTGTACTGACAAGTGAGGGTTTCTGACCATAGACAAGTTCATAAGGGCTTTTGCCCGTATTGCGGTTAACCCATGTTCTGCAGACCATAAGGGCGGTTGGTAGCATGTCAACCCAGGCTTTTGGATTGTTGGCAGATAACTTACTGATGGCTTTCACTAGAGAGCCGTTTAGTTGTTATACGTGTCCATTTGCTTGTGTGTGATATGGGCTGGCTGTGACGTGTTTTATTCTGTTTTTGGCAAGATAGATGTTGGTGTCAATAGCTTTGAGTTCAGTGCCTCTATCTGTGATTAAGAGGTCAGGATTTCCAAACTTTGCTATGATTTCCTTGCCATGAATTGTCTCACGTCATTTCCTTTGTGCACTTTTGTGGCTTGTGCTACGGGCCATCTGGTTGCATAGTCAATGGCTGTGATAATGTAATTTTTGCCTTTGCTTTCAGTGGGCATAGGTCCCACAATATCCAACAACCATACCTTGAAGGGTTGTGTGATGGATACAGGTACTACTGACTTGGGTGGTGCTTTGATTTGGGCGCACTTTTCACAGACTTTGCATTGCTCCAGTACCTCTCTGATATTGTCTAGCATGTTGATCACCAGTAGCGTGTCTTGAGGTATTCATGCAAGTTTCTGCTACGTGTGTGTCCCAAGTCTCTGTGATATTGGAGGATTGTGTCAATCTTTTGTGTTGACGGGACGTAGGGTACAGTGTCACCATTTGTAAGTATTTGGTGAAGGGTACCATAACTATTTTTGAACAGATGTTTGTTCTTGAGGACTTTCTCTTGGATGTCCATTGGTGTGCCAGATGGGAACCTTTCCTGGAGATTCCCCATGATTAACATGGGACATTTGGGGTTGCCATCAGTGCAAAGGATGTGTTTATTGTATAGCCTTGATAGAGTGTCTGCAGTAAGCATTTCCTTGCCTGGATTGTATTCAATTTGAATGAGGTATCACTGTATGAGACTCATCCATTTGGCTTGACTTATTGACAAGTGTTGTTGTGTCTTGAAGAATATCAACAACTTGTAGTTGGTGAGTGCTTTGAATGTCTGGGCTCCTTCCAGATAGCATCACCATTTCATGAGGCAGTGTATAATGGCAACCAATTCCTTATTGTATATGGGGTATCTTTGTTTGCTGTCTGATAGCTTCCTTGATTCATATGTCACAGGAAGGAAGTCCTTTTGGGCTGTTTGGATACGGAGGACTCCTCCTATAGCATAATCAGAGGCTTCAGTTTCTAGCTTGTAGATGCCTTCACGGTTTGGGTATTGTGGGATGGGGGCAGTAACCATGCGTTTCTTCAGTTGGCAGAAGTGTTGGTCTTGTAAGGGTGTCCAGACAAATTTGGTTGTTTTCCCAGTGATGACTGACAAGGGAGCTGTTAGGTTGCCCCTGTTATGAATACTGCTATTCACCATGTGTCAATTTTGCCTTCAGTGGGCCATTTCAAAGACAAATATCTCGCTTTTGCTTTTTGCCTCTTGAAATTAGTTGATGACCAAATTGGGAAATACAATTGTTTGGTTTTTTGACTCTGTGAATCTCACTTGCTCCACTCATGCTTGTGGTGAGTGATCCTACCTTCCTGGTAGTGTTTTGTGGTATCAACAACCACTATATATTACTTTTCCTAATTCACCAATAAAATTAAGTTCTATTCACATTTTTGTCTTTGTGTTGTCCAGTACTTCTGCGCCTCTCTCTAACCACAACTAGTAGAGATTATTCTTCAAGGGCTACAAGTTAATTACATAGCCTTCCCTGTCATCTAACCAAGACTTAGTACAAATCCAATACTAAGGTTAGGATTCCCCGTTGTGTGTCTGTGCCGCGCCTCAGAACATAACAAAAATGGTGCTCACTACAGGAACTGTAAGCTCCTCAATTATCCCTTTTGCATCCACGTTTTCAGGTCCTTTGCCTCCGCCTATACAAGAGCCAACTTCACCTGAAATTACTAGCCCTCTTATTGAGGAAGATATTGCCAACCAGCCTATTACCCCCACTATACTGAACCTCAGGAATGGCCCCCGCCTAGTTGCTTACCCCATGGGTACTCCTGACTTAGAACAAGTCATAACGGTAGCCCCTGGGATAGCCCGTGAAGGAGCCATCCCTTGCCTTCAGCTGCAGTTCAGTCAGGCTGAATACTACAAATTAATTGTGGCTCCTCAATTCCCACAGCATCTCCTCTCAGCAGCTGGCTCTGCTGAGCACTTACTATTGTCCTTTGTGCAGCCTGCCTTGGCCCACCATCAGATGGTGTTGGGGCTCCACGTCCAAGAAATCTTGTCTCTACAAGCAGCAGTTACTCATCACTGGGACCAGTTTGCTGCCTACCAACAGTGAATTCATTCCCTGTTTTCCTTGGTATCTGACAATCAGCGCAACTCCGTTACCTCCCAGACCTGTTTGGTTAATTCTATTGACTGAATGTGCCAGTCCATCCCCAATTATGTCAGGGAGCATCTACACAAGTTTCACCAGCTAGAACAACCCTGGCAAACTCAAGTAGATTCCACCTTGACCGCTTATCTCTCTGACTTCAAACAACTTGTGCAGCAGCTCAATGCATTCAGAACGTATTCATTTGAGCAACTACAGCAGGTAGCGGACTTTGCTGCTAACAGCCTTAATGAACTCAGTACAGTGTTTGGTCAAGAGAGAGCTGCCACCGCTGCTGCTATAGCCAAACTCCAGAGTCAAGTGAATGAAGTATCTACGCCCAAGCCAGATCTTCCGCCCTCTCCCCCCTTCTGATGACTTGGTGGATAGAGAGCAGAAAATATGGGATGCTATTCAAGAGCTACATACAACTACTTGCAGTCAAGGACGTCCTACTGAGGCTCATCAACCTGACCCCCAGGTGCTTGAGTTGACTGCTCAAGTTGCGGAGCTACAGCAAGAACTTGCTGCCTTACGCAAGATGATGGCAACTGTTGCTAGTCCAGTTGGGGTTGTTGACAAAGATGGTTGCTGCCCTGGCTTACCAGGAGCCCCTCAAATCCAATGCTCTAGGGAACTAATTGCCCTAGCTAACAAGGTGGATCATTTGAAGGGGGTCATACTGAGCTGGATAGAGATGTTCAAGAGATGAGTGAATTGATTGACTCCGGGAACAACAGATTCGCCCCTTGCCTCTCAGTGGGGCCATCCCTTACCTCTTGACTGGCTGAGCTCTCCACAGTAGTGACCTCCCAAGGTCAACACCTAGATTTTACTGAACAACAGACCACTCAAGCTACCTATATGGGTACCCGCGCTGTTTAGATCCTGTCTACCCTTGAAGAAAGTGTTTGTCAGCTGTGGGCTAGACAGCCCCCCTCTGAATCCAAAGCAGAATTTTCCCCGCATATAAACGTACTCAATAGCAACAATGGTGGTCCAACTCCCAAATCAACCTTCAAGCCTACCTTTAAGCAAGTATTTGATCCCAAAACCTTGACCATTGCAGCTTTCCTAACTATCTATGAAACTGCCACAAGACAAGCATCAGATGAGGTTAAGAAGGAACATATTTTGACCTGTATACACCCAACTTGCCAGGAGGTGGTGGTGCCTGAACTACCCACCATTGAGACGTGGGAAGATATGAAGCAGCTTCTGATTGACAAGTTTGGTGGTGGCCTTAGCCTGGAGGTAAAAAATGACGCTTTTATGCACATTGCTTTCAAGCCTAAAGAGACGCTAGCTGAGTTTGCAGACAGATTCTACATGGAAGGACAGCAACTGATAACAAGCAGACAATTGACAGCTCATGAAGCTTACATGGCTTGCGCTCAAGCCCTCAAAGTTAACCAGCTTCTGTATCTTCACTCCAAAGCTCATAAAGCTATGCTTTCCTCTATGAAGAGAATAAAGACGCTGTTGCAGGACATGCACCTGACCCACTCTGGAGCAGTTGTTAGGGAAAGTTGAGCTGCTTCTAACTCTGGTTTTTCTTCCCGTAGTCCTCACATTCTTACAATGAACTCGCAAAATCCTCCTCAACTCCAAGGTTGCCACAACTGTGGTCAGATAGGTCACCATTCTTGAGTCTGCACCAACCCACAGGTTGAAGGAGCTGATCCAAAAGAGCAGGCAGGAAAAGAGCAGTTGACCTAGAGGCAGAGATGCTCTTGGTTGACAATTATTCCCAGTCTCTTTCAATCCCTCCCTCTATATCTGACTCCAAGCCTGCTGATAATGAGGCTCCTCCTATCCTACTATTGTTCCACAATATCTCTGACAACTCTGACCTGGATGACTCTGATACAGACAGCGCCAATGCATATGGGTACTTTGTTCTGGCTGTTCCCAAAACCATTACAGTCCCCTATAAATTGCAATCAGGAAAGACTGCAACTACCGCTAAGCCTTTGCCTGAAGCCAAAGATGTTGTCTCTTGCTCTTACCTCACTCAAGCTAAGAGGTCCCCTGTGCTAGTGGAGCCGTCAGAAGAAGCTGCCAAGGCTGCTGACACTGTCTTCAAGAATGTATCTGTTTTGCTCCCTCTCCAAACTGTTTATAAGGAGTTCCCAGGATTAATATGCATGATTGAGAAGTGGGATAAGGAACTATCAGAGGCTCAAGATATCTTGGCTGTCCTTCCACCCTTTGATCACACTACCCGTTGAGTAGAGATATCCATTCAAAAAGTGAAGATCAAGGCCGTTTTAGACACTGGCTTGCCAGTCAACATTGTCTCCTCCAAACTTGTGAAGAAACTCAAACTTGCCCCTGACCTTAATTATCACCAGTTGTATGGCACAGCTGGACTGTCTATGACCCGTGCCATAGGGGTGTACTCTGCTCTACCCATGCAGTTTGGCAAGCTTCTCCTAGCTGCGCCAGCAGTTGTCTTGGAAAACAAGAGTTATGATCTCTTAGTTGGCACTCAGTTCCTTAGGGAATATAATGGGATAATCAACTTGAAAGATGGTTACCTCTCTATTCTGGGATACAAAGTCCCTCTGATCTTTGAAGAGCCAGTTAAAGTTCCCAGGAAGTGCCTGAAAAAATGCGCTTTGGAATAGCCCACTGGGGGTTTCACCCTCAAATATTGCACCCACTCTTCAAACATGAAATGTCCACCCATGGCTTGTCCTGCGTCTGAGGGGATCCCTCTCCTAGCCACGTCCTCTGTCATCATCCCCCCTGTTTTGCAGGCCATCCTAGACTCCCAGATATCATATTAACTACCTGAACAACCCTTCTTGGAGTTGTACTCTCCCTCCTCATTAGGGTGCAAAAAACCTTATCTCTGTCCTGGAATCCTAGATGTCTCCCATAAGAACCCTGTTCAATTGTTGATAGCCAACCTGACTGCTCTCCCCATGACCATGTCTAGGGGGCAGGTTGTCGGATATGGCAAGCTGTTGAGCGCTCCTGATGTCCTGTCTCTTCATCCCTTTGGCAGGTTCCAATATTTTAACCTACCTGAGGATGAACCCCAAGTCCTATCCTTGTTCACTGCACAAGACTTTCCACAGCTGTCCCCAGTTCAACAGAAAGAGGTGCTAGACTTGCTAGACTTGCTAGACCAATTTTCCGACATCTTTGCTAAGCACAGTACCAACTATGGGTTAGCCAAAGGCGTTATCCATCAGATTGACACTGGCAATGCCCCCCCTTCCGTGCTAAATCATATTGTTGCAGCCGCGTGGAGGACGCCCAGGTATCTAAAGAGCTCAAACAACTGTTGGACACTGGGCTGCTGGCACCTTCCCAAAGTCCTTGGGCATCCCCACTACTCATCTTAAAGAAGAAAGATAGAGGTCATTGTATTGTAATGAACTACTGCCAATTGAACTCTTTGACCAAGCAGGACTCATACCCCTTGCTGTGTATTGATGATGCTCTCTGACGCCTTGAAGGCTCTAAGTTTTTATCCGCAATGGATCTGGCATCTGGATACTGGCCTCAAACTAAAACCTTCCAAGTGCGCTTTCTTTAAAGAGCGTCTTGAATTCTTGGGCCATGAAGTAACCCAGACAGGGATTCACCCAATGACTAAGAAGGTTGAAGCCATTGAAAAAATGCTTCTGCCCACCAACCTGCAAGAGGTACAAGTCTTTCTAGGGATGATGGGCTACTACAGACAGTTTATCCCTGACTTTGCCAATAATAGTGAACCTCTAGTCCATCTGTTACGTAATGTCCCTTTTGAATGGACTGCCAGTCAACAGCAAGCCATTGAAACCCTTAAGCAAAAACTCAAAGAGGCGCCAATCCTAGTGTATCCTGACTATGATAAGGAGTTCAACCTATACACTGACGCTAGCAATCTTGCTATTGAGGCTATTCTGGCCCAACTAGACAACAAGAGTGTAGACCATCCTGTGGCTTACACTTCCTGCATGCTAAACAAGCATGAGAAGAATTATAGTGTCACAGAGAAGGAGTGTCTTGCCGTGCTGCATGCAGTCAAACAGTTCTGCCACTACGTGTATGGTACCCATTTCACAGTTGTCACTGACCACGCTTTGCTTAAATGGTTACAACAACTTAAGGAGCCAGAAGGGCGCCTATCTAGATGGGCCCTACATCTGCAAGGTTACGGCTTCACTGTGCTCTATTGCCCTGGGATTCAACATCAGAACACTGATGGGCTATCCAGAATGCCCATTCTTGCTTTACATCCTGCGGAGGCTGACCGGTTGTACAAACTAATTGGGTACCCTTCTTCTTGGGAAATTGAGACAGAAGAGGTACAACTGGCCTTGTCCAAGCTATCTAAAGGTACCCTCATACGCAACAATCAGCTCTTTAAGAAAGTACAAGATCAATATCTGCCTTATTTACGACCCAGTCTTTGCCTCTTGTTGGTGTTGCAAGCTCATAAAGAGACTGGGCATGGAGGCATCACCAAGACTTTTGACTGGCTTCAGAAGAATTACTTCTGGGAAAACCTTTGCCTGCTGATCCCAGACGTCATAGCTAGTTGCCACAGCTGCCAGATGCAGAGGCCTCAAGCTGCTGCCCACAAATTCAAATTAGTTCCCCCTCAACGTGCTTTTTATACTGTCAGCATTGACGCGGTAGGTCCTCTCCCCTGCTCACGTCCTGGGTGTTGCTTTATCCTGATTGCTGTTGATCACTTCAGCAAGTGGGTAGAGGCTTGCCTTACAAAGGACATCATGGCTAAGACAACTGCTGCCTTCCTGTTACAAAATGTTTTCTACTGCCATGGCTGTCCTCAAGTGTTGCTCTCAGAAATTGGACTAACTTTGATGACAAGCTGGTAACCTCTGTTGTTGAAGCTTTGGGGTCTCACCAGTCTTTCTCTGCCCCCTACAACCCTTCTATCAATGGGGCAGTCAAGCGTGCAAATTCAACACTGGTCTCTATCATGAGGAAGCTCACCTACTCTGACGCTACCAAATGGGACCTATACTTACCTGCTGCTCTCTTCACGTATTGCCTTAGCAAACATTGTGTCACTGGGTACTCCCCTTTTGCTATGCTGTATGGGCAAGAGGCTCTTACCCCATTGCTCTTGGGGCCCCCTAATTTCCTCTGATAAGGCCATAAATCCTTACAACCAAATCAAGGATCTAGTCAACCACATAATTGATATACAGGCCACTGCCTACACTTCTGCATACAAAACTAAGATGCTTGAGGTTTCTCCTGATAATGCTGGACGCTCCCCCTTGCCTGAATTTGATGTTGGTGACTGTGTTCTTTACTACCAACACAGATTAGGTGGGTGCGCGCATAAGTTGAACACTCTATGGATTGGCCCTTTGGAAGTGACCTTTAAACAAGGGTCTGAATACACTGTAAAGCTCCTCTCTAGTGATCTTCTGTTTGCCCAAGTACATGCCAAGTTCCTCTGCAAGTACCGCCCCCTAAGGCCAATCTAGGGAAGGGCAATGTCGTGAATAGCGCTATTCACTATGTGTTGATTTTGTCTTTGGGTGGGCCATTTCAAAGACAAATATCTCACTTTTGATTTTGCCTCTCAAAATGAGTCAATGGCTGGATTGGGAAATAAAATTATTTGGTTTCTTGACTCTTTGCATCTCACTTGCCCCACTCATGCTTGTGGTGATTGATCCTACCTTCATGGTAGTGTTTTGTGGTATCAACAACCACTATATATTCCTTTTCCTAATTCACCAATAAAATTAAGTTCTATTCACATTTTTGTCTTTGTGTTGTCCATTACTTCTGCGCCTCTCTCTAACCACAACTAGAAGAGATTATTCTTCCAGGGCCGCAAGGTAATTGCATAGCCTTCCCTTTCATATAACCAAGACTTAGTAAAAATCCAATCCCCAGGTTAGAATTTCACGTTGTGTGTCTGTGCTGTGCCTCAGAACACAACAGCCCCAGTCAGGGATGAACCTGCATACATAGGCTACCATTCCAAGGAAAGTGCAGAGTTTGCTCTTATTTCTTGGGGCTGGCATCTCTGTTATAGCGCTTATTTTTTCTGGATCCGGTTTGATACCGACCTTGCTGATGATATGGCCAAGGAATGGAAGTTCAGTTGAGAAGAACTCACATTTGGACGGATTGGTAATCAATTGGTTTTCTTCCAGGGTACAGAGGACTGCACAGACGTCTTCCCAGTGTTGTTGCAGGTTGGGACTGTAAATGATGATGCTGTCCAGGTAGATGATTGCTCTTTTCCCAATGTGATCCTTGAATACTTCATTCATGAAGGTTACAAAGATACTGGGAGCATTTTTCATGCCAAAATTGAGGACAACACATTCAAAGGATCTGTATTTAGTTCAAAATGCAGTCTTTGGAATGTCTTCAGGTTTCACGCAAATTTGGTGGTAACCTGCTGTCAAATATTTTTTTATAAAGATTTGGGACCCCCACCAGGGCATCAAAAAGTTCATCAATTAGAGCAGGGGATACCTGTTCTTTATTGTGACCTTGTTGAGGGTTCTGTAGTTTGTGACCAGGCTGAGGCCTCCATCTTTCTTTGCCACAAAGAAGACAGTGGCACCAAAGGGTGACTTTGAGGGTCTGATGAGGCCTTTTTTGAGTGCTTTGTCAAGGTAAGCTTTTAGGAATTGTCTTCTTGTGGTGTGAGGCGGTAGATGGGTTGTGCTTTAGGCACACTCCCTTTTAGATCAATCTCATGTTGTATACCCCAATCAGGGGGTAACCTGGGTAGTGTTTCTTGGAATATGGAGGGAAATTCATTGGCTAGCTGGTTTCTAATTGGGTTCTGTTTGTGTTGAGTTTCCGTGTTTTTGAAGTGGATAACCTCATATTTACATGTGCTCCAATTGATTTTGCCGGTGTCAGTTTCTTCTTCTGTTTTCATGAATTCACAAATATGTGGTCCCTCATGCGGGTGTCAAGATGTGTTGGGTACACATGATGGTGGACTTCTCCTTGCTGTATGGTGAGGGTGGCACTGTCCCAGTTGATGTGAGGTTTTGTCTTTCTCATCCAGTCCAAGCCAAGTATGACATCATACTTGGGGATTGGTATGATGGGGCCGCTAATTGTTGTTTGTACATCTCCAATTTGGGCGCAGAAAGGTTTTGTCTCATGGGTAACTGGTGTGCTACAGTTGTCCGCCATGATGACTTTCTTGATGTTACTTCAAGTGGTAGGTAACTTCATGAGGACTGCAAAGCTCTTGTTGATGAGAGATTGATCTGCTCCAGTGTCAAATAGTGCTGTGCCCTGGTATCTGCAAAAGCAGAAAGGATAAGTGAGGAGTTTATTTCCAGTTTGGGCGGCAAACAGTAGAGGATTGCTGGAGGGACCTTAGATCATGGTGATTGAGTCCATGTCCTGTTCTCTGTACAAGTCTTGTGAAGTGGGGGAGGGCGGCTTGCCTAAGCACTACCCTGAGATTTTCCCTCCTTGTTGGTATCTTTGGTGCTGGCCTGGTTGGCTTGTGCAGTGTGATTCCTGGTTTGAGGTTGGGTACTGTGGGCTTGGTTTTTTTGCTTATTGGGTAAGGCTCTCTTCTAGCTGCAGGGTTTTCCTTATGCTTGTTGGTGGCGTGTAGGCTGTCAGACTTCTGAGCTGTATGTGTTCCCTCTAGGAATACATCCTTGAGGTTCTTGCAGCAAGTCATGTCAAACTAACGTCTATTGTGTGTGGAAATACCATTGTAGAAGTCTAGACACAATCCAGGTTCATCAAAGTTGATGGTGTTGGGTGCTTGGTTGTGTAGTCCTTCATATGCCGCAATATATTCTTTGATGGTTCCTGTCATTTTGAGGGTTCAAAGCTTGGTCATGATCACTATGTCTGAGTCCTTCATGGAGAACTTTTTGAGGAATGCAGCCTTGAACACTTCCCAATTTTCCTTCTGGTCAGGGTGTTGGGCTAGCCATTTGGTTACAAAACGTGAGGCAGTCCCTGTGACACAGAGGGCAATCTTGCTGACCCAGAGTCTTTGGGGATACTCTACTTGTTTGAACTTACTCTTGGTGCTGCTGATCCAAAGAGAGGCGTTTTCACGGCATAGTCCTGCGAAAGTGCCAATTTCAGCAGTACGTAAGTGTTGAAACACAATATTGGGTATCTCAGGTTGTGTAGGCGCTGTTGTGGTTTGCGTGGTGGGGAACAGTCTGCAGGCTTTGAGAGCGTTGTACTGGTTGATGGGTACAAGGATGTTATTGTAGATGACAAGGCCTGCATGAACGTCTTGTCCTACTTTGTAATCTCTCCAGCTGTTAGGGAGTGACATTATTTGGGTTCTTTTCTTGGGAGGAATTTTTCCTTTGAGTTGAGTAGGTATGGATAACCTACCTGTGCTACCACTGTCGAGTTTATACTTCTGGGAAGTATAATAAACAAAATAAGGGGAATATTTAAGAAGAGAATGATACTTTATTGAATATGAATATGGAATATTATATAGTATCATGACTTGCCACATGTTGTCCATGTACGTCATGGAGGTCATGAGGCTTATCTGAGTAATTTTCCTCTTGAGTCACAAGGCTCAATCAAGTTGTGTTCCATTTAGGACCTGGATTGAGTGATCCCTGTCATAGATAGTTAACTGATAATGGTGCCACCCGTTTATTGGCTGGACAGTGAACCATTCAGTGAGTTGTTTGGTGATTTACTTGGGGGCTTAATTTCCCAAGAGGGAGTAATCAAAGATGTTGCAACATAGGATTTTTGAATAAAAACAATTATTGGTCTCAATTAGACCACTTCCAACCTTTAAGTTTTCTTTATAATCTATAACTACAACACAAGACTCATCATCTAATTTGTTAATATCTTTTTTATATTCCATATTTTGGTGAAAATAAAAGTCTTGGTGCTGCTTAATAGTCTTTAAGCCATTGTCTATAGATTCTGGTAATGTTAAGTTTTTACTTTCACATTTTCTTTATTTTTTCTAGTAATTTTTTTAAATTACAAATATTGCACATATCAGTTTTTTACTTTTTATTATATTTTTAGGGATTAATTTATAGTAAGTAGAAATTGAAACTGAAATTTCATTTTTTCAAATATTCTTTTTTTGTTTTTAAGAGAGAGTATTTTATTGCAGTTGAGTATTCACTTATTTATTTTTCAATATCTTTATAAATTTTTTCAGGCACTTTTTTGTAAACTTCTTGTTTCAAAAGAATTTTCCAGCAATTTTTTTTAATTTTTTTAAAAAAATTTTAATGAATAGTTCTTATTTTTTGGATTTTTTTGTTTAAGCTTACATTTTTATTTTTTCTTGAGTATTCAAACTCACTTTTGGTTATAATAAACCCCTTATCATTAAGCTCTTTTAAAGAGTAGCTGGAAGTAACCAGATATTGAAAGGCTGGGAGATGCTTTTGGGGAGAAGATTTCAGTAGATCCTTTAAGTTTTCAATGAACTCAATGCCTTTTTGATTTTGAATAATCAGAAGGAATTGAGATCTCCCAAATTCAGTTTGAGTAAGGAAGTGCTTGATAAAAGAATCAAGATCATCACCAGCAATAAAGAGGAATGCCTTTTTTACCATTGCAATTCTTTCTCTTTTTGTTGAAGCTCCCAAGGAAAAAAGGGTAGAATGGCAGTGTTGAGCAACTTGGGTTATTGCTAGTATGTTCAAAGCTACAGATAGATGTTAGCCTTGCCAATGTACTCTATCTAATCCTATGCAATAGCACTACAGACTGCAATAGAATAGAACTTTGAAGATAATTACGTTTATTGAGACTAGAGTACAATCTAGCCAGAAGCTGCAATCTATCCAGATGTAACCAAGAACTTTTTATCATCTTTTCAGGTGTCTGTATCAATATATACTCCAAAAACCCTTGTTCTTGTCCTTTTAGACAGTTCTCAGTGGCTACCTTTGCAAAAGGTCCATCTTTGCTGGCTGTGCCTATCCTGATTGGTTGTCCTTGGCATGTGTGCTGCTACTGGCCTTATCAAGGCATACATGGCACTTCAGCTATAGCCTACGCTCTTCTTGAGCTAGCCTACTGACAGTTTCAATTGGCTGTATCCTTACACGCCTATTATTGCGCTAGGAAGCTACACTGTATTTGGTTGACACTTATAAATGGTCCCTGTTCAGTCCTCCTAAATTAGAAGGTAGAATTCCAGTATTACATTTGCAGGGCTTAATCAGCAATCTTTTTATGGCTGGCAAGCCTTCTGTTTATTAATGCAACAGGTTGAATTAGGAATTATACGTTGTATAATAGCAGACTCAATCCAATATTGACTTGTGAATTATCCGCCATGTAATGCTGACCCAAACCAATAAGGAACCAATTATACACTGTGAAGTGCTGATCCAAACTCAGTTTGTAGCCATATGCACATCACTTGTTTGATATACTCATATACATCCTTCAGGCTGGGTAGGGCTGGTTTGATACAAAGCCCAGGAGGATGGAAAGAGAGATATACAAATGATGATATAGTGATTACACAGCGTGTTATCACTGGTAATCACTATATTGGCTAACGTTTATATGACGTATATTTGCTACATCAATTATAATAAGCTAGTGCTTATATGGCGTATAATCACTACAGATATAGGATTGATAGTCAAGTGATAATACAATGTATAACGTCTCATCTATAATAATAAACTAACAATTACACAGCGTATAACTGCTTATCAAGTATAATAAATTTGTGATTATATGGCATATAATTACTACCATTAATAGAATGTTAACCTAGTGATAATACGGCGTGTAACTAATAGAGATCTGCATGCAATGATTAGCCTGATCATTTGTGGTCAATCAGCCTAATCTCACATTTCCCCCCTCTTGACCATAAATAGGGAAGGTAAGAAGGGAATAAGGCATTATGGCTTTCTCAACCACGTCTTCCTGTCTCAGTAGTAAAGAGGAGTATCAGGATTTCTTAGCAACCATGTCAGAGGAGCGTTGGCAGGAGTTCAATTGCCAAAGTAGGGAGGCGCGCTGCCTCCAGTTCTATGGGTGATGTTCATTGCAAGCTCAGGAAAATGATACCCGTTTGGAGTTGACCTTGGCCACCACTGTGGTGACCAATCCCTTTCAGCGCCCACATAGCTCCATCCTGAAGCAGGAGGTCAAGCAGGGAATTCATTCCCCTTTGGTGGTTGTGGGTGCACATCAGGCTTCCTCAATAGACCCAGAGGCTTGGCAGGTTAGGGCCATTGTTTCCTGTACACCTATTTTTAGAACCAAAACTTTATTAGCAAATAGTTGGGGGTAAATGGGGGACGTCACAGGGACTTGTCCAACTTGTTCCCCGTCCACCTACTGTGCCTTATATACCTGATCCAACCTTGTTGGGGTCTGTGATCCTCACATACAACCCAGATCACATGGACTTTGAGGTGAATAGCCTGTTTCAGGGCTATGAGCTTCTGAGCAAGTTCCTCTTTGTCCTTCTGTCTTGTGGGTAGGGGTAGATATTCACTACTGTCTTCAACACTCTGAGCAATATCACTCTCCTGCTGTTTGCTCTGTAGCCCTTTGTGAGCTGGCCTGGCCTCTGGGGGGGGGGTCTTGGTGGAGCCACCTTGCTCTAATGTGGCATTGTATGCTGAGTGTGCAGGGGTGATTGATTTCAACTGTGTGGTAGTGAAAGTCTGGTCCTGTGCTTGGGGGCCCAGTCCCAACTCTACTCACCAGTGGGGTCTTTAGTGTACCAACAACCAGCATAATAGGCTGGCTGCTGCCATCAATTTGACCTTAGAAAAGTTGGAGACTTGGGATCCTGCCCAGTATCTCCCCTACATGGCTTTGTTGGGCAACCTTTTTCTGGTCCCCAAGCCTTTGCTTCCTCGTGGTTCCTTGGGCCAGATGCAGGCTATCTTGGAGTTTTATCATTATGAGGTGTTGCATTGCCAGTGGGGTCTTCCGGTCAATTATTGCTCCTGTGACTGTACAACAGTCACTATTGAGTATTTAGCCAAATAAATGCTCCAAAATATAAAGTTATCTCTGTTTTTATGATTATTGCATGTAGATAGGTTGGATTGGAAGTCTTAAGGTCAAGATTCCTGAAAACTGGATATCTAGGTTCAATAAAAAAACAGAAGGCAAGATTGTCTGAGTCAATCTGGGAGACTGTGTTGCAACCAAGGCTCAAACCTTGCCTGCCAATGTATCTTACAATACACAGGGGGCGCTCAATGAGTTGCCCCTTGAAGTATCTAACATCATGGGTTAATCTGATGGCAATATCAAATGGCGGGAACTTCATCCTAATTAGGAGTGTTGCCAATTTGACCTTCTGACCCCTGCACAAGTTATTCCTTGGCTCCAAACCCTACATGGAATTCCCCACTATGCCACCCCCTTGTGGCCTTGTGACTTTCCCCATATAGTATATTAATCACAATATTCTACAATAAACAATACCTTTTTCTTATTATTCTGTCCTTTCTATTGGACTGTTGTCTTCCCCAATTCCAAATACTGAATCCTCATTGGTTCAGTTGCAACAGTGGTAGCAGAAGTAGGTTCCAACCTATTTCAAAAACAAAATCCCCCCAAGAAAGGACAGAGTACGGGCTGCATGGCTACTCCACAACAAGAGATGTTCCTTCCAATCCCCAAGGGGGACATTCCCAAAGGATATGTCATCTATCAAGACCAGTTAGTTCTCACCAGCGTATACAATTGGCTCCGCCTTGGGCAGCGTGACGCTAGCATCACACCGCCACAGTTGGATCTGTTGCAACGTATGCTCAATCTCCAACTAGAGTCCTTCACTGGCGGTGTCAAAGGAGCTGACATTGTCAGTTAGCTCCAGTCCACCAAAACGCGCCTTTGTATCTGTCAGGTTCCTGAGTCCATGTGGGTTGCTACTACATTTGGCCGCCTTACAGGGCCCGCCGCTGTGTGGTTCACCAACTGGGCCAGCCAGGAATTTGATGTCACCTGGGCAACATTTTGAGACGCCGCCAAGTCCCGGTATAGCAAAACCTTCTCCCCCATTATCTTGGGGACTCCCCTCCTAGCCATCAAACAGACTGGTTCCGTCCCTGAGTATCTCGCCGTGTGGCAACAAGCCCTTGCTGCCGCCCCCAAAGCAGTGACCAATGGGAACGCCATGTTGCTCACTCTCATTGTCAATGGGTTAAAACCCCATATTTGCAAGTGGGTCCCCGTAGGCCGCTGCACCTCTATTGACAACTGCTATAAAGCCATTGAGAGGCCAGTAACCAGGCTTCAATGGGCTTCTGCTGCACCAACAATACTCCACCCCAACCACGTCCTGCACCTAGCAATGGTCAAGGTCAAGTGGGACGTTGCCAACCTCAATAGCAGGAAGGTGCAGCTAAACGCCCTTGGGAGGGGGGAGCTCCAGCTAGCGCTAATTGAGGACCAGGGAAAAGCCTGGGGGTTGTAACAACAAGAGGCCCTACAACCCCAACTGACCTGCCCTCTCAGCCCTTGCTTACAAAGAACTCCCGCAACTACAATCTTCACGAGGTCAAAAACCTAGACATCTTTCAGGTCCATAGCGACAACCCGTGCTGCAAGCTGCTCATTCCGCAAATAAAGTAACACGCTTGTCCTATCCCTTCTGTTTCTGTGGGAACACCCACAAGTTACTGGTAGACACCAGGGCCAATCACACCATGGTAGATCAAGCGTTCACTGACTCCCAGCAATTAGACCAAGTACCCAGCAGATTCAAAGCGGTACATGTAGCTTATTCCCAAAGAATTGCCATCACCCACAAGACAGTACCCTTCTCCGTAAGAATGGGGAACATCCAGGTCAAGCTCTCTGGACCAATCATGGCAGGCCTCAGCCACAACGTAATTGCTGGCCTCAACTGGCTCCGGCATAAACACCCTTACATTGACTGGGATACCTCTGTCATCACCTTCAACAGAAATGGGGTGGGGTTCCAGATTTACCCCATGGAAATGAACAAACTACTACATGACACTGTGTTTGTCAGAATGACAAAAACAGGCTCATACGACTTCAAGGGGGGAAACTAGACTTTAACCGATGTTTAGTCAAAGTTATCCGTGCAGAACCATCTGCAGTCCCTCCCTTGTCAACATCACCACCACCAGCGCTAGCTGCACTCCTCAAGGAGTATAAGGACGTATTCAGTGAAACACTTGAACAACTACCTCCACCCCGGGAGGTCCAGTACGCTGTACAACTTCAAGGATTGTTACCTAAAGCATGACCATTATACCGTCTCACACCAAAGGAAGATGAAACCCTCTGCCAGCACCTTGTGGACGCGCTTGATAAGGAATTCATTTGCCCCTTGCTCTCTCCATACGGGGTGGCGGTCTTCTTTGTAGCTAAGAAGGATGGGTCTCTTCGCCTGGTCACAGACTACTGCGCCCTAAATGAGGTGACAGTTAAAAATAAATACCCCCTGCTGCTGATTGACAACCTGTTTGATACACTTTCCAGCAAAAAGGTCTTTATCAAGATTGATCTCACCGCGGGGTACAACCAGGTCCTCATTGCACCAGGAGATGAAGCAAAAACTGCCTTCTGCACACACTACGGGTCGTTTGAGTGTCGTGTCATGAACTTTGGAATGACCAACGCTCCCTCCACCTTTGCCATGTTGATGAACAAAGCCTTTGAGGAACTGATTGGGAAGTGTGTGGTTGTGTACCTTGATGACATTATTGTCTTCAGTCAAGATCAAACCACACATCTCCAACACCTCCGTGCTGTCCTCAACACCCTTTGGGAAAACCAGCTAAAAGCTAAACCCTCCAAATGTGATTTTCTCAAGTCGGAGTTGTTATTCCTTGGGCACACCATCTCTGCCCAAGGGATAAAGCCCAATCCTGCCAAAATCAAGGCAATCACTAGCATGCCGCCCCCCCACAGATGTGGGCCAAGTGCAAACATTCTTGGGCATGGTTGCCTACGTACGCAAGTTCATCCCCAATTGTGGGGAACTAATTGCACCTCTCACTGAGCTCCTCTTACCAGACAATGCTTCCATTGGACCCCTGCCAGAGATCAAGCCTTTGAGACGTTGAAGCAAAGGCTCACAACAGCACCAGTACTGCAGTTCCCCAACCAAAACCAACAGTACAAACTCAAAACTGACGCCTCTGACAGGGCCATAGGGGGCGTGCTAAGGGTAGAAACAGACAATGGTGTCTTCCTTCCCGTAGCATATGAGTCCAGGAAGCTCACCGACTTGGAACAATGTTATCCCATCCATGATAAAGAGCTGGCAGCCATTGTACACTGCTTTGAGAAGTGGCGCTGTTGCTTGGAAGGTGTGACCTTCCCACCCTGCATTCTGACGGACCATAAGTCCCTCCAATACTTCAACACACAGTCCCATTTGACACGCCGCCAAGCAGGATAGGTTGAACGCCTGTCCCCCTACCAATTACGCATCAAATATAAGCCTGGGAAAGAGCTTGTTACAGCCAACACTCTTTCACAACTCTATGTAGCGTCCATCACTGGGGACAACGGTCTGGACCCCAACTGGCCCATGCTCTATCTGCGCCCTGAGGCAACCCGCTACAAGGGCCTTAACTCGGTCACCATCTCCAAACTGAAGGAAAATGAGAGTCAATTCACTATTGATGCTGAAAACGTCTGTTGCTGAGCAGAGACAGGCGAGAAGACGCCGTATATTCCCACTACACAACAAGGAGACACCATCTTACACTACCACCAAACCTTGGGTCATATCAGAGGGCGTAACCTCTTTGAGATCATGAAACGTAAGGTTTGGTGGCCGCGCATGCGCCAAGACATCCTGGACCTCCTCAAGACATGTGTATTGTTGGAAAAGAATACGTCCAAACCGGTACCTCCTAAGTCTGTCTTACCCATTAAGGCTATGGAACCCTTCAAACAGTGGGCCCTCAACATTGTGGGACCGCTTCCCAAAGACAGGCTAGGTAAAAAGTATATTGTCACCACTATTGACTATTTCACGCGTTGGCCAGTGGCCTGGGCCACAACCAACCACACTGCCACCACTGTTACCCGCTTTATTGGCAAGGAGATTGTAGCTTGCTTTGGACGACCCAAGCGTCTCATCACATATGGTGGCCCTGAACTTGTGGGGCATGTTGTGAAGGCATATTGCGTCAAGAACGCACTCCAGCATATTGTCACAGCCCCCTACCATCCGCAAGCCAACGGGCGCGTGGAACGGTTAAACGGCTCCCTGGTTCAATTGATTGCCAAGCTCTCACAGGAGCATCCTAATACTGTGTGGACTGAACACCTTCCCACCGCCCTACTGATCCTGCAAGCAAGAATCAACAGGGGCACTGGGTTCAGTCCTAACACCCTGGCCTTTGGAACACCTGATGGTCTGACAGGGGTGGAACAGGGGAAACTACAGTCCAAGGTTCCCGACAAACCCCCCTTAGTACCAACTTCCTCCCTGGACCAATGGCGCGCCAAGGCCTGGGAGATCAAACACAAGCAGATTGCAGGGGGGTCAAAACACCTTGAAGCTAGATACGCCGTAGGTGACCCCGTCTACACCCTCAATCCCAATTCCTTCAAGTTAGAACCCAACCACCTAGGGCCCTTCAAGGTAGTTGCTGTCTATGACAACCACACCTACCAACTTGAGGATGCCCAGGGAAACACCAAGAAACTTCACCACAATTGCTTGCGCCCCTGTTGTGCCATCTCCACACAAAGGTTGTTTGTGCAGACTTCCCAGACCTTCCGCAGACTCCAGTCCTGGTGTCTGACGACAAGCAGGGGGCAAGGGGGGTGTTGCAACTGAGGTTTGAACCTTGTCTGCCAACGTATCTTACAATACACAGGGGGTGCTCAATGAGTTGCCCCTTGATGTATCTAACGTTATGAATGAATCTGGTGGCAATGTTGAATGGTGGGAACTTTATCCTAATTAGGAGCGTTGCCAATTTGACCTGCTGACCCCCACACAAGTTATTCCTCGGCTCAAAACTCTACATGGAACTCCCCACTATGCCACCTCCTTGTGGCCTTGTGGCTTTCCCCATATAGTATATTAATCACAATATTCTACAATAAACGATACCTTATTCTTATTATTCTGTCCTTTCTATTGGACTGTTGTCTTCCCCAATTCCAAATACTGAATCCTCATTGGTTCAGTTGCAACAACTGGATGTTTCAAAAATGGTTTAATTAATCAGGAAGATTAATTGATAAATACACAGGAATATAATTAATGAGGATTTAATTATATTGGTTAAAATGCCTTGACTGTGTCAAGAAGTTTGGTTAAGGTCAACCATAAGTAAACCCCCAAATTTTGGGTTAAAAGTGCTGCTTTTGCAAATTCATTGGGTTTGAGGCGCTGCTGCGCTGCCTAATTGATTTGAGAAGCGCTGAGGCGCCGCCTAGCAAATTGCTGGGCACTGTGGTGGCGCCTGGTTTGAGTTTTGAAGTATTTTAATGGGTTTTAAGGAAAAAAACCATTAAATGCAAATATAACTAAATAAAGGCAAGGATGCCTAGGAATTCAGGGTTGATCAGCTGGTTCCCAGTTGGAAAATTAATAGCTGAGTTTTGGGATGTTTAATCCACAGGGTTTTGGCGCTGGGAGCTGAGGAAGCTCCATGCTGAATTGGTACATTGGGATGAATGGAGTCAAGTGACTCCTTCCCATTGTAGGTTGATTCTCATAGGTTGAGAAATATTGGTGATATTTTAGGTAAAGTTCTAGGTTTGGATGACTCAAATGTCATAGACCACGTGATATGAATCATAGGTCAATTCTAGAACCAGAGGGGTTTTCAGCCAAATATGCCCTTAAAGGTATATAAGCAAAAACAGCTAAACTTTAATAAAGATATTTTGTCAATTTTGACGCTTTTCCCTCAAATATCCTTTCAATTATTATGTCTTCTTTGTTAAATTTTGAAAGGGCCAAATTTGGAGTACTTCAGGCAGAAACCGCTGCTGCCAGGAAAGAAGTTATTACAAGTTTGTTGGAGGAAGCTTGGGCAAGCTTGGAGGTCATCAAGACTGTGCCTGAGGAGTCCTTGGTGGAAGTAAAGGCTGCGTTTGAAGAGTTATACTCCAATTACTTTGCAAAAGAAGGGGCTCCCACCCAAGGAAACCAAATCTATGCATGGGATTCCTGGAACCTGTTAGTAGGATGGGATGAAATCTTACAACAAGTGAAAGCAAAGGCAAATTATGAAATTGAGGTTTTAAGGGCAAGAGAGGAAAAGAGCGTTGAGATCATGGACCATTGGCGGGATGATAACAAAGTGTTGTCCCATAAAATTGCCTCCCTGGAGACAAAGCTCCTCAAAGCTTTATCACAGGAAGATAATGGCAATAAGAGTCAAAGGAAGGATAGTGGTAGGATGGACTGGTTAGACCTAGATCTGTCACACCTCTGAGGACTTTATTGTGGAGCGCCTGGTGTTGGGGGAGTGCTTCCCCATCAAGTGTAGTCTGGGACGCCTAGTGGATAGGGAGCTGGCCTTGACTGTACCCATCATGCACTGGGAGCGGCTCTCCCCTAAGGCGCGGTGCATGTGGCTTTGGAATGTTATTGTACTTTATCAGGTGGTGACCACCCACGCTTTTGATGACTGTGAAGACTACCACACACCATGTCCCTGAGGAGCCTGAAGAGGGCACTCAGTAATAAAGTTATATAGGACTATGTTCTTCTTCACTATTTTGCACATTTTATATCTTTTTATATTTTTTATACTTTTTTATTATGAATATGATGCGTGTATATTGCTTATTATTATTTTCCTTTATGTCAAGATCAAGATGGTGTTTAATTAGGCCCTTCCTTTGGGATGTGGAATGGACGTAAAAACTTTGCATGTACAAGGTTGAATATGCGTCCAATATCCTTATTCTTGATGGTGTAGGCACCAGGTGAGGTATTCTCTATGATCTAAAAGGGCCTATCCATAGCTTGTCTAGTTTGTGGGATCTATCTGCACCTCAAGTGTTGCAGAATGTAACCCCCTCCCCTACCTCTAAAGAAGGCAATAGGGCTCTATTGGCAGAGTTCCTCTCAAATCTGGCTTGGGTCTTGATAGCTGTGTTGCTAAAAGCAGATGCCTGCAGTTTGATGAGGGTGTCAGCCAGACAACCTAGATACTGGTTGTAAGATAGTTGCTCAGGGTCATCTGTGGCCAATTATAGGACAGGTGGGATGTCAGGGTGACAGCCATACATCAGCTGAAATGGAGACGCTCCTGTGGTAGAGTGAAGCAAAATGTTGTACACAAGCACTGCTGCTCCTAAGTACGCTTCCCAGGAAGATGTACATGATGACGCTAATTTACAGAGGATCTGGTTTAGGGTACCATTGATGATCTCCACCATCCCATTGGTTTCAGGGTGGTATGGGGTGGAGAGTACCCCAAAAAACTCCCATGAGGTTGTTCACTCTTGATATTACTGAGGCCATAAAGTTAGTCCCATTATCTGAGAGTAGGAACTGTGGGCAGTTGTGGCAAATTATGATGGCATTCAAGACAAATTTTGCAGTAGAAGGGGCATCTACTTTCCTTAGAGGCTGGGCTTCAACCCACTTAGTGAGGTGATCTATAGCCACTAACACATAAAAAAGCCAGGGCCGTTACATGGGAGTGGTCTCACTACGTTCATTGATATGGTATGCCAGGAAAAATGGGGTTGCACCATTTGATAAGTTGTGCTTTTCCATAGTGGCTTATTCCCTTGGCATTTGATGCAGCAGTCAATTGTCTCTTGAATGTCAAAATTCATTGCTTTCCAGAAGTAGGTGCAATACAGGATCTCCTTGGTTTTCTGAAAAGCACCATGAACTGTTGCCTTATGAGCAGCTGTGACAATACTAGTCCTTTTGGAGGGAGGAGGGTATATGTGTTCCTTGCCATCCACCAACTTGTATAGCACACCATTGTGTAGTAATGTATTCTTTTGGAGGTCTTGTAGGATATGCTGCACTTTCTTGGTCTTGTTGCTAAACTCCCAAGTCATCATTTTGCGGTACAGCTGATCTGCTAATGGGCTCACTAAGGCCACAGTGGGAAAATTTTATAGGCAGTCAGCATTCTGGTGCTTGCTGCCAGGGCAATGGAAGATTTTTTAGTCCAAGGCCTGTAGTTTCAGTGCCCAATGAGCAAGTCAGCCTTCTGGTTCCTTGAGGCTCTGGAGACAAGCTAGGGACATGTGGTCTGTGACAAATGTGAACCGTACACCATGGATGTAGACCCAAAATTGCTTGCATGTGTAGATGTCTGCCAGGCATTTGTTCTCTGTCACTGTGTAGTTGCATTCATAAACATTTAGCGTTCTACTAGCATATGCCACAGGGTGTTTGAGTCCTTTGTTGTCAATTTGGGATAGTACAGCCCCAACCACTGTAAGTGAGGAGTCAGTATGGATCACAAAGGGTCTGTCAAAGTCTGGGTACATCAGGACAGGGTCACCGGACAAGACCAAGTGTAGTTTGTTGAAGGCTCCTTGGCATTGCTTACTTCATAAAAAGTCAACTCCTGATTTCAGCAAGTGGAAGAGAGGTTCTCTAATAGATGAAAAGCGTGAGATGAAACACCAATAGTAACCAACCATTCCCAAGAAGACCTGTACGTCACATTTTGACTCAGGTTGCTTCATCTTAGAGATGGCTTCAGTTTTTGCGGGCTAGGGCCACAGGACGTGACTATATATGACAAAGCCCAGGTATTCCAGCTGGTCTTTGAAGAACTGGTATTATTCATGGTCGCTTGTTCTGTCTGTAGGGCCATTATGGTTTGTGAGCTCTGGCAAACTCCTCCTTGTATCCACTGATTATGCTTTCCAGGGTTGCTACCTTTGTCTCTAGTGCTGCAATCCTGGCACTGTTTGGGCATGGTGGCAGTTTGGGCATGGACAAGTGAGATACTTTCAGATGGCTGTTGACCTTTGCTTCCAGTCTCTGAAAGTCATCCAGAACATATTTATTGAACTGATGGAGTTGTGAACCAAACTGTTCTACCTCCTTGTCTAGGGCAATTACGTTCTGGTCCATGATGGCCAAGTCATCTGCCACACACACATTGGACTTATCTGATTTGGCGCAGAACCTGTGTACATCCTGGAGCCATTCCAGGGAGGCCCCAAAAGTGTCCATGGCTTTGTAGACCATAGCTCTGAAATTTGATTTGAGGACATGAATCAGTTCATCAATTCTGGCATTGTTGTTCCCCCATGGACTGATTAGACAGGACCACAGCGCACAACTCCAAAAAGGAGGTGTTGGCTGTGCCCACTTCTCAGCCCAGTCACAACAACAGGAGAGTAGGGCATTGCCCAGGGAAGATAACTCAAAGTTTTAATGTGCGGTAATAAGTTGGAGCTGCTTGACAGACAGCTGAACAAAGCCAGCAAGGTACTCCACAGCGTGTTCTCCTCCAGAAAGTTGTTCTTGGAGAGCCTAGAAGGAGGCGTTTTGATAGAGCCAGTAGAGCGGCCAGAGAGACTCTTGGTCACAATAGTGGAAAAAGATGCTTAGAGTCTGATCAGGGTAATTAATAGGATGGAGACAGAATCCACATAAGAGCTCTTCATCAAGCTCTAAAATCAGTGTGCAATTGTAGGAGTGAGCCAAAGTGGGACCCTAAGGAACAGAGGGTAGAGGGGCCACAACCAAAGGGAAAGTTGTGGGAGGGTGAACAACCACAGGGTTGCTCACAGAGAAGACAGGAGCACACTCACTGTCTGAAGATTCAATTTTGTACCCATGTTTGTCGGCAAAGCTGGGCTTGGGCAGAGCCAAGGACAATCCTTGGCAGATGGGGACAGTTTCTGTGGGCATTGGCAGAGGCTCAAGTTCAAGTGAGCACCAATGTTAAGCAACTTGGGTTATTGCTGGTATGTTCAAAGCTACAGATAGATGTTAGCCTTGCCAATGTACTCTACCTAATCCTATGCAATAGCACTACAGACTGCAATAGAATAGAACTTTGAATATAATTACGTTTATTGAGACTAGAGTACAATCTAGCCAGAAGCTGCAATCTATCCAGATGTAACCAAGAACTTTTTATCATCTTTTCAGGTGTCTGTATCAATATATACTCCAAAAACCCTTGTTCTTGTCCTTTTAGACAGTTTTCAGTGGCTACCTTTGCAAAAGGTCCATCTTTGCTGGCTGCGCCTATCCTGATTGGTTGTCCTTGGCATGTGTGCTGCTACTGGCCTTATCAAGGCATAAATGGCACTTCAGCTATAGCCTACGCTCTTCTTGAGCTAGCCTACTGACAGTTTCAATTGGCTGTATCCTTACACGCCTATTATTGCGCTAGGAAGCTACACTGTATTTGGTTGACACTTATAAATGGTCCCTGTTCAGTCCTCCTAAATTAGAAGGTAGAATTCCAGTATTACATTTGCAGGGCTTAATCAGCAATCTTTTTCTGGCTGGTGATAAGGAGCAACTTTTGGGGAAGCTTCAAATATGGAATTAAGAAATAAGAGAAGTATATTTTATTGGATAATACTTTAGACTTATATAGACTTGGCTGTGGCAGGGATTTAGTTGGATCAAACCTAGGGGTTGGTCATGTGCTAGATGGGTTCAAGCCACTGGATACTTGGAAAGTCAAGTGATATTGCTTGGTTACCATTCTTGGTATGTCAAACAGTATATTGGAAGGGGACTAAATTGGGCAATGGCTGGATATTAAGTAGGTTGTCGGTAGCCAGAATGCTTGTACATCCAGACCCTTGGCACACACACCCCTTAAGGGGTTAATATTGTTTATCAGGAGGGGTCTTTGCTTTTAAAGATGCTGCCTGATGCTCCTGGAGCTGCTTACTAGTTGGAACCAGTCTGATCAAGTGCTCTCCTTTACTGAGGCGGAGACGGGTTCTGTGGTATTTCTTAATAATTGGGTTTTTGGCACTTTGGAATTTTACTAGGTAAGTGTTGTGCTCTGGTCTGTATTTGATGACTCTTCCTGGTCCCTGGTGTACTGAGTCCAGTTTCTTTCTTTTGCCAGCTAGAATTCATACAGGGGAGTTGATGGGAAGTGGTTCCTCTGTGAAGGTTACCTTTTGTGTCTTGAGCCTCTTCATTTCAGCTATTTTAGCTTTGAGGCGGATGTGTTGTAGGTTTGTTGCTTGCTCTACTGTGGGAGGTTTCCCCGGGTGATCTTTATGTAGGGCTGTTTGTTGTGGGTGATTACTTCTGGTTTGTACCCGTAGGTTAGCTCAAACAGTGAATAGCCTTTTCCTTGATTGGTGCGGACTCAGGATACTAATAATGCATGTTTCACATATAGTGGCCATGTGTCTTTGGCTTTGCCATCCATTATTTTCTTTAGGGTCCTGATAAGGCTGCCATTGAGGTGCTCCACTCTACTGTTGGCCTGTGGCCTGTATGGACAGGTTGTGGAGTGTTTAATGTTTTTGGATTTTAAGTTGTCATTTACTATGTGGCCTGATAACTTGGTTGCTCCATCAGTTATGATGTATTCTGGGGTGCCATAGTTGGCTATGATTGCTTTGTTAATGAAACAGTTGATGGTTTCTGCTTTGTGGTCCTTTGTTGCCCAGAAGATGGGCTAGCATGTGGAAAAGTTGATAGCTACAATTAAGAAACGTTGATTTGTTTTTGTTTCTGGGAAGGGACCCACTACATCCAGTCCCTAAACCTTGAATGGTTCAGGGTCTGTTACTGGGTTGACCGTTGGCTGAGGAGCCTTTGTACTGGTGTACTTCTCGCACACTGTGCACTTTTTCAGAACATCAACTATATCCTGTTTGAGGTTGGGCCAACATACTATCTCTTTTAGTGTGAGGTATAGGTTGTTAGCCTTTGTGTGGCCTAGTAGGTGGTGATGTCTCCATTGTGGTAGTGATGTTGTACCTCCTTGGGAGACATGCCCTGTCTGCTGGGCGTCTGAGTGCGGTTAGAGTGGTGCAAGGAGGGAGGAACACCTTCTTGGATTTAGGCTCAACACTCTACACAGAAGAAGTAGCTTGTCCAGGCCAAGTGTGGGAGGGTGGTGCTTGAGAAATTCTTTCAGGGCAGTGCAGGCTCCCCAGTGGTATAGAATGGCAGACAACTCATCTTTGAGTTGGTTTATGGTCTTCAGTTTGAGGAACTCATTGATGTAAGCTTTTAGGGTGCAGGAACCTTGTTTGATATCTATTAAGTTGATGAGGGTGTGGTGACAGGTGTATCAATTGTTGCCAGTGGCCATAAGCTTGTTCTCAAATTTGGTTTAATCTAGGCAGAATTTAATGTCCTTAGCAGTGGCTTTCCCAAACCAGTCCAAGCCAGCGCCAGAAAGCATGGAGGCCACACCCAGGACCTTTTCTGTATCATTAGAGTACAAGTTTGTGTTGGCTTGGAAATGCAGACAGAGGAAAGGCATGAATCTACAGGATTCTTTCAATATGAGTTTGACCATCTGTGGCATGTCCACCTTAGTTATAGACTGGTTTACTATAAAGTTCTGGACTTGCAATTTTGGGGTCTTTGTGTTCTTAATGCTGGGTGTGTCATCCTTGGGTTTTGTGCTGCTTTGGGGTTTAATTGCTTAAGCAATAAATTAGTAACTAGATTTTAAGCATATTAAGCTGAAATCAATGAAAATAGCATACAAGGTTCCCCAAAAGTTAACAACATCTTGGGGCCCAGGTTAACATGACTAATATAAATTTCCATAATGTCATCAATTCATCCTGTGATAGGTTCCTGAGAACTTGCGGACAGACAGCCTGCAAGCCCAGAAGGAAGGGCCTGCCACAGGATGAGGGCTAACTTTACAATGTAGGATAGTGATTTTCTGAGGATGGTCCAGGGTCTGCTGTGGGCACCATAGAATTGATTAAGCCAGTAAGGGTGATTTACATGACTCCAAATATCTGAGTGGAGATGGACTCACTAGTAGCAACAGATTCCTGCGGGCAGGTTGGCTGCAGAGTCAAGGGAGGGGACATTGGTACCAAATAGGCAGGCAAGTAGTTGTATTTTTTGCAAAATAGCAAGGGTTGCACAGTGATACAAGTTTTTTTACAAACAATAAGCTCTGTTTCTCTGGTACAGGCTTCTGGGTTGTAAATTAGGATATCCTCTAAGGTAAACTCCAAATAATCTGGGTTTGGAGGATACTCTGTAAAATGAACTGGGCTGTAGGGATCTCCTGAAAGACATAATAATTTGGGTGGTTGGTCCACATTTTCTTGGGCTTGGTGGGAAGCAGGAACATCCCAGGGAGGCCAAATTGAAAATGATAAAGAGCTAAAAGGATGTAGGGTAATACTTTCATGAACCAAAGGTTCATAACACTTTATTGTAAGGATAGCAATTAGCATTTCCCTGTCATCTCTTGGGTATAATTATGCTCATCAAAACTGTGAAAACTTTTGAAAATTCTTGTGGGCTAGGTGGTAGCATTTGCCAGGGTTTGGAAATCCTTGGTGGCATTCAACGTAGACAATCCATCATTGGCTGGGCTGGAACAGGGAATCTCATATTCCTTCTTTGAGACATGGGGTTTGTCATCATGTGGCAACCCTTGTTCTTGGGGAAATTCCTGCAGCACTCCATTGGCAGTGGCCCAAGTTATTTTGAGGATATTGCTTGGGTTAATGCTGCTATTGGCTAGGCTAATAGGACCATCCAGAGAGCAGGGTTTGATTGTAGAATGTGCTATGCTTTTAGTTTTTGTTGGATTTCTCCAAAGTCAAATATATTTCTGATTTGAGCCCAAAAAAACATGGGCAGTTGGCTGGGCCCGCAGGCTGGCAGCCCGCAGAGTCCTGGGGTTTGAATCTCAAAGTTGGGATTTTTCCTTGCTAATTAATTGCAGGAATTTTTCACTTGTGACACTTTCTCTCTCTCAAAAAGCATTTTAAAATAATATATATTTTTTATTAACCTCATTGTTTTTTTTAAATATTTTAGATGTTGCAACATCTTCAATTACTCCCTCTTGGGAAATTGGAGCCCCAAGTAAATCCCCAAATGCTTCACCGAGCGGTTCACTGGCCAGCCAGTAAACTGGTGGCACCATTATCAGTCAACCATCTATGACGGGGATCACCCAATCCAGATCCTAAATGGAACACAACTTGAATAAGCCTCGTGACACAAGAGGAACATTACACAGATAAACCCCATGATCTCCATGACGTACATGGACGGCATGTGGCTTATCATAATACTATATTTTATTCTATATTCATATCCAATAAAGTATCATTCTCTTCTTAAATCTTCCCCTTATTTCATTTATTATACTTCCCATAAGTATAAACTTGACATAGATAATACACCAAAATGACCCTCAACAATACTTTTACCATAAAACTCTACAAACTATTAAAATTTAATTTTTTCTTTAAAATCTAGGCACCTCTTCAAAAAGAAAATATGAGGCTTCATAAGATCTTAAATGATTTCCATTATTGGTCCAAACTTTTATATTTTTAACATTCTTGAATTTATCTTTTTTAAGCAAAATAATCAAACACTGATCTAAAAACAAAGAGTCCTACAATAATATTTCAGATAAAAAGCCATAATACTCATATTTAATTTTCTCATTTTCTTTAAGAGCAATTGCAAATCCTAGTAAAGAAATAGGTATTTTCTCATAAAAACAATTATTTTCCTCTATAGGACCCCCATATATTTTAAAGCTTTCTTTATAGTCTACTACTATAACACATGACTTACTATCAAGATTATTTATATCTTTAATATATTCTTTATTTTTATGCTTATAAAACTTTTCATGTAGGTTAATTGATTCCAAATTTTCTTTGGCAGTGTCAAGTATATACTTCTGAGAAGTATATGAAACAAAATAAGGGGAGAATTAAGAAGAGAATGATACATTATTGATATGAATATTGAGGATTATGTAGTATCATTACAAGCCACATACTGTTCATGTACATCATGAGAGTCATGAGGCTTAGCCAAGTAGTGTTTCATTTAGGATTCAACATGTTTGATCCCCGTATAAGATGAATGTCTGATAAGAGTGCCAGCAATTATTCATCAGTTGGGGAACTAATGTCAGGAATATTCCTGACACCAAAGACTCCTAGGTAACCCTGCTCCCCATATGAAAAATACACCCAAGAATCACATCCATCACTTCACAGTTTCAACAGAATTTTTCTACACTATTAAATGAAACAACTATTTTAATGGTGTCAGGGCTGAAAGCTGGATTGATGATTAGAGCAAGGCCACCAAGAATTCCAGTCTTAAGATCATCCTCAAGTAACTCAGGCTTATCCAGACAGGAAAGGACAAGACAAGTAAACAAGATAGATGTTGATCAAAGAGATTTGAATAAACCTGATTTATTTGAGGAGCCAAGGAGAATGCTGGAATATGGGAGTAGAGAGAGAATAGGAGAATTGATACACTTAGTGTTTGAAGTTGAGAGAAAGCAGGGGTGATTAAGCAGAAAGTGTGTCAGAAAGCAATTATTGCATTTGTAAATGATGCAGACTATAGCTCAAATTAAATTATCATATTTCAGGCTTTTAGAAATGTGTTCAAGCATTGAGATTGGTTCACTAGATTGTGAGATAAAAAATAAACAAGTGGAGACCTTTAAGCATTTGAAAAACAGTGTTTTACATGAATTGGGGGCTTGTAATTGTACAATCAAACCAAAATTGATATAAAAGCTACTTTAAATAAGCTTCAAACGCAACTCAAAATTTACACATATCAATTAAGCCAAGAAAATAAAGGCAATTTTATGTCAGGAGGATCCTGACAAATGGGGGGAAGGCCAAGTAGATTTTAATACAGAACAAACAATCCAAAGGTACCTGCCAGCACCACCTGCTAACCACCTGTGGGACAGGGAACCACTAGCTTGCCCATCTATCAACCAGCCAGCCCAGGGGCTCTCAGCCAACCCCTCAGAACTTGGACCCCAAATCAACCAACCCAACTAGGGCCCCCAATCCAAGTTCCTAGGGGCAAATCCAGGCCAAACCACTCCCAAAAAAGACTCAGGGGTTGATTCAGGTCCCAATCATTTTCTGAAATATGCTGAGCTAACCATTGACCAGCAACAAGAGTTTTTTCACCTTCAGAAGAAAAATGCGGAACAAGAGTTTGGCCTCTAATTGCTTCCCAAACCCCAAAAGTCACCATCTAGACTCTTGGGGGTTCCAATCTCTTGCTTTCACTCTCACTTGAAAAGGTTTGCACTGTGGGATACACTATAAATAACAGACCCATCCACAATGATAGGCTGTGCTGTTGTTGAGAGTTTTAACCCCTGATTGGAATATCATACCAACCAATCTCTTAATAACAAACTAAGAGCAGAAGACTACCGAGCTTCAGTTACCCCAATCCAGATAAGAAGATGGAATATCTTCTTTTCTCAGATGTGTTAACAGCCTGCCTAGGGGTTGGAGGATAGCAACAGGAGTCTCTAGTGTTTGGGCCCATCTCACAAGGAGCTGGGAGAATGTATTATGAGGGGCCAGCACAGCTCAACCCATCATACATCATCACATGGCCTCCCCTGGTGTTGCCTTGTTCTACCGCATCCATGGCAGTTTATACTTCCATATATCATGCCCTACCATGCTTTGCAGGAAGTTTCAGACGCTACAGCATGTACACCAAGGTCACTGAGTGGTTGATGACTGTCTACCCTATTGTAACAGCCTGGACAGGTTTCCAGTCCTCTGACTGGATGCCATATCTGATCCAGCTGATACCAGCCAGCCTTGGGTATTACTTTAGCTTGGGGAGCTACTTCCCTAAGAGGGAGTGATTGTAGCTGTTGCAACATTAGGGTCTTTTATCTCCTTTGTCTCTTGATGACCTGTTGCACACATGGTCAAACATCATACCGGTTCCAAAGTTGGAAGGTTCGTTGGTCAAGGAACCATTGGTAAGTTTGACATGCTTAAAGTTCCCATCACAGATGGAGGGGGAACTAGCTGCTGATCAGACTGATTGATAACTTGCCAAACACAGCATCAAACACACAGTGACAGCATACTATCCCCTGCAAGAAAACTTTGGGATTGAGAGACTTGAGTCACTGACCTAAGCTCTTATCAAACTCACTGCTAGAGCTCCAGAAGAATGGCTCAAACAGATCTCAGATACCCTGTTAGTATGCCATATCTGAGTTGACAGTGCCATCAGAAAAGCCCTTTTGGACTAGTCTACTGCACAAAACCCAATATAGTTGAATACCTAACTTATCCTTGCAGAACATCCCTTGAAATGTGCTCCTAGAGAAGTACTGTAAATCCAAGAAGTGATTCAGGGGAAAGCTGCCCAAGAGGCTAAACAGGTCAAGTAAAACATCATACCCCATCTACTTTCATGATGTTAGAGATGAAGTAATGGTGAACCCCTTCAGATAAGAGTAAGTTGCAGCCTGAAAAAGTTGGCCTGAAACCATTCTCAGGATGGTGGGAATAACACATACTTAGTTTAAGGCTTAGGAAAAATACAAGACAAAGCCTATGCTGGAATTGTCTCCATCTTTCTCTCAAGCTGGACAGAAACAGCACCATCCTCAAAACACCAACTAGTCAAGTATGGTGCCCAAGCCCCTAACAACCTCCCAGCAGATGTCCGGCCTGAAGATGAGGCCACCTTTCAACCAGGGAGAGTGTTGAAACTGCAGGGCCAACCTTTGGCAAGATTTCAAGTTAGAAAAGAAACCCAGTGACTGGTCTTGATCTTTCCAAGACCTGTAGCCAAGACATATCAAGCTGAGTCTGCCAGCAGAGATACCACAGCTAGTAGCTCCATATATGAAGTACAACCCATTTTTCCTGGAATAGCGCCACTCATAGTAGGACACATATTCTCTCTGAAATTTACAGCTGATACTATACATTCCTTTATTCTAAAATAAAGCCATTACCTAGTTCAACATTTCCCCCGGCTTCTGAGGCTCTGCTAAAATAGCCCAGGTATGGCACTGATATAAAGTTGAGCCTTAGAAGATTGAAATAAATTTGAATGTTGCTATATGTATATCTTAAACACTTTAAATGCTGTTCTCTAGAAAATTGCTATTGATTTCAGCTTGGGCCCATTTTTAACATTGAAGTATACTTGGTGAGGGGTTCTGACCGGTCACGTTTATCTCCTTATGCACTGGACCGAAGTGCGCCTTTGTAAATTGATGCACAATCTTTCGGGGGCTCTGTTTCAGCTTCATTTCAAAATCTGAGCTACCATAGGCATTCAGTTTTTTGAAGGTTAGTAGTATGCAGAGGCTCAGTGACATTAAAATGATTTAATTTTTTGTGAAACTTTGTCATTTAGAAATGTTTTAAGCTCCAACAATTGAATAAAAGCCACAGGTACTTAAACATCAACCCAACATTAAGTGATTCTTGATAAGTTTATATATCCCTACATCATTCTATTTATAAGTTGGACAGCTTGATGTTAGCTCATTCCAGACACCAATTTTTTAAAAGGCAGCAGGATTAATGTTCTCGTTCAATTATATTTACAAGCATATGCTAGTAAAGGAGACTAATGAAATGGAGTTATAAACCATAAATTTACCTTGGACTCCTTATATTGAATAAGTTTTAGTGATACAACAATTAACATAAGCCTTAAAAGGTGCCAAGCTCAACCATCAAAACCAAACCGGCTTGTGCAAGGTATTGTAGGGAACAACCTCTTGGAAGATTTCAATGGACTAAATGTTAAGTGAGTCAATTCAAAGAAAATACCTCTTGGTCCGCTATCCTGAAGTTAGTCCCAGCAAAGCGAGAATATTCGTCAAAGATAGACGTGAGAGACCACCGCTGGAGTTTCCTTAAACACCCGATCAAACAGCCTACGCGGTACTAAACGATCACATCTTAGCCCATGTCACCCTACAATTACATACCTTTCCTTTGTTACAATGGACAAGAAGAGGGTAAAGTCGAGAATCTAAGCTGTTAGCTACACAGCAGTAAGAACTTACCCAAAACATGCACCAAAGCATCTCTGACTCGTGACAAATCTATATCGCTAAAGGGTTCCTTGATAATCAAAGTTTAGTACACCAAATAAAGGACAACTTACTTTATTGTTCTTAACATCGAAATAAAGCACTCGAATATTTTCTTCTTCGATAAAGTTTTTGAGGGGCCCCGCATAAGGCTCTGGCCCCAAATACCTAAATTGTTAATTTATTGATACAAAAATTTGATAAGAGCCAGGAATTATAGTTAAAATTTCCAAGTCGAGAGGCTAAGTCTTGTCCAATAGCCAGAAATAAATTCTAAAGCTATAAATATTCAAATAAAATAATAAAAACCCCAAAAAAAATCCTCTACAACGGCAAGAAACTGTACACGCTGAAGGTGGAGAAGGCAAGAATAAAAGCCAAAAAAATATTTTCTTAAAGGTTTCATTGGAGTGACAGGTGAATAGAAAATAGTAAAGAATGTAAAAGCACACCACCAAACGAAAAAAGTAAAGTAAATAACCCCAAGTATTCAAGACTGCTAGATGTTTTGAACATCTCATTTAAACTTGAAGGCCAAAAAATGGAAAAAATGGAAAAACGGATGAAGTGAAAATAACAGCTAAGGCATCGAAACAAAAAAAACATCTTTTAAAAGGACTATTAAAACGTCGAAAGAACGACTTGAGTTAAGAAATAGACTTACAGCATTGTATTAAGGTGGAGCTTTTTTAAAAAGACAAAATTTTTATCATTGGGGTACCCCGAGCGATAGACTCCAGGAGCAACCACAGAGAAGTTAAGAGGCGGTACAAGGAGATCACGAGAATCTTCTAAAAATGACATATCGGCCAAATGCGCCATTTACAAAATAGTGTCTGATAGAGAAGCTAAATGCTTGAGTCATTGAACTTAAAAATAAGGTGTCTCATATGGAGTCGCTACAGCAGTCATGATTTAAGATAAGGGCTGGGATCCGATCCGAGAGGATTGTCAATCATTGATAAATTTTATAGGCTAATTTTTGAAATAACCAAACGCCTTAACTTATTTTATTCAACTAAGCTACCTATCGCAAGGTCATTAAATTTACCAGCTTGCGTTTAGAAATGAAAATGTAGACCGCTACTGTTTATCTTCTAAAACATGATCCTGACTGAGCTTTAAATCTGGAGTTATTGCAAAATTGGCTTGCCTTTTTAACAAATCAAAAGTTAAAGCCCAATATATACTTTATCAAACCATTTATACATTGTTTGGTTATTTGCAGCCATTGATATATATTGGATCAGAAAGGCTATTAAATACTTATAACCAATTGATATTTCAATTATAGTCATATTGAAGCCAGGCTAGATTTCATTAAAGGCTATCTCATTGATTTCACAATAGAAATGCATCTATGTTTGATTCAGGCTTACAAGATCATTTGGTGAATTTAAAATAATCAACCAAAAATATATTTCTATATTGGTATTTCCCCAGATATTTTTCTACTCGTGTACATCTCAAAGGGTATAAAATGGCTGAAACGCAAAAAATAGAGTGCCGCTTTAAGCCTGTCAAACTCTCTATGCTATTAAGGTTGACTGACTTGCCTTTGCTTCTTGTTCTTTCCTCCCTTGGAAACATCATAGCTCTGGTCTACGATTGATTTTTCATTTCTTAATAGTTATTGAAGAATACCATGGCTTGATATATTGCTTGAATAAAACCACAAAGTTTGTAATGTCGCAACATCTACAATTACTCCCTCTCAGAAAAGTAATTCCCCGAGTGATTCCCCAACTAATCATTAAGTTGGTAAACTCTTAGCAATCACCCATCTAATATGGAGACCAAACCTTTTGAGTCCTAAGCAGAACACTACTTAGACAAGCCTTGTGGCCACCATGACGTACATGCACAGTGTGTGGCTTCTCATGATACTATATAATACTCTAAACTCACATCAATAAAGTATTATTCTCATCTTAGTTTCTACCTATTATTTTGTTTGTTATACTTCTCAGAAGTATATACTCAACAGTGGTAACAGAAGCAGGATATCCACACCTACACAACTTAAAGGAAAAAATTCCTCCAAAGAAAATAACTCAGCAGATGGCACTCCCAACTGGCTGGAGAAGACATGAATAAGGTCAGGACATCCCAAAAAGGATACACTGTCTTCAACAGTATCCTTGTACCAACCAAATAATCCAACTTTCTCAGCATGCAAGGAGTCCTGAACCCACCTCCAATCCCTGACGTACCCAAAATACCCAACGTTGTGTTCAACATCTCTGCTCAGCAGAAATTGGAGCGTTCTCAGGACTATACTGTGAAAACACAGACCTCTGGATTCAAAGCACAAAAAACAAGCTCATACAAGTTGGCTACTCCCAAAGACTCTGGTCAAGTGAAATTTCATTGCAAGTTTCTGGGGCTGCCTCCTGCTTTGTGAGCAACTGGGTTGACCAACACCCTGGTCATGATGAAGACTGGGACATGTTCAAGAACACCTTCCTGGAAAAAATTTCATAAAGGACTCTGATGTTGTAATCATGACAGAACTCAGAACCTTTAAAATGAAAGAGGCCATCTGTAATACCCAGTTATGGTAGGTATCATTTGCAGGACGTAGGGTAGCAGGTTGGCAAACTGAAACCCAGTCAAGGCGGTAACAATGGAATGCACAGTCATTAGCCAGCGGAAGATCTTTGCATGCACATTGTATCTCCCAAAACTCCCGGTGAAGTAGGTCAAGATATAGTACATGGATGTGTACATTGCAATAGAGAGTGTTGAATGTGGATACACCAAAGGAGGCCAAGGACCAGTTTGGATGAGTTCAGTTGACCAGGATCATAGTAGGAGTCTTGACCTAGTCCTTCCAGAGATGACCCAAAGAGTTCTGGACCTGATTGGTAGCCTCCAATCCCAAGGCAAGCTGTGAGCACAGCTGTGAAGATGAGGTGGTTCATCTTCCTTGGATTGGAGGGTTGGCAGGGGCTGATTGGTAGTTTTAACTTGTTAGAGATAAGTTGAATTTCACTTTATTGAGGGTATTAATCTCAATAATAGCACAAGCTATTGCTGAGGGGGGATCCTTTATTTATAGTGCTCCCCACTTGCAAACTTTTGTAAGTGGGAGTGAAAAACAAGGGACTGGGGATCCCAGAAGTTTGGATAAAGGTTTTGGGAAATGGGGTTTGAGGAGATGGCCAAATTCTTTTTCTTTGGCAATCTGCTGGAGGTTTGGCCATTCATGCCTGGAGACAATGATGTCCCCTGGTTGTGAAGTCAGCTGATGGGAAAGGCTCATGGGGCTTTCCAAATCTATTTCTGGTTTGGAAAGGTTAGTTTGGCTGGGGTCTAGACCTAAGCAAGTGTTGTGGCCCTCTGAATTCCATTGGCTTGAGGTCAAATTATTTTTATCCTTTGACACCTGGTTTGGCCTATTTTTAGAAGGGTCATGGTTATTTTTGGATGCAGAATTTTGGTTTCCCATTCCTTCTGCAGGGCAGAAATTATTCCCTAGGTTATGACCTGAATTCAGGTACTTTTTTGATTGGCTGTCAGGTATGATGGCTTCTGATTGGCTGGGGCATGGGGCCTGGGAGCTGGCAGTGGGCCTGCTGGGGGAGGGGTTGGGCAAGCGGGTGGGAGGCTGGCGGCTGGCGAGCGGGCAGGGGACTGGCAGCGGGCCTGCTGGTGCCAGCCAGGGTGGGCAGGTGGCTGGCAGGGGGCTCGCGGGCAGCTGGCTGGGCAGCAGGAGCCTGCTGGGCGGGCAGGAGGCTTGCAGGAGGCTTGTGGAGGGTGGTGGGCGCCTGCCTGGATGTTAAATTGTTCCGGTTTCCATAAAAATCCGTTTTTTCCAAATTTTAATTTTTCTTTTCCCCTGATAGTGGGGGAAATTCCCTATCAAATTTTGCCCCTCCTGTCAAACATTTATCCACCTGATTCCAACAATTTTCCTTAGACAAAATCTGGTTTATGTCAGGAATATTCCTGACACCATCAAGGAGTACATTGCAGTATATGAAGACATATATGACCAAGCTCCTGATAGCATTAACTTCAATGAATCTGGGCTGTATTTGGATTTCTACCACAGTCTCTCCACACACATCAGACGTCAGTTTGATATGAGTGTTGTAAGAACCTCCAGGATGTATTCTTAGAATTAAAGCAATCCGCAAAAAAATCTGACAACCTGCATGTAACCAACAAACAAAAAGAGAGTCCCTCAGCAAAGAAGGATCCTTGGCCCAACAAGCAAACCAACTGAGCTAATAACTCTCACCCTTGAGGCAGAAATCATACAACTCAAGTAAACCAGATGAGTAATGATAACACAACCAAAAAATGAAAAGCTCAGGAGAGTGCTTAGGCAAGCCGCCCTCTCCCACTTTGCAATACTCATACAGGGATCAAGACGTAAACTCAATTATTATGATCCAAGTATTCTTCAGGGGTTTCATACTGTTTGCCACCCAAACAGGAAATAAACTCTTCATTTACCCTTTCTGCTTTTACAGATATCAAGGCACAGTATTATTCAGCACTGGAGCAGACCAGTCACTTATTGACAAGAAAATTGCCAGCCTCATGAGAATACATACAACCAAGAGCAACATCAAAAGAGTTATCATGGCAGACAACAGCAGTACCCCAGTCAATAAAGAGGCAACCCCCTTCCAGGCACAGATAGGGGATTTTCAAAATACCCTAGTGGTTCTATCATCACAATACCTAAACACAATGTAGCACTTGGCCTAGATTGGATGAGAACTACAAAACCTCACATTGGTTGGGAAAGTGCCACACTCACCATACAGCAAGGAGAAGTACACCACCATGTATACCCAACTCACCTTGACACTCTCATTAGAGATCATGTATTTGTGAAGATTATTGAAACAGAAGAGGAAAATGAGGCCAATAAGATTGACTGGAGACCTGTACATATTAAATCATACATTTTGAAATTATGAAAGTCTTATTTGGACAGGACCCAATATACCAGCAGCTTGTTCAGTGATTCCCTGCAGTATTCCAGGAGAAGCTGCCTGGCTTACCATCTGTAATACCCAGATATGGTAGGTAATACTTGCAGCAGGTATGGCAGGAGAATAGAGAATTGGAAACCAGTCAGGGCGGTGACAACTGGATAGATGGTCATCAACTAGCAGAAGACCTTATCATGGATGTTGTATCTCCCAAAGCTCCCCGCAAAGTAGGTCAGCACGTAGTACATGGAGGTGTACACTGCAATGGACAGGGTGGAGTGTGGAGATACCAGGGGAGGCCAGGAACTAGTTTTGGAGGAGTTAAGTTGTCCAAAATCATAGTGGTGGTCATGACCCAGCCCTTCTGGTGAATGTCCAAAGAACTCTGGTCCCTGTTGATAGCCTCCAATCCCAAGGCAAGCTGTAAGCACAGCTGTGAAGATGAGATGATTTATCTTCCTTGGATTGGAGGGGGTTGGCTGGGGCAAAATAGTTAAAGTTGACTTAAAGGTGTTAAGTAAGATTAGCTCTATTGAGGGTATTAAACTCAATAATAGCACAAGCTATTAATGAGGAGGGATCCTTTATTTAGAGTGCTTTCTACTGTGCAAAGATTTGCAAATGGGAGTAGAAAGCAATAGAGGGGGATCCCAGAAGCTTGGAAGTTAGAAATAAAAGTTGGTTTTTTGGAAGAAGGCCAAATTCTTGTTCTTCTGTTATCTGTTGTGGGTTTGGCCATCCTGGACTGGATCCAATGATTTTCCCTGGGCATGGGGTCAAGTGGTGGTGGCAATCTTTGAGGTCTCCTTAATCTATTTTTACCTTGGGAAATATGGTTTTGTTGGAGTTTGGACTCAACCTTGTGGCCTGGGCCTCAGAAAACTGTTGGCTCTTGGTAGAATTGTGGGTCACATGCAGAACTTGAGTTTGGCTTTCTTCTGTTGGGCAGGAATAGCTTTTAAAATCTGAATCCTTAATTTTCCCTTCTTCTGAAGGGCAGGAATTGTTCAGTAATTTCTTCCCTGCAACCAGGGTCTTTTCTGATTAGCTGCAATTTATGGGGATTTCTGATTGGCTGGGGAGTGGGACCTGGGACTCAGGTGGGTGGCTGGCAGCTGGCTGGGACCCAGGGGGCAAACAGGTTGGCGGGAGGCTGGCGGCGGGCCTGCTGGCAAAACTCTGGGTGAGCAGGTGGCTGGCCAGGGCCTGGCGGGCAAGTGGGGGTCAGTGTCAGGAAGCCAGTTGTAGGTAAAGGCATTGAGCGGTTTGGGGTGAGGTGCAGCCAAGCCAGCGGGTAAGGCCCACCATAGAATGGGTGCTAACTTGATAATATAAGATACAGAATGCCATGTAAGGACCAGGGTCCGGAGCTGGGGACCACAGAATCTACTAATCCTGTCAAAGTAATGTAGAGTACTCCAAACAGTTGGGTAGAGGTGGTCTCGGCTGCGGCAGTAGGTTCCAGCAGGCAGTCTGGCTGTGGGGTTAAGGGAGGGGTCATAGGAACAAAGTAGGCAGGCAGATAATTGTACTTGTCTTTGAACAATCTTGGAGGCCTTTTGTACCACTTTCCTTTGTGTCCTATGTATTTGGTTTCTCTAGTCCTGGCCAAGGGGCTGGCAATTAGGATAGTCTCCAAGTCGTAATCTGAATAGGCCGGGTTGGGGGGTATTCAGTAAAATTCAAGGTCCAAAGGGGGCTCCTGGGGGACGGTATAATGCCTGGGGCAATACGGCAGGTTGGTCTTGGGGGAGAGTGGCGGCCTGGCGGTCTACTTGACTGGGATTAAGATGGAAGATCACTAAGACTAGATAGGGTAAGATTTGTTCAAACCAATGGTTCATAAAACTTTATTATCAAAAATGACAATGGGGGTTTTGCCGTACCGCCAGGGTTTTTATACCCTGGGACTTCGCTTCTTTGATTTTTGCAGGGTTCAGGTTTGCAGACAAGGCACTGGTGGGACGTGGGTCTTGGCTTGGGGTCTTGAGGGCAGCAGATCCAGGTTGTGCCTGTTCTGGCAAATTGGAAAGGTGACGCTTTGTTTTGCTGCCACTGTTCATTATGTCACCTGAGTAGTCCAATTGCACTACCCCTTCTGGGCGGGAGGCTGGTAGTTGCTGGTGGCCATTGGCAAGGTTAAAAATAGGCTTTGTCTTAACCTCCCTAAGGTAAGCTGCAACCTCTGCATAGGTTTGGGTCTTTGGTGGCTCAGGGTTGGCATCAATCTGATGACCATTTGGGGAAATGTCTCTGGGGGACTGGCAGGTCTTGGAGTAACTTGTTAACTCGGGTTTGCAATTTAATGAGTGGGTGGTCCCCTGTCCACTTTGTGTGACTCGTTAATCTTTGGAGGGTCCTCTGTAGTAGGCCAGCTGAACGCAGAGTAATTTACCAATTTGAGCCCGTCTTTTAACGGATTGGCGGGTCCTGGACTGGTCTGGCAGGTTGGATCTGCCTCCTGGGAACCAGGGCTTAACTCTTGGGTTTTCAATAAAAGTATTGAAATGTCATTCATGACAGTCAGCAGGAGGCCCGCTGGCAACTGGCTGGGTGCTGGGGGGCTGGCAGAGGGTGCTGGCAGGTGTGGCAGGCGCCTTCCTGGATGATAAATTGATCTGGCAATGATCAATTTATGCTTTGACTCCTATTTTATTTTTATTTTCCCCAATTAAAGGGGGGGAATTCTCATTGAATTTGGCATTTTTAACAGAAAATCCCTCTATTCTTTTCCAACATTGCCCTCCAGTAAGAATTTGGTTTATGTCAGGAATATTCCTGACACACCTGAAAGAGGCATCCAACACAAGACCAACTTAAAAGGAAGACCACCCAAGGCACATCACATCTATTGGTTAACACCTCAATATGATGATGCTGTGAAGGAATACCTGTTTGAGGCCCTGGAAAAAGGGCAAATTTGATCTTCCAAATCCCCTTTGGTGCAGCTGTCTCTTTGTGATTAAGAAGAATGAAGATTTGCTCCTTGTCAATGACTACAGAGCTCTTAATGGGTTATAATTAAGAACAGGTATCCCCACCCCTGATTGACAACCTCTTTGGCGCTTTGTGAGGATTATACTTCCTCACAAAGATTGACTTAACCACATTATACAATCAAATCTTTTTAAAGCCTGAAGACATCCCAAAGACAGCATTCAGAACAAAAATATGTTTTATTTGAATGTGTAGTCCTTGATTTTAGTATGACAAACACCCCCAGTATCTTTGGGAGATTCATGAATGAAGTGTTCAAGGACCATGATGGGAAATACACCATAGTCTACTTAGATGATATAATCATCTGTAGCCCCAACAAAGAGCAACACTGGAAGGATACTTGTATGGTACTCAACACCCTACAGGACAATCAATTGATAGCTAAACCATTCAAGTGTGAATTCTTCTCAACCAAGCCTCCGTTCCTGGGATACTGTTGTAACTGTGCCGTTTTAGCAGAGTTACAAGGGGAAAATATTTAGAAGCTAGATAATAATCTTTATTGAGAGATAGTGATTATATATTCATTGTGAATCAAGGATAACAGGAACATGATTGTGTTGATCACACAGCTGGATGGTGAAGGGGGTGGCTTGATCCTGATAATGAGTCAAGCGCCAAAACAAGGTATCCACTATAAGGGATCATCATCTGTTTGGTAGGACACTCCATTTAAAAAACAGCATCTCAAAAAACAGCATCTCAAAACACACCATCTCAAATTTCTGCTATCTCAATTTACTAGTAAAAACACCATTTTGATTTATGACATTTTGACTAAGAAAAAACGGTTTTAACATTTTAGATTTTTTGAACTCCAAAAACTACCCAAAAATCCCAAAAATAATAATCCAAAATTATTTCTAGGCTTAAAAATCCTCAGAATTCCCAATCTGCAATAAAAAATGAGGTTGATTAGTAGCAACATAGTTGAATAAAGCCCAAAAGTTAAAATATACCCAAAAACAACTATTTTCATCTATTTTAACTATAAACTATACTTTAAAATAAGCATACAATTGTACCAAATACTAAATAAAACTAAAATAATGATAAAAGTAAAGGAAAGAAGAGAGAAGATAAAGAAGACTTTTATTGAGGAAGGATCATACATTGGTTGAAAGAGCAACTGAAATAGCTTGGAGATGCTCAAGCTTGCTATCCTTGGGATAGTAGGCAAGGACCACTTTGCTAATCTCTGTATACTTTTTTACTGCTTTGGTTTGCTTGGGGGGATCATCCTTGGTCTTCATGCCTGTTTTAAAGAGGCGGGCGGAGATGGCTTGTTGAGTCTTGAGATGGACCATGATTTTGTTGAACTTGGGCTTCTGAACCCGGACCCTTGTGGCAAATTGACTATGCCACCCTTCAAGAGAAGAGGTGGTCTTGATTAGTCCATCCTTTACCTGCTTAAATCAGTTCCACTGGATTGAGTCACCACCCTTTCTGATGTGGTGTGCTCCTTGAAACACTCCAACCCATTGAGTTTCAAAATACTCAATAAAGGGCGCAAAGGCTGCCTGGTTGGCAATAATGTAAGGATGGTGGAGGAGGGCGTCATAAAAGGCATTAGTCTCCTCCTTTTGCACAAGGGCAAGGGCAGCAAAGCAGTTGAACACGTCCTTTGTTTCCTTTGTGCCTTCGGTGTAGACCAGCTAATGAAGTGCAGAGCACTTTTGGAGGCGGCGGCAGAGTGCCTGCCGGAAGTGGAAGTAGCATCCCTGAGGGGAGCTCTTGAAGACTCTAATAAAAGCATTGGCATGAGCCTGCTCAAAATCTACTATCAGATATTCATGGTAGGGAAGGCTTTTGGGCTTTTTCTTGATTGGGGTGGCTTCCTCTGACTGGGCCTTTTTCTTGCGCCCTCTAGTCTCCTTTGGCTCCTCTTCAATAGTTGGGAGGATCTCATCCAACTTAGCCTTTAATATTGTTAGAGCCCGGACATAAGTTTCCTGCTTCTTATTTGGGAGGAAAAAGAAGACCAAGGAAGAAAAAGATTGCCAACATGCCCATGGATATTCTAAAGCTGGCTAAAGAGCTTTGGGCAGGTTGAGAATGTTCCATCTTCAAGCCAGGTCTTGCATTTTAAAAGGTTGTGAAGATCCTGGGAGGTAGCAAAGCAGATGATCTGCTCTGGGGCATGTTGCCCATCATTGTGAAGGAGGAATCTCTCTTTATGCTTTGAAAGCTATTGCTCTTCAGTTAAAATCAACTGGTAAATTGATGTAGCACTGACGCCTTCAGTGCTCAGAGCATATCTCTGGTCAGTGAGATATCTCTGAAGTTTTGAGGCGCCACCAACAGTTTCCAGTTAGGTATCATTTAGATTAATGAGCTCATTATTTACAAACTCAGTTGCAGTTTGGTCATTGGTGTTTGGTATGGCCTGGCAAATAAACCAGCGGATCAGTTGATACAGAGGATCAAAAGGTTTGGCACAGTCATGCCCAATAGTCAGGGCTTTAAAACAAGTGAACCCATAGGTGGTAAGTCTAGCTGGACAGCCAACGTTATCACATTTGAAGTGATGCTGACAGATGGGCTTCTTCTTGTCGTTGCAGCTGAAGCTGTTGCCCTTGTGGACAAAGCCAGCACCCCCTTTCTTTTTCATAATTGGATAGCTGACAGGGTATGTGGCGGGCACAGCAAATGTGCCATTTCTGTTGCATACATTGTGGATTGAGTTAAGATCCCAGAGCTCAATTGGCTCATCTGCAGGAGCACCAGGCTCAAGCTCCTGCTCTTCTTCATCCTCAGGCTCTGAAGTGGGGTCAGAATGGCGATTGAAGTTGAACAACTTCTCTTGAGGGTCTGACAGGGAGTAAACAAAAGGAGAATGGGGAGGGGTTGGGCTTGTTTCCTCAGGCTCTGGTGAGGGTGTAGGTGTCTTGGGAGGAGCCTTACCCTTAGAAGACTGCTTTTAGGGATAGTTTTGGCCTTCTTGGCCTTGGGAGGAGTGTTCTTGCCTTTGGAGGCCTTGGACACAGCTTTGTTGATGGACTTGGGAGGCATCTAAAAGTGAATTAGTATCAAAATATGAGCAATTTGGGGTTTTTTTAAAGAGAAAAATAAGAATGTTTTAATATAAAAGTATCAATTTTTTTAAATAGAATTGTAGAGGAGATTAAATAATATATACTATCAAAATTTCAATGTTTTTTATTTTGAAAAAATAATTTTTTTATTATTAACGCAAGTAGGCAAAACTTTGAGTTTTGACTGAAAACTTGCTCTCAAGATGGTGTTTTCAAATTGACGTAATTGAGGTGCCGTAGCTCAAAAACATAGTGTTTTTGATCATTTTTTATATTAAATTAAAAAATTTACGGTGGAGCTACCTCAACCGGGCCAAAGAGTAAAACTTGAATTTCTCAAAAACTAGCTTATACAACAGGGGTTAAAAAGTACCCAGTTGTTTAGAGGAGATCAAAATATATATATATGCAAATTTTCATATGTTTTCTTACATTTTTTATTAATGTTGGTTTTGACGTGAAACTATACTTTTGAAAAGTGGAAAGCAAGAATTGCGGTGGGGGATTGATATAGCATAGCCTGGCGTCATATGTAATTTCCCCTTATTTTCCCCTATCCATTGTGCGCATCAAATCAATTGGGTGATGTGAAACTTGGTGGAATTTGAAGTGACATAAATTGAAATGGCGTAATCACCCTCTTTCATATTAAAATCACTATTAAAATATTTTATTGATGAAACCCTTATCAATGTATCCATGTATAATAAAGTTATAAATTACATATAACAAAACTGGTTTTTTACTAGCAATGACAATCACTAGAAGGACTATCATAGTGGCATCTATTTAGGTTGTTCTTATTATAAGCGTCTTAGATTAATACTATAGGAACATCTTCTGGCACTATACCACAGGCTTTATTTTAGTTTGGGTATATGCTTATTTTAGTTTAAGGTAAATGGCGTAATTTGAAATGACGTAAAGTCAAGATGGCGTAAACACACCCCACACTAAGTGTTTTCATATGTAAATAAAGTTAGCAAAATAAGATTTACTTAATCTGACTCAAAGTGACAGAATCAAGATGGTGTAAATTTGAGATGCTGTATTATAAAAGTATATGTAAATTTTAACTATTTTATTGTTTATTTTATTTTTTTGTGATTCAAAATCACTAACGCAAAAACGCCATCTCAAATTAAATTTGAGATGCCGTTTTTGAAATGGCGTGTCCTACCATCTGTTCATGTTGTTGGATTTGGCAATTTGAGTTGACTTCCTAGTCTGGCTTTGAGTGGCCGGGTTTTTGGATTGCAGGTCACAAACCTGCTTGTTTGGAACCTTGCTGGTGGGTTGAGCCTGCTGTTTTGACACCCCCCAACTGAAGGTTGGCCTCCTCTGGAGGTAGGTTGTCAGGGAGGTTGTCAGGAGCCCGGGCGTCATACTGGACTAACTGTTGTTCTGTGGCGGGTAGGTTTGTCTTGTGCTGTCTCTGTCTTGCTTTGAAGGGTCTCAGGCAATCATGGTGGAGGGTTTTGTCTTGTTTGCACTTCCTGAGTCCTTGCACAAGGTAAGCGTTATTGTTGTTTACCTTTAGAATGATTGCTGGACCTACTTTCTTGGGTTGTAGTTTGCTTTTATCAACGTTCATGACCCAAATCTTCATCCCCAACTTCATGTCTATCTTGGATGGGGACAAAGATTTTTTGCAGATGTTGTTTTCTTTTTCTGTTTGCTTGCTGTTGGCCTCTATAGCTTGAGGTTCTGAGTGTGGGGGGACTTTACTTGGGATCTCCAGTTTGGGTCCTGTTAATGCTTGAATGATATTTGGCTGTGTGCCGTAAGCCCACTCAAAAGGGCTTTTTCCGGTGGATCTGTTCACTTGGGTTTGGCACACAAGTAATGCAGTCAATAGCTGCTTATACCAGTCTTCAGGTCTCCTGGCGGTGAGCTTGGCCAGGGCTTGCACAAGGCTGCCATTTAGCCGCTCTACATGTCCATTGGCCTGTGGGTGATACGGTGTTTTCACAGTATGTTTGACCCCATTCTTAGTGAGGTATACATTGGTGTTTTCAGAGGTCAATTCTTTCTCTCCATTGGTTATCAGGAGTTCAGACTTTCCAAATTTGCTGATTATCTTTTTTCCAATGAATCTTTGTATGTCATTGCCAGTGTGCACCCTTACTGCTTGGGCTACTGGCTATCTTGTAGCAAAGTCTATGGCGGTGATGATGTATTTCTTATCATTGTGTTTCCCTGGCATGGGGCCAACAACGTCAAGGGCCCACACTTTGAAGGGTAGTTGTGTGTGGATGGGTAGTACTGACTTTGGAGGGGTTTTGCTTTTGGAAAATTTCTTGCATACCTTGCATTGGTCTAGAACTTCCTGAACATCACAATATAAGGTTGGCCATCAGGCCTTGTGTTTAAGTAATTCATATAGGTTTCAACTTTTGGTGTGTCCGAGGTCCCTGTGATATTGTAGGATGGTGTCTACTCACTAGTGCATGGGGATATAAGGGATGATAGTACTGTCAGACATTTTTCTGTGCAGGGTCCCATACACGTCAGCAAATAGGTGTTTGTTTTGATGACTATTTCCTTGGTTATGTTGGTTGTAACCAGAGGGAAACCCTCGTCCTTTGTTTGTACTACCAAGAGAGGCCAGTCTGGGTTGAGCCCATTTCCCCTCTTGTTGCGCAGACATATAGGTGTGAGAGGGTGTCTGCCATGGCAAGCTTGGGACCAGGTTTTTACTGTATGAGCAAATTGAATCTCTTCAAGATCTCCATCCAGCGGGCTTGGCGGCGAGATAGATTTTCTTAGGCTTTTGAAATATATGAGCAACTTGTGGTCAATTAATGCTGTGAATTCTTCCTGCCGTTCTAGATAACAACGCCATTTGACTAGACAGTGTACAATGGCTAGCAGTTCCTTGTTGTGGATAGGGTATCAATACTTGCCATCTGTCAACTTTTGTTATTTTTAGGCTACAGGTAGGAAGTCACCATCATTGTTTTTGATTTGTAGTACTCCCCCAATGGATGCATCCAAGGCGTCTTTTTCCATTTGGTATTCCCCATCTTGTTTGGGGTACTGTAGAATAGGCGCTGTTATGAGTTTCTCCTTGAGAATTCTGAAGCAGAGGTTGCATTGGGGGGTCCACACAAACTTGGATTTGGCGCCAGTTATGGCGTATAAGGGGGAAGTCAAAACGCCACAGCCAGGTATGAAGCGGTGTAAATAAGCCACCATTCCCAAGAAGGTGCGGAGTTCCAACTTATCCTTGGGTGATGGCATCTTGCAGATGGCCTGTATCTTTTGACTTTCAGGTTTGATGCTGTTCTTTGAGACTATGTGTCCCAGGAAGGGTAATTTCTCACGGAAGAACTGGCATTTGTAGGGTTTGGCCAATAGTTTGTGTTGTGCCAGCATAGCAAAGACTGCCTCTAGGTATTTGTGGTGCTGTTCCACCAAGGGGCTGTAGACAATGATGTTGTCTAGGTAGACTAGGGTATGCTTGCCTATGTATGGAGCAAACACTTTGTTCATGAAGGTCACAAAGGTGGAAGGGGCATTTGTCATGCCAAAGTTGAGCACCACACATTTGTATGAGCTGTATTTAGTGCAGAAGGCTGTTTTGTGGATGTCTTCCTCCTTAATACAAATCTGGTTGTAGCCTGCAGTCAGATCAATCTTGGAGAAGACTATGGCTCCTCCCAAGGCGTCAAATAGATTTTCAATCAGTGGTAGTGGATAACAATTCTTGATGGTAACTTTGTTTAGGGCTCAGTAGTCTGTGACCAGACATAAGATACTGTCCTTCTTGGCCACAAAGAATATGGCAGCCCCAAAAGGAGACTGTGAGGGGCAGATAAGTCCTTTCTCCAATGCTTCCTTGAGGTAGGCGCGTAGGGTGTTGTCTTTGTTCAGGGTCAACCTGTAGATAGGACGCGCTTTGGGTACAGCTCCTTTGATTTGGATGGAGTGTTGAATGTGTTTCTCTGAGGGCAACCCGGGTAGGGCTTCCTTGAAGATTTCTGGATGGCGGGCCACAATTTTGCAATCCTGAGGCGTGGAGGTATCCTGGTGATCTTTGAAGTGTATGATCTTGTACTGGCAGGAGTCCCAGTCAATTGCCTTCAGGTTTTCTTTTTTGTCCAGGGTCTCTGTGATGCGCACAAAGACGTGGTTGCGTAAGAGTTGGTCCACTAAGTCAGGGTAGATCTGGTGGTTGACACCTCCACGCTTAATGGTCAACACTGAGGTCGCCCAGTCTATGTGAGGGTTGCTCTTTTGTATTCAATCTAGCCCCAGTACAATGTCAAACTTTGGGAAGTCAATTATGGGTCCTTGGATGGTAGAGTGGAGGTTCTCAAGCATGATAGAGAAGGGGGCGGTTTCCCTTGTCACAGCAATGTGATGTTCATCAGCCAGGACCATGTTTTTAATCCGCAAAGGATTAGTGGCTAGCTTGAACTTATCTACAAAGCTGCTGTTGACTAGGGTTTGATCCGCACCTGAGTCCAGGAGTACAGATCCTGTGTAACTGCAAAAATGGAAAGGATAGGACATCAGTTTATTGGTATGTCTGGCAATGGTGTACAGTACCAGGTCCTCTGAGGGTACTTGGATCATTGGACATTAGTCCACGTCCTTGGGTTGGTACTCATCATTGGGCAAGTCAGGAGTTGTGTGGGGAGAGCTTGGCTTGCTTAATGCTCTCCCTGGGATTTTCCCTTGTCTTGATTACTTTGTGTGATAGTGATATGGAAATAGGTACAATTTGACTGGCCATTGTTCCCACTTCCATGTTCATTTGAACCTGTGGTTTTATGGTTGGTGTTGTTCCTGTTGTTCCCAGGGGGTGGTTCAGTGGAACGCCTGCCTGTGTGATAATCCTTGGGTCTTTCTTGTTTTCCAGTTTGCACCTTATGGAGAGTGTTGGATGTTTGTTCCGCTTTCTCCGCCTTGCAATACAGATGCTGTAGGTTGATCACCTGATCCAGATTTACATGCCTCATTACATACAATTTGAGGGCGTCATAGTACATGAAGTGTGTGGCTGGGGTGTCAAAGGCCATGTCAGAGGGTGCACGTAGTCAGAGTTCCTAGTAGGCACAGGTGAGTTCCTTCATGGTGCCTGTCTGGGTTAAGTTCTTTACTTGATGTATGATCATGAGCGCAGTGTCTTTAAGCACAAACCTTGCCAAGAAGTCTTGTTTGAAAGTATCTCATTTCTTCTTGGTGTGTTCCTTGTGCCACTTGTTGCACCAGGTGCCAGTGTTGTGGGTCAGTCAGATGGAGATTTCTGCAATCCAAAATTGCTACAGGCATTCCATCTGAGCCAGCTTGCTCTGAGAATACTGGATCCATGCGGCAGCGTTGTTGTTGTTGGCCCTGGCAAAAGGTTCCAAGGCAGTGCTTTGTAGTCTTTGGGCTATGTAGGTGGGCATAGTGTTTTTTCAGTTGGTTGCAGGATGGTGACAGCCATCTGGAAGAACCCTTGTGCAGACATGGCGTTGAAGGCAGGTAGTGGGATCATTGTATTCTGCTACAGGACAAAACCATCAGGTATCTTGGCACCAGGAGTGTATGAGGTCCAGTCAGGCGGGAGGCCAGACATAATTCTGTCAAGGATTTGTTGGCCGCGGCGCGTGCAGGCAACAGGCAAAATTTTTCAAGATAAGGTAGGATGGACAACCTACCTGTGCTACCAATGTTGTAACTGTGCCGTTTTAGCAGAGTTACAAGGGGAAAAATATTTAGAAGCTAGATAATAATCTTTATTGAGAGATAGTGATTATATAGTTCATGTGAATCAAGGATAACAGGAACATGATTGTGTTGATCACACGGCTGGATGGTGAAGGGGGTGGCTTGATCCTGGTAATGAGTCAAGTGCCAAAATGAGGTATCCACCATAAGGGATCATCATCTGTTCATGCTGTTGGATTTGGCAATTCAAGTTGACTTCCTAGTCTGGATTCAAGTGGCCAGGTAATTGGATTGCGGGTCACAACCCCTCTTGTTCAGAACCTTGCTGGTGGGGCAAGCCTGCTGTTTTGACAATACATTAATAGTAAATATGGTATTAATCCAGACCCAGAGAAGGTAAGGGCCATCACAGGCATGCCAGTGCCACACAACAAGAGCAAACTCTGAATATCATTGGGGATGGTCACATATGTCAGGAGGTCCATCCCCAATCAGGGAGCTCTAACTGCCCCTCTGTCCGAAATCACTGGCAATACAGCAAATTTTGTGTGGGACCTGATGAGAAAACAACATTTCCAACAACTGAAAGAGCAAATGGACATGATCCCCATCCTAAAATATCCCAATCAATAAGGGATTTACATACTAGAGACAGATGCTTTGGATTATGCAATAGGAGGAGTACTTAGGATTCAAACTGAAGAAAAGGTCTTCCTCCCTGTAGTGTAAGAGTCAAGGAAGCTGTCTGAAGGTGAGCAAAGGTACCCAATACATGACAAGGAACTGATAGCCATTGTTCACTTCTTAATGAAGTGGTATTGCTATCTGAAAGGTGTACAGATATTCAAAGTGCTAATCAACCACAAGTCACTGGTATTTTTCAAAACACAACAACACCTATCTAGACAACAAGCTTAATAGATGAGCCTCATACAAAGGTACCACATGATAATTGAATATAAACCAGGTAAAGAGCTACTGGTGGCCCAACATGATGGACAACATCAAAGAAGTGTTTAACAATGTGAAGTATGTGAAACATATGTACACTCCAAGGCATCCCCAAATCAGTGATGCCAGTATCAATTACCTAACCATTCAAGGTATGGGCACTGGACATTGTGGTTCTCATACCTGGAGACAACAAAAGCAAAAAATACAGCATCACAGCCATTGACTATGAAACAAGGTGGCCTGTGTCACAAGTCATAAAGGAAATAATGTGAGACAATTTATTGGCAAGGAAATCATAGCCAGGTTTGGAAAGCCTGGACTCCTAATTACAGATGGAGAAACAGAATTCACTTCCATTGACACTAATGTATACCTTGCTAAAAATGGAATAAAACATACAGTTGTCAGCCCCTATCACACACAAGCTAATGAGAGAGTGAAAAGATTAAACAGTGCTCTTGTAGAGGCACTCAGTAAATTATCTGCCAAAAACTCACAGCTCTGGGCCAACATGCTCCCTACAGCACTAATGATATGCCAAACACAGGTCAATCACAAAACAGGCAAAAGCCCATATGCACATGATCAACTCTGTCTATTTAAAGCAAGATCTTCACAACGCAATTCACTTTTAACTGCCCCCAACACAAAACTGGATTAGTACCAAGCCCAAATCCCCAACACTCTCAAGAAAATCTCTCAGGCTCTACCTTCCAGCATCTTAGGGGGAGGTGTTGTAATATTTACAATTATTTTCTCTCAAGGAAGTAATTCTCAGAGTGATTTCCTGACTAATTGTTAAGTTGGTGGTACTCTTATCAGCCACCCATCTTATATGGGGATCAAACTTTTTGAATCCTAAATGGAATATTACCTGGATAAGCCTCATGACTACCATGATGTACATGAACATTATATGGCTTTCCATGATACTATATAATCCCTAATATTTATACCAATAAAGCAACTTTCTCTTCTTAATTTTCCCTTTATTTTGTTTTATATACTTCTAAGAAGTATACACATAAAATTAATGATATATTTTATAGAAAGACTTTATAAAGTGTCCAAGTTTGGCACTAAACTTACCCATCCAACCCTATAATATTTCTCAGGGCACTCTATAAAACTTAAAACATTAGGGTTTCAAGGGTGATGTCACAATATATGTGATTTATTTTATTTTTGGTTTACATTATTTAAATAATCTTAATATGTGGTTACAATCTTTAGTTGGTGCTTGTTTACATGCCAATGGCTCAGTGAGTTTAATCACATCCTCTTGAAAAGTGGTGTTTGGTTAAGTGTTTATATTCAGTGTGGTGAAAAATAGGGAGCCTTAAGTACTGTAAATTCAGAACCTGAACGTAAAAATGCGGGATTGTCAAATCCTTGGTCCAAATTTTGAATCACTTTTGTGGGCAACTCAGCTGAGTGAAAAGTAAACTATTTAATAAAATTAACCATTTAATTTGACTTTTTTTGGTTTATTTAAATTGGCAACTTTTGAATCTTTTGAGCAGATAACTCAACTAACAAAAGTCAAAACTCAGCAAACAAATGTGGGATACATGAATCAGAAATGCGGGATTCTTATGTACAATTTGAGATTTCCTGTATATCAAACAAATCATAGACATCACGTGAAAATTAACAAATCTGAAATTGCAGGATTGTCAAATTCAAGAACCAAGTTTCAAATCATAATTGTGAGGAATTTGAAATAAATATAATTTATGGGTGTCTCAAAAAGGATGTTAAAGGATCTAGAGTGGATTTGTGCTAATTCTTTTAGGAATCATAGGCATTCTCAAAAATCACCCTATTCCATTTTAGGTTGGCTAAAATTTAGATTGTATTATTCACAAAATTGACATATATAACAATAAAATTGACTAAAATATACATTCCTCTTCTTGAGTTTAAAATTATAATAAAAATTTTATTATGTCTTCTTTCAATAACAACCAAGTCAACAAGCTGTTCCATGGCCTTGACAAAATTATGCAGGGTTACACTGTGTCTTCTAATAGTGAAGCCTCCCTCTATGGCCACTCCCAATCCGCAGGCCCCTCTGCAAGCGCCACACAGGAGTCTGTTCTTTCCCCTGCGTCCTCAAGCATGGCCCTGTTTGCTCACCATGCACAGGCAGCTGCCAACCTGAATCCCTTATCAGCAATGGCATCTGGAACCAGCCATTTTAGCCATGGGATCACACAGAGAGCCCAGAACCCCAAAACAGCCAATCAGATGGCATTGACCAGTTCACAAGATGGACATATCCCTCCCCCAGTCAATCAGCCTGCAAGACGCAGAAGAAAATTAATCACCCCATAGATTGTCCTTGAAATGGTTGAAAAGCGAGGCAAGCTTATGTCCCTTGGGGAAATTGCGGCCGCAATGGGTTTTGCAAAGTCCACTGTGGCTGCAACCCTGCAAGCCCATGCCAACTGTGGCCCCCTACCAAGAAGACCCTGACTGGTGCCTGTACCTCAACTGAAGGTGATACAGCCAATCCCCTTATGATGGCCATTATGAAATGTGACCCGCGGATGCCCCTGGTCCAGGTACATCTCCAGTTGGGACTCTGCGGCATCTTCACCAACAAAAGAACGGTGAATTCATGGATGCACAGAGTTGTGGTTGCCGCCAGAATCCTATCCAATCAGGTTCTTGGTGGCCCCATTTTGGTGGATACCAACCCATACAATGCAACCATTATTAATTTTATTAAAGGGAGGGCAATGAGGGCCCGTAATGACGTCATCTTCCTATCATATGCCAAGATCTTGGCCAGTATCCAAGACTTTGGAGAGAAGCGCATCCAATCTGACGTGTACAAGCGCGGCCCAATCTTGTATTGTTTTTTTGGGGTTTTATTGGCAGTTTCCCCATTGGGCGTCAATTATTACTCGGCAATTTTGAGCACCGCAGATGGGTATGCCTACCAGACAGAGCTTAAGGCTATGCTGGAGGAGTGGGCCACACAAAACACCGTGCACACAGTTGTAATGAGTGCGGAGATGGAGCAGCAGGAATAGGCTACCCACAAAATCAGGGCTGTGGGGCATACCTTCTGGTCCTACCCCATCAACTACGCCAAAAGCATCTTGTAGATGTATGTCTTTACAATTTTGGTTCCACCCTTGGGCGCTTAAAACCTGCCACCTATAACAAACTATGCACCCAGATTGATAAGGGGTATGAGCTTTTCCCTTCCGTGTCCGTCCAGGACTTATTTGATCTTGTCATCTTCTATGCAAGTGATAGTGATAAGTCCAGAAAGGACCCCCGTCTCCCCCCACGCCAGTCCATCTGTTTTGTCAAGCCAGTATATGTGACGGAAGAAGAATTTGAGCAATTGAAGCAAACCGCTCTTGCTGCCCCTTCCCAGTCAACAGACCCTGCCTCCCCAACCCCCCATCAAACCACCTGCCTTCCAACCCTGACTCCCAAGCCACCACACATTCCCTCCCCACTATCTCTGATGCCGCCCCTTTTACAGGCGCAGATGAAGGCAATGTTCATTCCACCCATTCCCTTCCCTTTGATTAGTAAATAAATCTTTTCTTTGTGACAACTTATTAAAATTGATATCTCTCTTTCAATTCATACTTAATAATATTTTCTTTTTACATTGTTAGCATTCCCCATATGTAAAGAATCTTGTAAATTTGATGTGGTAACATATAATTATTTCCATGGATATTTTCATCATTGTTAATAAATTAAAGACAATAAACGTAAATATTGCATTAAAATATTGCAATTAGAGGTCAACTCTTGATATTTTGATATTATGTGCATAACTCAATGCATTTTGTTTAATAAAATCCATTGTAAACTTGGCCTTTTCCATTATAATTTAATGAAATGGACTGTGTTTATATTAGGGCCATTAACGCTTAGTACAAATATTGAAAATTAGTGCATTCTACACCCTGTATATTTACCTATTGATAATAATTCTATAAACTTTTCAGTTGGGTTTTGCAAGGTAATAATGTAATGTGTTAATAGATTACTGTTTATTGTCATTAATTGGCTGATTTTTTTTTGCTGTGGAGATTGTGCATTTTCTGATATTTACGCACTAGTATCCAATTGGATGTGAAGCAAACCAATTGGATACTAGTGCAGAAATATAAGAAAATGCACAATCTCCACAGCAAAGAAAATCAGCCAAGTAATGACAGTAAGCAGTAATCTATTAACACATTACATTATTATTACCTCGTAAAATCTGACTGAAAAGTTTATAGAATTATTACCAATAGGTAAATATACAGGGTGTAGAATGCACTAATTTTCAATATCTGTTTTGAGTTTTAATGGCCCTAATATAAACACAATCCATTTCATTAAATTATAATGGAAAAAGCCAAGTTTATAATGGATTTTATTAAACAAAATGCATTGAGTTATGCACATAATATCAAAATATCAAGAGTTGACGTCTAATTGCAATATTTTAATGATATATTTACGTTTATTGTCTTTAATTTATTAATGATGATGAAAAATATGTATGCGCTGAATATAGTACTATAAAAACCAGTTTTTTTATGGAATTTGAACAATATGTCAACAATCTATAACTTAATCAACAAATTAGAAGCACACCTTCAAAAGTTTGTCAAGATAGAAAGAAATATCAGGGAAATAGTGACAGGGAAGCTGGGTAACGAGGGCCAGCCACTGATACAGTCAAAAGAAGATGCCCTGGATAAGTTGGGAAATATTATAGATGAAAAGAATAAAGAAAAAATTACTTATCTACAGGGAACTATTTTATCAAGACTTGAATTCAACAACACAGCCTACAATTTGTGGGAGTTCTGGCAGGGGGCCAAAGGAAACAATAAGAAGATAAAACTAATTGAAGGAACAGAAATTCAAAAGGAAATTAACACCAACAAAGAGGAAACTGACCAAATGGAAACAGATGAAAATGAAACACAAGCAAGAAGCAGAAGCGCATCAAGAAATACAGAAGATTTATCAAATGAAAATCAAGAGAAAGCACAAGTTGCAAGAAGAATAATAAAAATTAAGCCTAAGAAAATTAATGAAGAGCATCCAATGCTCATGAAGTTTGCCAATATGACGCCTGTGGCTGAGGGGGCCACAGGGGAAACAATCAGTAAGTTTTTTATGTTTAAATTATATTTATTTTAGTCATCACCAGGGATGGGGATGAGGTTGCGGAAGTGGCAGCTTTTACGCCAAGTTGGGTTTATGGGGGCTACCAGTCACTGGTGGCCCCTATAAAACAAATAAATAAAAATCAAATAAATAAAATAGTTCAACAGAATATGAATACTCTTTTTAATAGTGAAGCTCAAGATAGGGAATATCAACCACCCGCGGGGTGCTTGCCATGGATAAGGGAAGCCTATGAACTAGGATCAACAATAAAATCAAAGAAATTAATGAAATTCCCAGGGATATAAAACTGAACTTTGATGAATACATATATGAAAGCATTCAAAGGTTCCCCTTTACAAATATCAATGAATACAAAAAAAATTAATAAAAACTGACTTTCAAATTGGAAATGAATATTTAAAATCTGCAATTCTTAATGAAATTTTTAAAGCTCTATCAAAAAAAGTTAGGGATGCAGTCCTTGTGAATAATTTTAAGCCTTTATTGATATTGTTTGCTGAGGCCTGGGGTGTCAGGAAGCCAGCTGTAAGTAGAGGCCTTGGGCGGCTCAGGGTGAGGTACAGCTGAGCTGGCAGGTAGGGCCCACCATAGAATGAGTGCTAACTTGATAATATAAGATACAGATTACCCAAGTAAGGACCAAGGTCCGGAGTTGGGGACCATGGAATCTACCAATCCTTTCAAAGTAACGTAGAGTACTCCAAACAGTTGGGTAGAGGTGGTCTTGGCTACGGCGGTGGGTTCCAGCAGGCGGTCTGGTTGTGGTGTTAAAGGAGGAGTCATAGGAACAAAGTAGGCAGGCAGGTAATTGTACTTGTCTTTGAACAGTAAGGGCGGGATCTCAACCCTCTTTCCTTTGTGTCCTATGTACTTGGTACTTCTAGCCCTTGCCAAAGGGTCAGCAATGAGGATGGTTTCCAAGTCTTACTCTGAATAGGCCAGGTTGGGGGGTATTCAGTAAAATGCACAGGTCCAAAGGGGGCTCCCGGGGAACGGTATAATGCCTGGGACAATTTGGCAGGTTGGTCTTGGGGGAGGGCAGCAGCCTGGTGGTCTACTTGACTGGAATTGAGATGGAAGATCACTAAGACTAGATAGGGTAAGATTTGTTCAAACCAAAGGTTCATAAAACTTTATTATTGAAAATGACGATGGGGGTTTTGCCGTACCGCCAGGGTTTTATACCCTGGGACTTTGCTTCTTCAATTTTCGCAGGGTTCAGGTTTGCAGACGAGGCACTGGCAGGGCGTGGGTCTTGGCTTGGGGTCTCAAGGGCGGCAGATCCAGGTTGTGCTTGTTCTGGCAAATTGGAAAGGCGACGCTTTGTTTTGCCGCCACTGTTCACTATGTCCCCTGAGTAGACCAATTGCACTACCCCTTCTGGGCGGGAGACTGGCAGTTGCTGGTGGCCATTGGCAAGGTTAAAAATAGGTTTTGTCTTAACCTCCTTAAGGCAAGTTGCAACCTCTGCATAGGTTTGGGTCTTTGGTGGCTCAAGGTTGGCATCAATCTGATGACTATTTGGGGAATTGTCTCTGGGGGGCTGGTGGCTCTAGGAGTAACTTGTTAACTCAGGTTTGCAATTTAATGAGTGGGTGGTCCCCCGTTCACTTTGTGTGACTCAAGTGATCTTTGGAGGGTCCTCTATAGTAGGCTGGCGGAATGCAGAGTAATTTACCAATCTGAGCCCGTCTTTTAACGGATTGGCGGGTCCTGGACTTGTCTGGCGGGTTGGATCCGCCTCCTGGGAACCAGGGTTTAACTCTTGGGTTTTCAATACAAGTATTGAAATGTCATTCATGACATGGGGGGCTGATACAAGTTGGGCGTCCCCAGAACCCTCTTCAAGTTCAACCAAATGTCTTATATCAATAGGTTAGTACAAACGTTCAAAAAACTGTGCATGTTCTCAGAAAAATATACCTTGCAAAGGATCCACGTCGCGGTGTACCTGGGAATCCTGCTCCATTGCATACTGAAAGCCAATGTGAAAAAATTAGAAGATGTACCTATACAGATCAACATATGCTGTGTAGCCCTTAACAGACAGAAAACACCACAGGAATACAGGACAGTCAAGCACGTCCTCTATGATTCATTTGCATTGGCAACTCTATACGGGTACTACGTGCCCCCCAAAAAAACCTGCTAGTGGATTCCCTCACCTGTTTGCCTTTTATAAGACGGTTGGCCACCACCGGGGTGTTGAGTGCCACCCCTCTAGCAATTGGCGCCAGAGTCATCCACCACATACAGAAGAGTATGTGGTCCCAATTAGATACATTAGCTGAAAATTTAATTTTGGGGTATAATTCCCCGGAATAAACACATTCCCCTTGCAACTTGCATTCCCCTAATAAATCATTTTCCCTTGCAACTTAAAATTTTTATTTTATTTTTTTATTTTCTTTTATTTTAAATATTCACTGTTAAAATCTTCAATATTGACATATTTAATATCAAATATTTTGATATTGCATAAATCACAATTTAATAAAATTTTATATTTTGATTATTTAAACTTAAATATTTAACTTTTAAGATTTATAATTAATATTTTAATTTTAACATTTTAATTTTTATTTTAAATTTTAGTATGTAAATTATAATCATTAATATATCTAAGTATATTAAAAGACTTTAGTTATAGTTGCCAATACGTCAAATAAAAAAGAATTAAAAATGTTTTTATTTACTACTTGTTGAGTACGGGTCCTTTTATCACAAAGATAAACATGGAGAATTGAATTTATCTGCATCATGCAGCCCGCTCCACTATTGTTCTAAACAAATGATTGTTAAGAACACAAATTATCTTTCCCTTGTAATATGATTTTCATAAACATATTCAATATACTTGAACTGCATCCTAAGAAAGATTAGTAAGGAATACATAAAAATTGTTGGTTGCTGTGTTGTGTGGCTATAGTGGCACTGAAATAACAAGGATCATATGATGACATGCAAGGTTCAATTTGTGGCGTAAAAAAGCCAAAGTACCATCAACAATTAACCATTATTTAATTAAAAAATTCTATTTCTATCTTTTTTTAATTTATTTATTTGGTAGCGCAACAGTCAATAAAAAATTCAGTGCATTATAATAAATATATATTCTTCATACCTAGTATAGTTAATTTTACTTACCTTTTCTACGGTTTCTTATATGTCTATAATACAATCACACGCCAAATTATTATATATAAATAATAATTTTTGAGACCTAATAAAAACAAAATAAATAAAAATAAAAACAAAGTAACCCAGAGAGCCCATTTATCTGATTGGCTCAGAGGCCAGGGCTTTAGGGAAGAAGGATTCCAAGTGCTTGTAAAAAGCCGCCACCACATTGGGTGGCATCGCAAATTGGCTGACCTCAAGAATATTGAATAGGTCCTCAATGTCCTGCAAAAGGCCTTGTTTCACCTTATTCTTGATCCAACCAAACACCTCCTTGATTGGATTCAGGAATGGGGAATATGGCAGGAGGAAGAGAAGTCTCATTGGACAATCAGCAAGGCAGTGGCTGGAGGAGTGGCTATTCTTGTCAATGGGGGGGGGAACTTGGACACAACCAGATCCACTTTGTGGAGCCTGACATTATCAAGCACAACAACATTGGTTGTGCCGCTATAATTTATCTGAAGGTACTCCTTGACAACTCAGAGAAAATCAAGAAAAGTCCCGCTATTGTGGGAACCCTTGATCATTTGGGTTGGTCCAACCCGCGAGGACCAAGAAGCGCAACCATGGAATAGGTCTGGGAACAGACAGCTGCACAATGGGCTACGCCGTCCTTGGACCCCTTCTTGACCCACCCATTCCTAGACCTGAGTGAGAAGGAAAACGACAATTCATTGATATAGAAGAACTGTATGTTGCCAATCTTCTTTAGTGCCAGATATGTCTTGGCATAAAAGTGTCAATCCTCAATGGTCTTTTCACTGTTTCTGTTGTACAGAGAAACTCCAAGCACCTTCCAAGAGAAGCCCAAATCAACCATTGTTTTGTAAACAAGGGTTTTAGAAACAGAAAGCCTGAACTCTGTGGCAAGCATTGATTGGACAGCAAGCGTGTCCAGGTGGCAATCCCTGGCTACCCATTGCTTGATTGCGTCAATGTGCACAGGCTGCAAGAGTTTTGGCTACTGCTTAGCCTTGGTGGATTTGGCAATGTACCTGGCCTTGACACCAAATTGGGACACAATATCCCGAACCGCCATTCCCCCGTTCAAGCAGTTGAGGAGAGCTTCACGCTCACTATCCATCAACCGACGCCAGCCCTTGACAGGTACCACAGTATCCTGGCTACCAGGCTTGACACAGGGGACGGAGACCTTTGTGTAAAAGGTGGGATCACGCTTGGTTGCGCTGGTGCCGTCAATGGTGGAATAGATCACAGGCGCAGATGGCTCAACAGTGGCTGCCAATGGCTTGTAGGTGGTGTCAAAGACGTGGGGGCAGGAAGTAGCAACTCTTGGGTCAAGAGTGCGGGGCTGGGTGACAACTGGGTACACAGTGGAGGTGTAAGTAACCTCAGTGTTCCCGGTGACCCTGGTGTAGGAGACTTTGGTGGCAGGCCTTGAGAGTGGCTTCTGCCTGGGATTCAAGCTGGTTGATCAGGCCTGGGACGCGGGAGGTGGTTGGCTGGCAATGACACCTTGGGAGGCCTGTGTATCAGCATGACTCCCTTCAAGTTGGGTTCTGGGTCTGTTCTTGGACCCTCTGGGACGCCCTCATGGACAGGCTGCCCTGCGGGCTGGTGCAGGAGCAGGTTGGGAATGTGATTGACGGTCCATGAAAATAAAATGAAAAATATTTTTAGATTAAATATGTATTTATTTGGAGTTATTGGTTTAGTTGTGGGAAGTTGTTTTCTCTTGATATAGCCTTGAATATTAGCAGAGTTTCTATATCTGTGATTTGAAGTGAATAATATTGTATACTTTCCGGGTTTGGATGATTTTAAAGTTTAATAACTTTTTATGTCTAATTATGATTATTGAGATTGAATTTTTCATTTGATTTTAGTTGTGGTGGAGCTTCTTGATTTGGGTTGGTGTTTCCTAGTGTGCTTACTGTACATTCAATTTGAATTCCAGTTCCCGCAATTAATATCTGAGTTTACTAGTGGCATTCAAAAGTGATTTGAAATTTGGTTCTTGGATTTGACAATCCCGCAATTTCAAAAAACATAGTAAACTTAATGAAAATGGTTGATGGATTTGAACGCTTCAAATCTGATTCCAGTTAATTTATTTTGTCCATAGGAAATATGCAGCTCGACTTGAACTTTGCAAAGTGTCTATGAGTTCCCACATTTTCAAATATTCAAATAAATACTCACAAAAATCAATTTAATTAAAAAAGGCCATCCCGCAAAAGTGATTCGAAATTTGGACCAAGGCTTTGACAATCCCGCATTTTTACGTTCAGGTTCTGAATTTACAGTATGGCTGTAATTTTGTATTGTAATTTAATAATGACTCCTTCAGTTAAAATCTCGGTTAAACAAAATTGGGATTCGAACTTTCTACCCATCTTAAAATCCCACAAAATGGGTTAGACTAGAGATCGGAATGGATTAGGAATCTAGTTTAAATAGTGCTAGGTTAGGATTTAAGCTCTAAGGAACTAGGTCGAAACAACCTCAGTTACATATCTGAGGTCTGGATCCCAGCCTTTTTCAAAGGAATAGTTCTTTAGAGCATTTCTATCTATGAGTATGCCTGCGCTAGATTCCGTTCTGGCATAATTGAAGAATAGAACACCATTTACTAAAATTATCGAAATGTGCTTTGTAACTGTCGTGTTTAATATCTATATATCAAAATGCAGCTGTGTAATATCTTCTGAAAATCGTGCTTATCATAAATAGAATTAAGCTGTTAGCACTTTTCATAAATTTTCATCAATAATTAATTTTATATTGTTTAAGAAGATAGCTCTTGTCAATGCAAAAGGTTGATTTCGCGAGTTACCAGTATCACACTTTGTAAATTTTTCCTGGTTTGTCAAATATATGCATTAGTAATTAATAATAAATGCTATATTTTAATTAAATCTATATCAATTCAATTGATAAGGCTGCGATAAAACCCTTTTAAAAATACAGTTTAATATACATGTTTATTTAATACTTGTCTATTTCAAGGGAGTATGGTGGGATAATTTTCACTTCCTCTAATATAAATGCTTAACTAAATACTGTACTTAGTAGAGTTGTTGAGATAGACAAACCAAAGTCAACTCAAGCCAACAAAAGTTGTGACCTGAAGAAAAATTAATGACATCAGAATATTTTAGCAACATCAAAGGTTAAATATCTGTTAATATTTATATTATAACACACCAACCAAATGAATCACTATGGATATAGACATACTCAAAAGCAATGATACACAACAGGATAAATCAAACTTGCACATGGATATTCCAGATTCAAAACTGCACTTGAATTTATAAAATTATTGCAAAATATCTTACTAATAACATAGAATTATCAAATAGAAAGCGCATAAAAGTTGTGCACACCACAATCAAAACCAAACAACATTGATTTTCCACTTTATTTTGATCAAAAGTAAGTTCTAAAAAAAGAAAAAAGAAATCTCTACAGCCAATATATTACATTTTATTTAGTAAATCAGGGTATCAAAGATCAAAATCCAGCTTCCTAATCAAATCAATCAGAAATTTAGTTTTTTTAGTAAAATCCAACCCATACTAAAACTATAAAAATATATTTCTCCTGTTTTTATTAAGAATTAATTGAGGCTTCTATTTTTTTGCAAGTGATGGTGGTATTTTTATTATTGACACTCAATACCAAGAGCTAATGTCAGACAACAACCAGGAGCAAGGGGCTAATACAACTGACATATACACCCAGCGCTTTAACTACACCCAGAATGATTAAGAGTTACATGTTCCTGTCATTAAAACAGCAACGGCGTCCATATCAACAGTGGCCACTGTCAATCAGAAAATCAAATTCCACTAAGGAATTTGTTAGTTGCATGAGCTTAATTCCCTTTTTTCTGGCTCTTGGAGGTTCAAGGCCAGAAAACACACCAAAATTAGGTGGTATAACTATCTAGAAAGACAACATCTAAAAAATGTGTCCAAAAATACCGTCTAGAAACACCTCATCTAGAAACTATATCTTGAATTTCTGGCTAAATCAAGCCTGATAACTTTAAATATTAATAAAGGCCCAAAAGAATTACAAAATAATATAAAAGACACATGACTAGAATTACAATAATCCAAGTCTTCTAAATATGTAATAAAAATTTGGGGTCAGCTAATAGCAACTATAGTGTGCAAAGCTCTAAAGCAAGCATATCCCAAAACTGGGATATTTCCATATTGAAATCTACTCCTATTGTGAGAATTGGGGAGCAGGTTAGTAGGAAATAGAACCATGCTCTCAACCATAATAAAAGTCATGGTTTCAGCAACAACCAAAATTTTGTCACTAACAATTCATGGGAGGCCAAAAGGGGGAAAGAATCAACTGAACACAAAAAGCAACAGATAAAACCAACTGGCCAGTTTTAATAACAAATTTCAAAATTTATTAGATTAGAGAATGATGAAGCAAGGTCTTTTACAACACTTGCATTCATTTAAGGGATGTGATAGGATTAGGGTAGTAGATTGAATGTCACAAATCAATTGACCAATAATATGAGCGGATATAAATGCACTTCTTGAGGCAGGATGATCTTGACAAATTTTGAATGGACATAGTCAAAAGGAAAACTGAACCAACTAACATCAGGAATATGCTTTGGATGCAATTACCACTGCTCCTGGCTGCTCTTGCATATGATATTTAACCAGAGGTGTCTCTTGGGTGGGTTAGGCAGGGGCATCTTCAGAATAATTCCAAAATATTAAATTGGTAGCCTTTCTTGGGATTTTTCAGTAACCTTTTAGATAAATATTCAAACATAATTTGGTAGGAATTTCCAAGCATTTGGCAGGAATTAAAGTGGAGGCCTAAGGGGGAGGCGTAAATTTACACCTATGATTATAACTTTATACTGAAAATAAAGTAAGAATTAAATATTTGAAAGGAAAGTATTTGACAGAAGAGTAAATTGGTCAGGATTTAGCCCCAAGAGCCTTGGCAATTCCTTTTAGATGGATAAGGCAGCCTTCTATGGTGTAATAGGCCAAAACCTCTTTAGTAACACTTGCAAACTTGTCCTGGCGGTCAGCATGCTTGGATACAACAGCTTTGCTTTTGATGGCCTGGGGGTAAAGCTGGTCCTTATGGGTATGCTGAATCTTCATCTTGTTGATAATTACATTAAACCTGGGCTTCTTTACCTTAACCAGGTGGGAAAATTGATTGTGTCAACCTTCAAGTGATGATGTAGTCTTGGTGACACCTTCTTTAACCTGCTTATAGAAGTTCCAGTTAATGAAGTCATCACCCTTGCAGATGTGACAATGCCCCTGAAAAACAACCACCCACTGGTGCTCAAAGTACTAGATGAGGGGAGAAAATGCTTCTTGATGCTCAATAATGTAGTTTTTCTTGAGCAGCTTATTATAGAAAAGGTTGACCTCTTTCTTTCTGACCATGGCCAGGGCAGAAAGGAAATTAAAGATATTTTAGCCTCCTTTATGTCCTCCTTGAAGACCAGGTTGTTAAGGGCTGGATTTTTATCAGGTTCTTGGGCAGGGCCTGGCGGTAGTGAAAGAAGCAGCCTTGGTGCCTACTCTTAAATAGTTTTCTAAAGGTGTTGGCCTGTGCTGCCTCAAATCAATCATCAGATATGTATAGTAGGAAAGTGACTATGGGGAATTTTTGGTTGTGGCATGTTCCTGGGTGACCTCTGGATTGGCCTTCTTCTTCTCATAGCCCCTCTTCTCAGTTGGCTTATCATCAAGCGTGGGCAATATGGCATTCAACTTTTGCTTGAGGATGGTAAGGACATGAATATAGGTATCTTCACTTTTATTAGGGTGAGAAAAGAACCCAAAGGGAACAGTATGCACATTCAACTGGCCATTAATAGTCCAAAGCTGATAAAATAGCTTTGACAAATTTGAAAATGTCCCATTAGCAAACCAGGTGTAGCATTTTAGGAGGCGTGTGAGATTCTCTTGTGTTGAAAAGGCACAAAATTTTTTTGGGTGCTCCTTGGCCATCATCATGCAAGAGAAATTTTTTACCAAGCAAGGTGGTTTTCTGATCTTCTGTTAGCACAAGATTGTCAATGTTCCTGGTGCTGATATCAAGATTTTCTTTAATGAATTGTTGGTTGGTTACATAGCATTGTAGTTTGGTCTTTTCTCCAATTTCCTCTCTCTGATTCTCATTCAGGTAGAGGAGGGAATAAGTGACCAGCTCAGATGAAGTCATGTTTTTTACATGGAATGTAATGGTTTGGTGTAGGTACCAGCACATGAGATAATTTAATATCTCATAAGAGCCTGTGTAGTCATGCTCAATGATGAGCTCCTGGACCTGGGTAAAACCAATTCTTGTTAATCATGCAGGGAATCCTGGACTATCAGATCAATAGTGATGGTTTACCATGTTCTTCTTCTGATTGTTTCATGTAAACCTAAACCCATTATTTACAAATCCAGCGTCCCTTTTTAGTCATAATGGGGAATGAATCAGGGAAGATGTCAGAGACTTTGAGTTGCCCATTGTCATTGCAGATGTTGGCAACTGCATGTAAGTCCCACTCTAGGATGGGCTCTTTCTCTGTGGCAGCTATTAATGCCCATCAGAGTTGTTTTCAGAGCCTCATGTGTGCTCATCTTCATCATTGGGGTTGAAATGATGCTACTGTTTTTCAGATGATGAGTGATAAAAAGAAAGAGTGGGGAGGGGTAGGGCTGTTAGCCTTAGGATCAGGGGAAGGCATGAGGGTCTTGGCAGGTTTTTTCCTTTGAAGGATACTTGGATGAGGTAGTCTTGGGATTTCTGGCCTTGGTGGAGGTAGCCTTGAGAGTAGCTTTGGAAGTAGACTTGGGAGGCATCTAAGGGTGAATTAGCATCAGAAAAGTTCAAATTTGGGGGCAATTTTCAAAGTAAAAAATAAGAGTGTTTTCAATATAAAATATTCTTGGATATTCTTGTAGAGAAATTCTCAAAAAATATAGCATCAAAAAATTGTAAATTATTTTTGTCTAAAAATATATTTTATTAGTAGCTAAATTATGAAAAACTTTAAGTTTTTTTGGCCGCATGTTACAAAAGTAAGATTTGCAAATCCCCAGGCAGGAATCAAACCCGCTTCCAGCCACTGAGCGGGGGGCAGGTGGTGGGATTTGTCTGCACCTGGATTTTTTTGAAGAGCAAATATCCAGGTGTGGGAACCATTCCCAACCTTCCCATAGCTGTGAGGCCTGTTCTGGGCCCCAAAATATATGCCCAAGCCTTAGTGGGTTTGGCTGGGCCTGGGCAGACTAATTTTAGCTACCCAGAGCTCCCAATTCAAGCTCTGCTTCTATTTAGAAAATTGGGGTTACCAATTGAGAACCCCTTTTTTAATCAAGTTCTTCAGCCTCATGAATGCTTTTCAGGCCAACCCAAATTAAGTAATCAAATTGGAAATGACCCCATGACAACTGCAACCAACCTTGCCACAGCCAATAGCTAGCCAAGCAAAGATAGGCCACTAGCAGGCCAAACAGCTGTTTCTGAAGACCCCAAAGATATTGAAAGGCCAGCTAACCAGAAAACAGAAGCTGGTATGCCAAACTATGCCCCCCAGATATCACAAGAAGAATTCCCAGAGGCACCTGCATTTAAGTGACTATATAAGTCAATAATTACTTGTGAGATTCTGTATTACCATTTTTACCAAATAAAGTTTGTTATGAACCTTTGGTTCATCAACCTATTTCCTTACATATTTCTGATACTCTTCCATTTTCAATTGCCCAGATACCAGAACTCTACATCAGGAGTTAAACCCCAGGCCCCAACTAGAGACTTAGAAGCGCCTGAATATTACTGCCCCCTGACGCTCTGTTTGGTCTTGTACATTTCACATAGTAACCTCCCAATCCTGACCACAAACCCTGGACTTTGGAAGACCTGCAGTGGTACACCTTCCCAGACGCTTCCAAAGACCTCTATCAAATTTTCTGTGACAGAAAGAAAATTATGATATACCCATTGATATTCAACGGGAAATACAACAATCTTTATGCCTACCTTGTCCCAATGAAAACACCCTTGACACCTGAAACCAACTGTCTCAACCCCTCCCACTTCTGATGCCACTGGCCAGAGTAGTTAATTCCTGGGAGTGCTGTACCTGGCACTCACTGGATTGATTGATTCTGCTTTGCCAGCAGCTGGACCTTGGGCCGTGGCTGGTAAGGCCCTCTCCTACCTGGTAAAGTTAGGTCCCATCATCTGGTGGGCCATGCCCATACCTGCTTCTGACCTCCCTCTCCTGAAGGAGAAGCACAGTATTATTGGTATCCTTATACCACAGCTGCGTTTCTAGATGCTGTATTCTAAGATGGCGTTTTTGAGATAGTGTTGGGCAAAAACATAGGGATTTGCATATTTTTATTTAATATTTTCATGGTGAAGCTACCGCAACCAGGCCAAAATTAAACTTGAATTTCTCAAAAAACTAGCTTATACAACCGGGGATAAAAAGTACCCAGTTGTTTAGAGATGTCAGGAAACCAACCCTGACTGGCCAGCTTGCTAGCGTCTGGGAACTGCCGGGTTGCGGACTGGGTGAGCAGGGCCCACCAAAGGATTGGTGCTAACTTAATGAGGTAGGACATTGACTTGCCCAACCACAACCACAGACCAGCGGCGGGGACAATAGTATCTATTACTCTCGTGAGAGTTATGTATACAATTCTAAAAAGCTTGTTGGTATGGTCCAGCGGGAGTTTGGCGGCAGAGGCAGGCAGGCATTGGCTTGGGGGTAATGGGTGGCTCCATGTCTATTTGGTAGGCAGGGATGAAGTTGTATTTATCTCTGAACAGGCCAGGTTTGGTAATGTACCAAGGGCCTTTTCAGCTGTATCGGGTTCTCTCAGTGATTCTGGCCCAGGGGTCCCGGGCTAGTATGTTGTCGGTGGTATAGTCTCTGTACTCGGGCTTTAGAGGGTACTCCGTGAAGTGGACGGGACCAAAGGGAGCACCAGGCAGGCGGTACGTAGCTGGCAGGTTGGCAGGGGGGTTAGAGGATCTTTGAGTGAACTGACAGATTACAAGGATAAAATACGGCAATAATTGGGGAAACCAATATATAATAACCTTTATTTAAGAATGACAATGGGGTTTTGGTCTTGGCCTGACGGGTATTTATCCCACACTGCCAGGCTTCACTTTTTGGTCGGGTTTTCTGGACTTGGGCAGGTTGGCATTGGGTGTCTCAGATGGCAGTGTGGCACTTGGCACTGGCAGTTTGCCACTGGCCGCTTTGGGGTGAGAAGACTTTGAATCCTTCTGTTTATTGATTTGAGTGTTGGGTGCCTCTTTGGGTTCAGTGCCTTCCCTGGGACTTTGGGAGAGTTTGGAATAATTCCCAGGGGGGAGATTTGTCTATTTCACTGGGCAAACTGCCGGTGTCAGGCGTTGGCACCTCAGGGAAATTCTTGGCATCTTGCACTGGCAGTTTGCTTGCAGAATCCTGCGGGACAGCTAAGGGTTCAGATCCTGGCAGGCTGTTAGCAACTTCTTTAATTAGTAGCAGGTTGTTGTATTTGCAGCCTATGAGTTTGGTGGTCCGCAAAATGTTTTGTCCAGGGTTTGACTCTGGTTCAGTATTTTGAGATTTAGGAGCATCCAAATTGTCATTCCTGACAAGAGAAGATAAAAAATAATGATATGCAAATTTTCAGATGTTTTCTTAAAATTTTTACTATAGTGAATTTAGGTGTCAAAGTGTACTTTTTAAAAGTGGAAACAGTCAATCCTTGACAGTGTTTTCTAGATGACGTCATGTGTCATCATATATAAAAACCTGCTATTTCTTAGTGCCTCATTGGTGGGCACCACTCCTATCGGACACTTAGAAGCCTAGTGGATTTTGTAATGATGTGTTTTGCAATAGCATAAAAACCCTCTCTACTATATAAAATCATTAATAAATCATTTTATTGTTTAAAACCAAATAACAAAGTTTCTTCTATGATAAGCTCTATAAAACTGGTATATGAAAAGGGGGTTTTAATGGCTGTGTTACAGGGGGTAGTAATATCAAAGTGGTACTAATTTGGGTTGATTTATTATATGGGGTCTTAAATTAATACCATACTTTATTCCCAATTAATAAGGGAAAGGCTCAGATTTATCACAAAAAGTATAATAATAAATGTATTCTAGATTTTGTCTTTCTAGATGGCATATTTTAGGGTATAAGTGATTTCATACTTGATAAACCTTTGTCAAGATTTTTTAACCAATAAATGACAGCAATTAAGATGGAGATCACAGATAAGAATTACAACAACCAAGTGTCATAAAAGAATAATATAAAAATTACATATGGGATCAACAGTAGAAGTATGATTTTTATGACAAACCACCTAAGGATAAGTGCCAACTGAAAACTATACCAGGTGCTGCTTTGCAAATATTTTAGTCACCGCGGCACTGCTTTTATTGGGTGGATTTTTTCATAACAATCATAATTCTACTGCTGATCCCACATATAATTTTTATATTAGACTTTTATGACGCTTGGCTGTTGTAATTCTAATCTGTGGGCTCTGTCTTAATTGCCATCATTGCTTGGCCAAAAAATCTTAACAATTATAATGAAATAATCATTTTCCTACCCATACAGAACTTAATAAAATACTGTTTGTTACAGCTACAATTGGCCAATGTCTTCATAAGCATCATATTGCAAGGCATATAGTGTCTGTACCTGCCTTCCCAAAAATCCTTCTGCCAAAGCTTCTGGTGTACACCAAGTTTTGACAACCTTATTTGGATATAGTAGTTTTAGAAGCTATGGCAACAAGCAAAATTTCTTCAGATTTAAACAAACTGATTTCAGATTTAAACAAAATCCAAGTTGCGCAAGATTCAGGATTCAATTAATTTAAATATTTTTGGTTAATAAATGAACTGTCAAACCAAAAAAAAATTTCACTAGTCCATCATACAAAATTATATCAAACATCAAGCAGTGTAGTTCAAACCACAAACAAAATGAACTGACACAACAACCAAAATGGATGGATGCTATTACGGAGTATATTATAATCCAAGCAGGATTCATATGAGGCACCAAAAGAAGGACCAAAATGAAATAAAATTGGAGCAATCTAGAAGCAAGATTCCACAAGCACAAAACAAAATGAACTCACACAAGATGTGTAGTATAAGCAGCCTAAAATAGAAAAATAACAGTTTAACAGCCAATAATCAGCTATCCAATTTAGGAATAGAGGCATTTTATCCATTTTCATGGCTCCAGATTTGTATGGAATGGTTTTAAGAACCTTCCAAATATGGGCTCAAGATTACAATAAAAATAAATTATTAAATTTTAAAATTTCTACTTTTAGTGATTTTATCCTAGGTTTTTTACAATGGTTTTTAATAACAACATCTTCAAAGGCGCCAGCAGCCAAGCCAGCAGCAGCCAAGCCAGCAGCAGCCAAGCCAGCTTCAATGGAGGAAAGGCTCAGAACGTAGAGGCACCCGTTTACACCCAAGCCTTTGAGGCGGGTAACAAGGAAGCTGACCTGTACCTTACCACCAACCCCTATGGCTTTGACTTGTTTGAGAGTCGCTTAGCATCTAGCTCTTCCCCTGCTCCCACCCCCCACACAAGTTGCCTGTCAACTAATCAATCAGGATGACAACCCTGATTTGGAACATCTTTCTGCCACCAGCCAACCTGCTCCCCCCTCATCCAATCAGGCTTCAGCTCCCCCAGCCCAGCGCCCCAAGCAATGACTCATCACTGCCCAAATTCTTCAGGAAATTGTGGCACTCAACCTGCAGGGTCTGTCCTGGGATCAGATTACCGCCCAGTTGCAATTTACCTGGGCCACCATAATGCGGGAGTTCAACAACCTAATGAATAAGGGGAATCTGATTGGGATGGCCAAGAAGCCAAAGAAGGCCACGGAGTCCCAGATAACCGAGGCCTACCCAATAATGCTTGACCTCCTCCAGCGGGACCCCAAGCTTCTCTTGACCCAGGTCCAGAAGCAGCTTGCGCACCATAACATATGGGTCTCTGAGCGCATGGTGCAGCTCTGGATGAATGGGAAGGTGGCTTCTATATGGGTTCTTACCAATTTTGCCGGCAATCAATGTGAGGGCGCTGAGGATTCCCTGTATGATCCCGCCATTGAATCCACCCTGGTCTGATGCCTGACTAGTCTGTCAGATGATGTCATGTTCATCTCTTAATATAAGATATCTATAGCTTTTGATGATTTTGGCACCCAAGGAAAAGCCGCCACCAAGAATGGAAGGAAGAAGGTCAAGAAGGGGACTTTCATTGGTACATTTCTGGCTGTTTCAGCCAAGGGTTTTGTCTACTATTAGACAAACCCTGATTTCATTGATGGGTACTCATACAGCCACATCCTTGGTGAATTGCTCGACTCCTGGGATGGCTCAAATTCCAAATACCGGGTTTTCTTGAGCCACCAGATGGAGGGAAGCTCCACCACCCTTGAGGCCATCCAGGGACGTGGGCACCAGGCCTCAGTCTACCCCGCCGGCCATGCAGACGTCCATCTGGCTGATGTTGTCTTCTTCAACATTGGAGATACACTACAGGAGCGCCGCCCTCAGGCTTTCAACAACCTCTATCTTGGGGTCCTTGATCACAATTTTCTCTTTGGTCACCAAATGGTGGCTGACTTGTTTGCGCAAATGGTTTTCCATGTGAACATGGGCAACCAATCACACAAAGATAAGCACCTCCCACCCTGTGCCACAGCCATCTACCAGCCCATCCAGACAATGACTGATGAGGAGTACAATGAGCAGTATATAGCGGCCATCACACACAATCCTCCTGCCTCCACCCCCGCCACCAACACCCCCTGCCTGCAAACCCAACCCATCCAATCCCAGACCCCCCGGGCCAGCACTTCCTCTACGTCCTTCTTCCCGCGCCATTCTGCCTACTAGGCATCACTCTTCCCTGCCCCAATAAACCCCTGTCACCAAACATTTTCTATTTATATTATCTTTTTTTTGAATTTCAATTGTTCATATTCTCTTTGTTTATAGTTGGCTATATTCTTTATGTTCAGCTTATTTCTATAAAATCATATATTTACTAAGGCGTGTATCTAGATCCTGAACACAGTTATTTTTAGCACCCAATCATAGCCCCTTGTGAAAACATTAACAACAATTTGGTGATCAGCTAAATTTGAATTAGAAAACTATAGGTTAACTATTTTTAGATAAAGTTGTTACTGATCCAAATTCAAAACCTTAATGATAAACTTTAAGCCAATCAGGAGCCAAGTGATAAAGTGATTGTTGTGACATAAAGGGTCATTCAAGAATTCTTTGATACATGTGCGCTAATTAATATGATTAGCTGGATGTTTTGCCATTGTACGCCATTGCCGCTGTGGCAAGTTTTTGGTGGACTAGTGCCCAATCAGCTGCTGGGTTAGCACTAGTTCATCAGCAACTTGCCACAGCAGCAATGGAGTACAATGGCAAAACATCCAGCCAATCATATTAATTAGCGCACATGCATCAAAGAATTATTGAATGACCCTTTATGTCACAACAATCACTTTATCACTTGGCTCCTGAATGGCTTAAAGTTTATCATTAAGGTTTTGAATTTGGATCAGTAAAAACTTTATCTAAAAAAGTTAAACTATAATTTTCTAATTCAAATTTAGCTGATCACCAAATTTTTGTTAATATTTTCACAAGGGGCTATGTCAAGCGCCAAAAATAATATGGTAATCAAGGAAACAATGCCAACACAAAGCAAACAACGCATATTGAGATGAGCGTAAAACATATACACAATGGGTAAAAATATGGGATAATGTAGTAAACAGGAAAACAAAGAGGCAAAAATATCAGAATAACACAGATTTTATTGGGGTGAAAGCTATAAAAACATATGGAAAGGTTAGTAAAAATCAAATGAGAGAACTTGAAAAACTACTCAAAGACCTCAACTTGGCAATTGCCAAAATTAAAGAGATTGGATGCAAGGTCAAAGCAAGAGTTAAGTCTGCTGTCCTTGAAGGGGACAAAATTGAAAAGGTGTCCGCCAAGGCACTCATGACCAAGATTCCAGACACCCCCAAAACAACAACTGAACAGATTTTAAATGTCCAAAAGCACGTTGTGGAAGGCCTTCAATTCAAGTCCTTTGCCCTCTCCGTGCCGTCTGTCTGGACAGATGACCCAGAAATGTATGCCCACCTAAAACCCGCAAAAAGTACCCAAACAGATGACACTGAGCAGCCAGCACAACTGGTTACACCAAGAATAGCGAAGCCTGCTAAGGCTGTGGGCAAGGAGGATACTTTAGAAGGTAACCTATAATTATAATTAATAAAAATTTCCAAATACTTACCTTTTTTTTTAGAAGAAGTCAATGATGAACTCCGCTGGGTCCTGGTCCCTTTTGTCCCTGCCACATTCTACGCCAACTACACCACTCATGTGGCCAAGCAGCTTTTCCTGTCCCCCCTGTCTTGCGAGAGCTTGAAGACTGTATCCACGGGTCTTTTCCAATGTTGCGGGAGGCATTGGCTGGGCTTATGCATGCCAAGGGGGCATCCAAGTGGGCAGTTACTGCCTACAAGGATGCCCAACTAGTCCGCCTGGACCCGGTATCACTCAGTGGAGTTTACTGTGTAAACTCCATTGATCTTGTTTGGGACGTCCTGGTGATGCTCCCATTCAAGAATATACCGGAGATGGGCTGGGCCCATGCTGCTGCTTGCTTCTGCTTCCCAGTGGAGCACACCCTGTCCTACTCACTGGAGAACTTCAGGCGCGCGGTAGAAAAACTGGCTGTTGCGGATGCAACAGCCGTGAAGAAGACCAAAACTCCTGGCGGACTTTGGGCTGTCCTGGAGTGCTGACAAGACGGGGGTCCCGGCAGCTATGGAGCTGACCTTTGCCAAGACAAAGCACAGCAAGAAGATAAGTGCGGTTTATAATAAACTGTGCGAGTTTACAGAAGGCTTTGCTGGGCAAAGGCTTCACCTTGTTGTTTACCTGGGGTTTTATTCTTCTTTGGGATGGGCACGTTAATTGAGGACCTGGACAGGGTCCTTCTGGGGATCAACGAGGCCAGGATCTCCCTGGATGGGAAGAAGGTCCCCCCGGGTACAACTTGGTGGATCACGTCATCCAGGATGCCTTGGTCCTGGCTGGCATCTTCGGGTTTGCAGCCCCGCCAGAAAAGCTGCTACTCTATTCCCACCTAACAATACTCCCTTTTACCAGCCGCTGTGAATATTTTAACCAGGGTGTATCCACCGTCCATGGTGTGGCAGTGGAGGTTGTGCGCCACCTCCATTGTGGGGTGGGTACATACCGCCAAACTCACTACAGGTGTTCTTAATAAATTCTCTTCTAATAAACATCTTTATACTCTACAATATTTTTATTATAATTAATTTTTCAAATAATATTTTATCAAACAAGATTTGCAAAATATATTGCAGAAATGGGTTTCAGAAAAGTATAAAATTATATGTTAATAAAATAAATTCTAACTTGTACATTTTACGTTTAATTTTTTTAAAATTAATTTTTACATTTATTTGACCAAAGTGATTTAAATATTTTTGCATAATCCAATACTGAGCATTTGGGATTACCTCAGATGGCATAATAAAATAATATACAATAAAATAAATAAAATACTTACATCTATTGATGGATCTTCTGAATGTGATTGCGGGCGTAGAAACATCTAAATATAAAATGATAATTAATAAATGTTGAATAATAAATTAGAGAATATAAAAAAGTTGGACACACTAAGCCTTTAATTGATTGGTTGTTTGGCTAGGCACGCGGGGATGAAAAAATCAGCGTGGCCATAAAATTTGGCCACAGTCTCAGCTGGGAGGGTATGGATCCTGGCCTGCAGCAAATCAAACAGGTCCTCAGTCCCAGTTGGGGTTCCTCGCTTGACAACTCGCTTGAGCCACCCAAAGACTTCCTCAATAGGATTTAGGAAGGGCAAATAGGCAGGGAGGAAGAGAAGGTACATATTTGCTGTGGCCAATTGCTGGGGGCCCATTGCAATGCTTGTGTCAATTGATGGAAATTCTTCAAGAATATCTGTCACCTTGTGGAGACCAACGTTGTCCAACACAATTACGTTGGTGAAGCCCGGGCTCGTGCGCCTCAGGTGCTCCTGGACCAATCAGAGAAATGACAGGAAGGTCCGGCTATTGTGGGAGCCTAGTATCATTTGGTAGAGCTTGACCCCCTTTGGACCGAGGAGAGCCACCATTGAATAGGCTGTGGCGCAGACTGCAGCACGCCGAGCCACCCCGTCATTGGAGCCTCTGGAGACATAGCCATATGCATTGCGCATCAACGAGGCAAATGCTGATTTGTTGATATAATAGAATTTCACCGTCCCCTTGACTTTGAGGGCAGTGTACACCTCAGCGTAATTTTTCCGGGTCTTGATATTGGCTGGGCTGTTCCAATTGTATGAGGATACCCCAAGTTTTTTCCAGGAAAATTGCATTCCCTTGACCAGATGGTAATAAAAGAAAATTGAGGCCTTGATCCCAAAAGTAGATTTAACCATGGCCTGTATATTTTCCAGTTCAAGATGGCAGTCCTGGGTGATCCACTGGCAGATTGCCCATTTGTGCTCCTTGGTGAGCATGGTTGACACACGCAAGGATTTCTCCACGGCAAGGACATGACCAGTATCAATGAACTTGTTGAAGGCCTTTGAGGCATATTTGGGATCCACTCCAACAATGGCTGTGGCCGCCTTGTATTCACCCAATTCCCGCATTAGCTTAAGCAGGATGATGCATTTGATGTCGGGGATGCGCTTCTGGGCAGGCTTTGTGGGTTCAGACAAGCCAGGATCCTGATTGATGACAGGCTTGCAAGGCATGGGCACCTTGTTGTAGAAGGCTGCAACCTTTTTGAGCACTAGCTGTCCCTCATCAGTTTGGTAGAACTGGGGCTCCTTGTCATCCTCCTGATTGCCATCACTGACGTAGGGCTCATAGCTAGTATCAAGTACAGGCTTCACCTTCTCCAGCATGGCTGACGGGACCAACTCTTGCCGGTACACAACGTCAAACACATATGAAGTAAGTTCTACCTCCTTGTTTCTAACCATTTTGGTAGTGGTGACCTTGGTTGGCTTCCGGGTCAGCTTTGGGACCCGAGGGTTTATGCTCTGCACCCTAGCAGCTTGTGCTCCTTGAACCGGCTGTGTCAGTGCAGCGTCACTATGGAACTCTCCTCTCCCGCCTCCCTCCTGAGTAGGCACTTGTGTTGTACTAAGTCTATTCTTTGACTCGCGGGGGCAACTGCGACTGCGGCGCACAACAGGTGCAATGGTAGTCTGTTGTTGTGTTCCTTCCATTTTTAGAATTTAATAAAATATTAAATAAAACTTAATTAAGTTACTCTCTAATTTTAATTTTTGCTTTTATCTGTTTATGGATATTCAATTATTATTTTTTCCCACCCAATATCCCAATTATAGATTTTTTATTTCTTAGTTAGTTGTTTTTGGTTTTACAACGCCCATTTTAGAATACTCAAAAAAATCCACTCATTTTCCTAGATTTTACTGCCAAATTCAAACACTCAACACAATATTTTTAAAATTTATATTTCAGATCTTGTGTCTTATTTTAGATACCTTGGTATCATTCATGATTACAATCCATTGCACACATTGTGTGAGTGATTTCGTTTACATTGTGAGTTGCTATTGTGTTTCGTTTTTGGATTGAGTTTTGACACACCTTGCTTGGGTGTATTTTGTTACCGATTCACATAGTAAACATATGTACACCGAAAGTCAACTCACACCATTTTGTTTGTGAATTGATGTATTTCAGATTATATTTTGAATGGTTTCACTTTGCGTGTGAACCTTTCGTTGCTGTGTTGACCCATTTCACCCATTAACGCCAATAAACCCTGTTAACAGAGTATATATTTTAACCTGAGAGTTGGATTTCGTTTAAATCTGAAGAATTTTTGCTTGTCGCCATAGCTTTTAAAACTACTGTAACACACCTTTTATTTTGATTCATGATAGCCTTTTCATGATGCAGTTTTTTGAGATGCTGTATTAGAAACTGATATGTAAAAATTAACTATTTAATAATTTTTACAAAGCTTTTCTTAATTTTGCTGATGTAAATCCTGACTCTATTACAAAAATCTTTTGAGATGGTGTCGCTCGAGATGGCGTTTTCTAGATGGCGTATTGCATCATAAATTCACTCTTAGTACATGTTAAAAACCAAAAACAGCTTATCCCTGTGAATACTAAGTCGATATTACTGTTCAATAGCTTATTTTAAAGCTACAGATAATCTCTACATTTCAAAGGGATTCAGAAAATCAAAATATGAAAATTTAAAATCATTAATTTAGCTTTACTAAACTTAATTGTAATACTCCACTTTTCTATTTTTTGTTTTACTTGGCATATGCAATTTTAATTTTAAATAAATATAATTGAAATTATCTTTTAAGCAAGAATTTTAAAGGAAATTTAATTAAACATATGATAAGTAATCCGAGCTTAAAAATATAATAAAATATATTGAATTGATTTATTAAATTCAACTTTATATCTGTCCTCAGACGGGAAGCCACCTAGTAGTTGAATGTTTGAGACAATTTGTCAACAGCCATGGAGTTTTAATCTGAGACGAGGTGCAAGCAGTTTCAAATCCCCAATATCCCAAAAATTGAGTCATGGAAAGTCCATTATCAAGCATCGCAGCGTAGCACTTAAGGCTACATCTATGAAATTTGCCATTAGCTAGTACAAGGCTGAATCTATCTTCAATGGATCAAGCTCAACTAAATAAACCCCGCTCTGCTGGAGCTTCAACTCAAGCCTCTTCTATCAATACTCCGGGCTCAGAAAAGTCTTCACCCGATACTTCTATTTTAAATCTTGATAAAGCGAGTACTAATGTTGCACAGCAGCTGAAGAAAAATCGAAGCACTGTTGCTGAAATTAAGAAAAAGCTTGACCAATTCAAAGTAAGAAACGATCTTCGTCTGTGTTTGCTTACACATTTCTATTCAACTAGTTGATTGCTTCTAGCAATGAAAAGCATGAAAGCGAAAAGTCAACAGATCTGAGCTCAATCTTCACTGCACCAAAAGAAGGTTTTCTTATACATTTGTACTTTATTTATTTTCAAAGAAGGAAGGTCCAAAGATAGTGAATATGCCGCTCATTTAGCAGAAAGCCTCAGCCACAACAAAGAAAGTTTGGCAAGCTTGCAAGCTGCATTTAAAAACCTACACATCCGAACGGAGGATCTGCAATCTCAAGTGTTAGATCAAGAGGAAACTATCCAAGAGTTGGAAAAAACAACTCAAACTCTCCTTGAATCTTTCCGACTTCGCTCGTTATCCGCCCAAGAAGATTTTAAAGCTCTGCGGCTTACTTATAACTCTCAAATTTCCGAAGAAAAGGTAACAACTTCACTTGGTCAGTTGATTTTTTTACTGCTGGAGATTACTCACTCTCAATTCTTCGTTTTCTTCAGGACTTGAATCGACAACTTACACAAGAAAATATTCGCCTTCGAAGTTTGCTGCTTCATTTGGTTCGTTCTATACAAGGGGATATTTTAGATAATCAAGATGACCAGTTTTTAGAAATTTCTGAAGAATTTGTTAAACTACAGGCTGAAAAATGAGGGCCTTCGACAAATTCTAGAAATCTCTGAATCATATCCGACCAACAGTGCCTAAGTTGGAATTTATACATAATTCAAAGAATGAGCTAATATTTTGTAAGAAGCTTCCCATTTTTTGTAACATACCCTAGTGCATTATTTATTTTAAAGTAAATTAAACATTAATCATTTTGTCTTGGAATTGAATAAAAAAGTGCTAGGTTAAATCCAGCAAGCATTAAGGAAGTATTCACATGATCTTCATGACAAGTATTATTCTATCCTTGTCAAAATTGAATGCCGTTTACAATGATGCTATAAATGCAAGTTTATGGGGCCTACTATAGTGCTTAATATCTATTACACTAAATTGAACTTTTACACCGTAAAATATTGTGATTTTTTTGCACTTCCTTTTAAATCATCCTTCTATTTTCAAGACGCAATCGCATTTTGTGCTTCGCGTAAAGGCCCATGATTTTCACCACATCCTTTTTTTTTAAAAAAAAATATTTAGATAAAGCAATGATATTTAATCCAGTGAAAAATAAGATATCTACTCACCCATATTTCGACCATAATTTGTATACGTATTTATGAGGTGCTTGATAGTGTAGCGGCTGATTTTAAATGATTTATTTTATACCAAGCTTCAAACAGTTATCTATTAACTTACAAAACAAGCTTTAACATTGTAGCTGACACGTCAAAGTAGCATCTTCTCAGCCTTTTCATTTTACCGAAAGGACTAAGCTGGTATGACACTAATGTTGCGAATTTTACCTTGAAAGTATATTAAATGAGATAGGGGAAAATTAGAAGAGAATGACCATTTGTATTGAGATAGAAAAGTAGTTCTTATAGCTAAGGTAGTGCCATACTTTTGTCCATATATACAAGGTGACAATATGAAGAATATCTTGGAAACTAAGGTTTTATCATAGTAATTGGTTGGATCAGGTTTCAGGTCACTATTCTTGAGGACGTGGGAATCGATTCTATAAGAAAAGTTTTCCCAGGCAGGAATAGTTAAATATGTACATCTCTCTCTGATGTTATAGAAAGTGTAGCCTTGAGTAACTTCTTTAGGGAATCCAGGAACCAAGCTTGATATATGTCTAAGGTGGCCTTGGCAGGTGGGATTCACATAGGCTTAGCTGGTTTGGCAAGTACAAGGACAGTCATTATGTATCAGTTTTAGGGTGGTTTGTATTCTAATGCCTTTGATGAAATAAGTGTTGTTTGGTTTTACTTTTATAGCTATATTGGGGCCTCATGGGCCTGGTTGCAGTTTATGTTAGTTATGCTTAACTGCCCACACTTCATCTCCTACTTGGAATTGTTCAACCTTGAAAAGATGCCCTTTCTACCAATATTTTCCATTTTCTTCTAACTTTGTTCCTGCCTGGCTTGTTGGATCTTCAGTTTTTCCTTGTTAGGGACCTTTTCTGGGAAGCCTAGTTGTGGCCCTTGCTTGGAGCCAGTGATGACAAGTTTATACCCATAGATTACTTTATAGGAGTTCTTGTCAGTGTTGCAGTTTGCTTGTGTGAGGCAGATCATTAAGTAATAGAAAGCATATCACTCCAGAGTGCTAGGTCAGATACAGATAGTTTACTTAATACCTCTATCAATAAATCAGCCAGTTTTTACTCTTCTATATGCTTGAGGTTGATAGGGGCTTCTGATTGTGTATTGTATGTCATTTTTTGTGAGATATACCTTGGTGTTGTATATCATAAATTTCCCCTCCATCTGTGATGAGAGCTCAGGTTTATAAAACTTGGATATTCTTCTTTTTCAATGAATCTTCTTATATTATTACATTTATGTTCTTGATGACTAGGCCAGAGCTACCTGGTGACAGTCTATGGTTCTGATAATAGAATTTTTGTTTTTGGCTCCTGGTACTGGTCTCATAATGTAACACCCATAATTTGAGTGATCAAGTGATTGGCACAGATACCACTGACTTTGGGCAAGCTTTTGAACAAGCACATTTTCCACAAGTTTCACATTGATATAATACTTTCTTGATGTTGTTCAGTGCCGTAAGTTGCACCATTAATGCTATTTTGATATGGCCTGTGAATTGTGATACTTGTTAATATCTACTTGGGTTCACTTTTGAGTTCAATAGTTGTCCCATTTCCTTAAATGGGTCAACTGCAATGTCCACAAATTCTGGATCATATTACCTTAGTTATTATAATCCTATTACAAGTTCAACTCCAACCAGCACACTTGTTTACCTAGTGAATAATCCCTGCTCTCATTCTACTATATAAGCAGAATTCTCTCTAACTAAAGGCAAGTTTATTCACATTTGTGTTGGCTTTTATATATTCAAGCTTATCATTTCCTTTTCACTAAAAGGAAACTATCTTTAACATTTTTAGAAAATTAAGGTATATCCCTTTAATTTTGTCCTGAAGGCTAATTCAAGGCTAGCTTTGAACCTCAAATCTTTGATAATAAAGGTTTTCCTGTCGTGTTCTCTTGAATTTTGTCCCCAAGAGCTAAACACAACATTCAGATTACTTAACCACTGTTATTTTATCTTTAAGTAATCATATAAATTCCTGATATATGTATGACCTAGGTATTTATAGTACTTTAAGATGATTCTGATGAGTACAGAAAATAGATGTTGTAGTCATATGCCATTCAGAACTAAATAAGAATTGAGTGCCTAATCACAATAATTAATGTTTTCTTTTTTATCACTTTTGGGTAGCTTGTAAGAGAGACATTTATGAATATCACGCAAGGTTGAGGATGCTTAAGACCACTGTCAGGAATTCTGAGCTGTATGGGTTGACTGGTCCATCACCCTCCTGGCCTAGTAAGTAGACAAAATGCTGCTCACACTTTGTTCATCAATCCTGATAAAAGCCATGGGTTGGCTCTGGTGATAGATGAGATAATTGGGATGCACTAATAGCAACCTCTTATTTTTATCTGATCTAGATTTACTGGCAGATGCCTTATTGGCTAGCCCTCATCAAGAATAGAGCAAGAGCCCAAAAACTTATATAGTAATATTCTCACTGGACATGAAACAACTAAACCATGTGTATCTAGGAATTATGTCAGAAAATATCACCAAAAAGGAAGGATGGATATCTGCCTCACATGATCTGTCCATTGTGGTGAAATAACACTTCTGTCGGTTGGTCTACCCCACCAGTAAGTATATTAGCTAGATCTCTACACAGACAATTGATGATCCTGATCATCAAGAATTCTGCATTGATTTTCAAAAATTGATGGAAGTTGGCAACAACATATCAATCATTAACTGTTAAAAGGATTAACCAATTGAGTTTTCATTTGTTGACTGATCCTGGTTTTGGATGATCTATTATTCTAATCCTCATGATTGTTAGACAATCCCTTTATTTCCTAGCACAATTGAAATTATACTGTTTCAACCTAATAGTCAATCCCCCATTACCCATATATACACCTGTTGTTATGACTCCACTAGCATGACTATGCCAACTAAGTTGTAGTATTTAAAGCCTCTGATCTTCTCTTTAATAAACAAACATTGTTACAACTACTTTTACTTTAGCTATCCTATTAATATATTATTATCTTTAAGTGTATTTCCTTGTGTCTGATACAAGTTAACCAAAGTCTACCCTAAAGTCTCCATTGCCAATAAGCCAACTAATCAGTCCCTTCTTGAGGATTTGCTCTAGGATAACATCATATTTTATCTTCTTGTTGCCCCCTGATCTCTAAACTTGCCCCCCTGTCTTGCTCAGTTGTTGCTGGTAATCTTAGATTACTTTCAAGTAGTAATACACCTTTTACCCACTCAACTATTCTGCCAACTGCAGATCTTGTCCCTTCCCTTAACTTTGCCACCCTCAATAGTACATCTTTTAAGTCCAACTATTGTTTCTTTACTGTAAGTAAGAGCACCAAATCCATCCCCATTTGAATGGATCATTGATTATTCTTAAGGTTGCACTACCTTGGATGAGAAGCTTCTGAGGCCCTGTTATGCAGCTACAGAATGCAAGAGATCTGGCAATCAATTTTACCTCATTCTGACACGGCATGAATGCCTAACTCTGGGGGCTGAAACCGGCAGTCTAGGGAACAAATAAGCTGGTTGGTAAGATCTAGAAGTGTCATATGTTAATCTGACAAGAGGGCCTGAATTTTCTATATAAGTGATGCTTCTATAATCCAGAAGGGTAGGGGAAATACACACATGTAATTAGGTACTGTAAATTCAGAACCTGAACATAAAAATGCGGGATTGTCAAACCCTTGGTCCAAATTTCAAATCACTTTTGCGGGATAGCCTTTTTTTAATTAAATTGATTTTTTTGAGTATTTATTTGAATATTTGAAAATGCGGGAACTCATAGACACTTTGCAAAGTTCAAGTCGAGCTGCATATTTCCTATGGATGAAATAAATTAACTGGAATCAGATTTGAAGCATTCAAATCCATCAACCATTTTCATTAAGTTTACTATGTTTTTTGAAATTGTGGGATTGTCAAATCCAAGAACCAAATTTCAAATCACTTTTGAATGCCACTAGTAAACTCAGATATTAATTGCGGGAACTGGAATCCAAATTGAATGTACAGTAAGCACACTAGGAAACACCAACCCAAATCAAGAAGCTCCACCACAACTAAAATCAAATGAAAAATTCAATCTCAATAATCATAATTAGACATAAAAAGTTATTAAACTTTAAAATCATCCAAACCCGGAAAGTATACAATATTATTCACTTCAAATCACAGATATAGAAACTCTGCTAATATTCAAGGCTATATCAAGAGAAAACAACTTCCCACAACTAAACCAATAACTCCAAATAAATACATATTTAATCTAAAATATATTTTTTATTTTATTTTTATGGACCATCAATCACATTCTCAACCCGCTCCTGCACCAGCCCGCGGGGCAGCCTGTTCACAAGGGCGTCCCAGAGGGTCCAAGAACAGACCCAGAACCTAACTTGAAGGGAGTCATGCCAATACACAGGCCTCCCAAGGTGTCATTGCCAGCCAACCACCTCCTGCGTCCCAGGTCCAATCAACCAGCTTGAATCCCAGGCAGAAGCCACTCTCAAGGCCTGCTACCAAAGTCTTCTTCACCAGGGTCACCAGGAACACTGAGGTTACTTACACCTCCACTGTGTACCCAGTTGTCACCCGGCCCCGCACTCTTGACCTAAGAGTTGCCACTTCCTGCTCCCGCGTCTTTGACACCACCTACGAGCCATTGGCAGCCACTGTTGAGCCATCTGAGCCTGTGATCTATTCCACCATTGACAGCGCCAGCACAACCAAGCATGATACCACCTTCTACACAAAGGTCCTCATCCCCTGTGTTGAGCCTGGTAGCAGGATGCTGTGGTACCTGTCAAGGGCTGGCGTTGGTTGACAGATAGTGAGCGTGAAGCTCTCCTCAACTGCTTGAATGAGGGAATGGCGTTTTGGGATATTGTGTCCCAATTTGGTGTCACAGCCAGGTACATTGCCAACATCAACACCAAGTATGGCAATACCAGGAAAATTGCTGAATCCACCAAGCTAAGCGGCAGCCAAAACTCTTGCAGCCTGTGCACATTGACGCAATCAAGCAATGGGTAGCCAGGGATTGCCACCTGGACACGCTTGCTGTCCAATCAATGCTTGCCACAGAGTTCAGGCTTTCTGTTTCTAAAACCCTTGTTTACAAAACAATGGTTGATTTGGGCTTCTCTTGAAAGGTGCTCGGAGTTTCTTTGTACAACAAAAACAGTGAAAAGACCATCGAGGATTGACACTTTTATGCCAAGACATATCTGGCACTAAAGAAGATTAGCAACATACAGTTCTTCTATATCAACAAATTGTCGTTTTCCTTCTCACTCAGGTCCAGGCATGGGTGGGTCAAGAAGGGGTCCAAGGACAGTGTAGCCCATCATGCAGCTGTCTGTTCCCAGACCTTTTCCATTGTCACGCTTCTTGGTTCTTGCGGGTTGGATCAATACCAGATGATTAAAGGCTCCCATAACAGTGGGACCTTTCTTGATTTTCTCCAAGTTGTCAAGGAGTACCTTTGGATAAATTTTAGCAGCACAACCAATGTTGTTGTGCTTGATAATGTCAGGCTCCACAAAGTGGATCTGGTTGTGTCCAAGTTCCCCCCCCATTGACAAGAATAGCCACTCCTCCAGCCACTGCCTTGCTGATTGTCCAATGAGACTTCTCTTCCTCCTGCCATATTCCCCATTCCTGAATCCAATCAAGGAGGTGTTTGGTTGGATCAAGAATAAGGTGAAACAAGGCCTTCCTCAGGACATCAAGGACCTATTCAATATTCTTGAGGTCAGCCAATTTGCGATGTCACCCAATGTGGTGGCAGCTTTTTACAAGCACTCGGAATCCTTCCTCCCTAAAGCCCTGGCCTCCGAGCCAATCAGATAAATGGGCTCTCTGGTTTCCTTTGTTTTTATTTTTATTTATTTTGTTTTTATTAGGTCTCAAAAATTATTATTTATATATAATAATTTGACGTGTGATTGTATTATAGACATATAAGAATACATAGAAAAGGTAAGTAAAATTAACTATACTAGGTATGAAGAATATATTTTTATTATAATGCACTGAATACTTTATTGACTGTTGCGCTACCAAATAAATAAATTAAAAAAGATAGAAATAGAATTTTTTATTTAAATAATGGTTAATTGTTGATGGTACTTTGGCTTTTTTATGCCACAAATTGGACCTTGCGTGTCATCATATGATCCTTGTTATTTCAGTGCCACTATAGCCACACGACACAACAACCAATGATTTTTATATAATCCTTATTAATTTGTACTTAGGACGCAGTTCAAGTATATTGAATATATGTATCAAATCATAGTACAAGGAAAAGGTAATTTGAGTTCTGAACAATCATTTGTTTAGAACAATAGTGGAGCGGGCCGCATGATGCAGATAAATTCAATTCTCCATGTTTATCTTTGTGATAAAAGGACCCGTACTCAACAAGTAGTAAATAAAAACATTTTTAATTCTTTTTTTATTTGACGTATTGGCAACTATAACTAAAGTCTTTTAATATACTTAGATATATTAATATTATAATTTACACAATAAAATTTAAAATAAAAATTAAAATATTAAAATTAAAATATTAATTATAAATCTTAAAAGTTAAATATTTAAGTTTAAATAATCAAAATATAACAATTTTATTAAATTGTGATTTATTCAATATCAAAATATTTGATATTAAATATGTCAATATTAAAGATTTTAACAGTGAATATTTTAATATTAAAATTTTAATATTAAATATTTCACAATTAAAATTTTACCAGTAAATTTTTAATAGTGAAGTATTTAGTATTAAAATTTTAATATTTAAAATAAAAGAAAATAAAAAATAAATAAAAATTTTAAGTTGCAAGGGAAAATGATTTATTGGGGGAATGCAAATTGCAAGGGGAATGTGTTTATTCCGGGGAATTATACCCCAAAATTAAATTTTCAGCTAATGCATCTAATTGGGACCACATACTCTTCTGTATGTGGTGGATGACTCTGGCGCCAATTGCTAGAGGGGTGGCGCTCAACACCCCAGTGGTGGCCGACTGTCATATAAAAGGCAAACAGGTGAGGGAATCCACTAGCAGGTTTTTTTGGGGGCACATAATACCCGTATAGAGTTGCCAATGCAAATGAATCATAGAGGATGTGCTCAACTGTCCTGTATCCCTGAGGTGTTTTCTGGCGGTCTAGGGCTACACAGCATATGTCAATCTGTATAGGTACATCTTCTATTTTTTCACGTTGGCTTTCAGTATGCAATGGAGCAGGATTCCCAGATACACCACGACGTGGATCCTTTGTGAGGTATATTTTTCTGAGAACATGCACAATTTTTTGAACGTTTGTACTAACCTATTGATATAGGACGTTTGGTTGAACTTGAAGAGGGTTCTGGGGGGCGCCCAACTTGTATCAGCCCCCCAGGCCTCGGCAAATGATATCAATAAAGGCTTAAGATTATTCACAAGGACTGCATCCCCGACTTTGTTTGATAGAGCTTTAAAAATTTCATTAAATATTGCAGATTTTAAATATTCATTTCCAATTTGAAAGTCAGTTTTTATTAATTTTTTTTTGTATTCATTGATATTTGTGAAGGGGAACCTTTGAACGCTTTCATATATGTATTCATCAAAATTCAGTTTTAAATCCCCGCAAATTTCATTCATTTCTTTGATTTTAATTGTTGATCCTAGTTCATAGGCCTCCCTTATCCATGGCAAGCACCCCATGGGTGGTTGATATTCCCTATCTTGAGCTTCACTATTAAAAAAGTATTCATATTCTGTTGAACTATTTTATTTATTTGTTTTATAAGGGCCACCAGTGACTGGTAGCCCCCATAAAACCAACTTGGCGTAAAAGCCGCCACTTCCGCGACATCATCCCCATCCCTGGTGATGACTAAAATAAATATAAGTTAAGCATAAAAAACTTACTGATTGTTTCCCCTGTGACCCCCTCAGCCACAGGCACCATATCAGCAAACTTCATGAGCGTTGGATGCTCTTCATTAATTTTCTTAGGCTTAATTTTCCTTATTCTTCTTGCAACTTGTGCTTCCTCTTGATTTTCATTTGATAAAGCTTCTGTATTTCTTGATGCGCTTCTGCTTCTTGCTTGTGTTTCATTTTCATCTGTTTCCATTTGGTCAGTTTCCTCTTTGTTGATGTTAATTTCCTTTTGAATTTCTGTTCCTTCAATTAGTTTTATCTTCTTATTGTTTCCTTTGGCCCCCTGCCAGAACTCCCATAAATTGTAGGCTGTGTTGTTGAATTCAAGACTTGATAAATAGTTCCCTGTAGATTAAGTAATTTTTCTTTATTCTTTTCATCTATAATATTTCCCAACTTATCCAGGAAATCTTCTTTTGACTGTATCAGTGGCTGGCCCTTGTTACCCAGCTTCCCTGTCACTATTTCTCTGATATTTCTTTCTAACTCAACAACCTTTTGAAGGTGTGCTTCTAATTTGTTGATTAAGTTATAGATTGTTGACATATTGTTCAAATTCCATCAAAAAACTGGTTTTTATAGTACTATATTCAGCGCATACATATTTTTCATCATCATTAATAAATTAAAGACAATAAACATAAATATATCATTAAAATATTGCAATTAGACGTCAACTCTTGATATTTTGATATTATGTCCATAACTCAATGCATTTTGTTTAATAAAATCCATTACAGACTTGGCCTTTTCCATTATAATTTAATGAAATGTATTGTGTTTATATTAGGGCCATTACTGCTTAGTACAAATATTGAAAATTAGTGCATTTTACAGCCTGTATATTTACCTATTGGTAATAGTTCTATAAATTTTTCAGTCAGATTTTGTGAGGTAATAATAATGTAATGTGTCAATAGATTACTGTTTATTGTCATTAATTGGCTGATTTTCTTTGCTGTGGCAATTGTGCATTTTCTGATATTTCCGCACTAGTATCCAATTGGATGTGAAGCAAACCAATTGAATACTGGTGTGGAAATATCAGAAAATGCACAATTGCCACAGCAAAGAAAATCAGCCAATTAATGAGAGTAAACTGTAATTTATAACACATTACATTATTATTACCTCGCAAAATCTGACTGAAAAGTTTACGGAATTATTACCAATAGGTAAATATACAGGCTGTAAAATGCACTAATTTTCAATATTTGTACTAAGCGGTAATGGCCCTAATATAAACACAATCTATTTCATTAAATTATAATGGAAAAGGCCAAGTCTAAAATGGATTTTATTAAACAAAATGCATTGAGTTATGGACATAATATCAAAATATCAAGAGTTGACGTCTAATTGCAATATTTTAATGATATATTTACGCTTATTGTCTTTAATTTATTAATGATGATGAAAAATATGTATGCTCATAATTTTAAGCTATTTGTAAAATGTACAACATTGTATTAATTATGAGAAATGTTGATAATGTAAAAAGAAAGTATTATTAATTGTAAATTTAAAGAGAGATATCAATTTTAATAAGTTATCACAAAGAAAAGATTTATTTACTAATCAAAGGACGGGAAGGGGAGGGAATGGGCAGAATGAACGTCGCCTTCATCTGCGCCTGTGAAAGGGGCGGCATCAGAGATAGTGGGGAGGGAATGGGTGGTGACTTGGGAGTCAGGGTTGGAAGGCAGGTGGTTTGATGGGGGGTTGGGGAGGCAGGGTCTGTTGACTGGGAAGGGGCAGCAAGAGCGGTTTGCTTCAATTGCTCAAATTCTTCTTCTGTCACATATACTGGCTTGACAAAACAGATGGACTGGCGTGGGGGGAGACAGGGGTCCTTTCTGGACTTATCACTATCACTTGCATAGAAGATGACAAGATCAAATAAGTCCTGGACGGACGCGGAAGGGAAAAGCTCATACCCCTTATCAATCTGGGTGCATAGTTTGTTGTAGGTGGCAAGTTTAAAGCGCCCGAGGGCGGAACCAAAATTGTAAAGGCATACATCTGCAAGATGCATGTTGGCGTAGTTGATGGGGTAGGACCAACAGGTATGTCCCGCAGCCCTGATTTTGTGGGTAGCCCATTCCGGCTGCTCCATCTCCGCACTCAGTACAACTGTGTGCTCTGTGTTTTGTGTGGCCCACTCCTCCAGCATGGCCTTGAGCTCTGTCTGGTAGGCATACCCATCTGTGGTGTTCAATATTGCTGAGTAATAATTGACACCCAATGGGAAACTGCCAATAAAACCCTGACAAAACAATACAAGATTGGGCCGCGCTTGTATACGTCAGATTGGATGTGCTTCTCTCCAAAGTCTTGGATACTGGCCAAGATCTTGGTGTATGATAGGAAGATGACATCATTACAGGCCCTCATTGCCCACCCTTTAATAAAATTAATAATGGTTTCATTATATGGATTGGTATCCACCAAAATGGGGCCACCAAGAACCTGATTGGATAGGATTCTGGCGGCAACCACAACTCTGTGCATCCATGAATTCACTGTTCTTTTGTTGATGAAGATGCCACAGAGTCCCAACTGGAGACGTACCTGGACCAGGGGCATCTGCGGGTCACATTTCATAATAGCCATCATAAGGAGATGGGCTGTATCATCTTTGGTTGAGGTACAGGCACCAGTTGGGGTCTTCTTGATGGGGGGGCCACAGTTGGCGTGAGCTCGCAGGGTTGCAGCCACAGTTGACTTTGCAAAACCCATTGCGGCTGCAATTTTCCCAAGGGACATAAGCTTCCCTCGCTTTTCAACCATTTCAAGAACAATGTCCGGAGTGATCAATTTTTTTCTGCGTCTTGCAGGCTGATTGGCTGGGGGAGGGACATGTCCATCTTGGGAACTGGTCAATGCCATCTGATTAGCTGTTTTGGGGTTCTGGGCTCTCTGGGTGACCCCGTGGCTAAAATGGCTGGTTCCGGATGCCATTGCTGATAAGGGACTCGGGTTAGCAGCTGCCTGTGTGTGATGGGCAAACAGGGCCATGCTTGAGGACGCAGGGGAAAGAACAGACTCCTGTGTGGCGCTTGCGGAGGGGCCTGCAGATTGGGAGTGGCCATAGAGGGAGGCTTCACTATTAGAAGACACAGTGTAACCCTGCATAATTTTGTCAAGGCCATGGAACAGCTTGTTGACTTGGTTGTTATTGAAAAAAGACATAATAAAAATATTATTATAATTTTAAACTCAAGAAGAGGAGTGTATATTTTAGTCAATTTTATTGTTATATATGTCAATTTTGTGAATATTACGATCTAAACTTTAGCTGACATAAAATGGAATAGGGTGATTTTTGAGAATGCCTGTGATTCCTAAAAGAATATGCACAAATCCACTCTAGATCCTTTGGCATCCTTTTTGAGACACCCATAAATTATATTTATTTCAAATTCATCGCAATTATGATTTGAAACTTGGTTCTTGGATTTGACAATCCCGCAATTTCAGATTTGTTAATTTTCACGTGATGTCTATGATTTGTTTGATATACAGGAAAACCAAATTGTACATAAGAATCCCGCATTTCTGATTCATGTATCCCGCATTTGTTTGTTGGGTTTTGTCTTTTGTTAGTTGAGTTATCTGCTCAAGAGATTCGAAATTTGCCAATTTAAATAAACCAAAAAAAGTCAAATTAAATGGTTATTTTTATTAAATATTTTAATTATCACTCAGCTGAGTTGCCCACAAAAGTGATTCAAAATTTGGACCAAGGATTTGACAATCCTGCATTTTTACATTCAGGTTCTGAATTTACAGTAGTAAAAATCCTCTATTGCACTCGTTATCACTGCTGAGCTGCCCACAAGTAGTAAGGAATCCAGGTACTAGACACACATTGTCCGTACTTGCAGGAATATTAATTAACTGTCTTTTCTGTTATCTTGCTTTATTAGACCCCAAGGTCATGTGGATCTTATCCCCCTTGGTTTGACGTCACCTGGCCAGCCTGGTGTACACCAAGCCAATCAGTAGCTAGAAATTTCCCCCATAAAGTTCAGACTGGCAACAGCTATAAATAAAGACAATGGTAAAGACAGTCTCCTCAAAATGCAAGGTCTTGAAAACCAATACTGGGGTGACTGTTTGGGGAAATAGCTTCAGAAACCCAATGAATTGGGGTGCTTAGAAAGTCAAGATAATTACTCTGCAATTGATAATGCTCAGGAACATCACTTGGATGAAAAGAGGCAAATAGATACTAGGTATATCAGACTATAGAAGCAATAATTGAAGGGCCACTGGCTACTGCCTTATGCAGCAATTGAAAAGGATGTGCTAGGACATAGCTTGCTGTTTGGGAAGCTCTTGGTGTCCCAGGAAAGTTCTGAGAGATGGCCTAAAAAATTTCAATGAGGCTGTTCTCTGCAGTGACAAAAGTGAAACATTACTTGGGAAAATGGTTTTCAAGGCACTTTGCTACAATGGTAAACCACTTTCTACCTTCAATAAAACTTTGGTAGGCTGAGAAACTTTAGCACACCAAATGATAAAATGTTGTTGCTTTGACAGTGAAACATCACAGCTTCTATCTAGGGTTCAGAGAAACAGTTCAGGTGAGAATACAAGCACTTCAAAGCAGCTGGAAAGATGAGAATTAGTTAAGTTTGATGTCTATTATACAGACAAAGGATGTTATTTAAAGGTCTTGAAGCTTAGCCAAATGATTAGAAAGCAGTGTAGGAATGTTTTAGGCTTTTATTCTGCAGCTGAACCAATTGCAGTTCAATATTAAAATTGTAAAAGACAACAGTACAATAAAAAGGACAAACAATATGAATAATATGTAGCTTTATTTGGTAAGTGGTGGTTAATATACAAAGAGGTAAAGCCATCAATCCACAAGAAGGTGGCATTTTGATAGGATCCAATTATGGTGTGAGTGGCAAACATATGATAAAGGGATTGTTGCTTAGAATTAGCTACACCTAATTGTGATAGATTGGCCCTTATTTGACACTGGCAGCAGGACACTAATGTTGTTAGATACCTCATGATGCAACTCTATGAGTGTTGCTTGTGTATTATAAGATACATTGGCAGGAGGGGGACAATCTTGGTTGTAACAGGATGTTGACTTGAAGAGAAGCTTTTTTCAGCTAATAAATGATATTGGGATTTAGCTTGGTTTAGAGACTTTGGCTTTTCATATTATAATCTTAAAAACTTGTTAGCTGTGAGGAAGTTGATACTTTGTCAACTTACCTACAGGGTTTATTCTGAGTGCTACATAAAGTCTATGACAATGTTCTTAGCGAAGAGCCCTTCTTACCTGATATTTGTTACTTCAGGGCATCTATCTTGACTATCTGGTATAATGGTGTGTTAGAAACATTATTTAGATTTGATAGATTCAAGACATTTGGGAAAACTCTAGGAGATTCATAGGATATAATTTTTTCTAATGGGATCTGAGAAACTTTGGCCCAACTCTGGCAAGCCATGGAATTCAAATCATCCATTGCACAAAGTTTCTGGCTTGAAAGAGGTTATATTCATCTTTGGTTCTTGTAAGTATTCAATACCCATAGATATACTTAGGGCTATGACAGCTCAGATCAAGGG